>JARYZH020000032.1:2667733-3267733 GCA_030021035.2 Notholithocarpus densiflorus | reverse complement strand
ATAACTGGATTGGTAATGTTTTCCCTTGGCCTGGCTGTAGAACTCAAAGGGTTCTTAGCTGTTAAAGTCGATTGCATAAAATGTCTATTTGTACTCTATGGAAATCCTGTTTTTATATTGTGTCAGATAGTTTGTTTATCACCTTTTTAAAAAATAAAAAATAAATAGGTAAGCACAATACACACAACAATATGGAATTGAATGTGACCTCTCTTCATCCTTTATTAATCATTTTTTTTACATAAATCTTTCTGTGTGTACTTTCTTTTAAACTTTGTCTCATGATGGTCAGGTGTCTGGCTTGATACATATATGTTTGTATATCTGTTATAGATATTGGGTTTTACTGTCTATGGGCAAGTCCAAAGGGATTTTCTTTAGAAAGGTTCCCTACATTATCCAAAAAAAAAAAAAAAAAAGGTTTTTGTGGCACAGACCTACTTGTGATGCACTTTTATATAGGTTATCAATTTCATTTGGTGGTGGTTATAGAGTTTTGATTATTTGCTTTGCCTTTCTTTTGGTTAACTGTGCAGGGTGAAGTTTTAACTACAATTGGGTTTCTTAAAGAAGCTCCACAAATCAGTTTTCATGGCTTCAATGTGTACCATAAAAACCGTCTAATACTGGTGAGTTCTTGGTTATTAAAAAAATAAAAAATCTGGTTAGTTTCTTTTACATTAAAAATTTTCACATTGCATTGGTGTGATAATGTAATTGTTATAATCTGAGAATTTCTTATATAGTGGGTACATGTGACTTTAGAAATGACTCTTGATAAATAAAAAAACACAATTCAAGCACCCATTTGGGATTGAACCCTTGATTTCACCCTCTACCCCCTGTTTATGAGGGAAGGATGGACCTACTGATTACTTCAGTTGTTAGCATGTAGCCTGTTTCATTGTTGGTTGGAAGATTGTTCAATTTTCTATCAGTTCATCCCCCTCCCCACAAAATTCCTAGTCTTATACTGTTCTCTAACAGCAATGATGTATTTAAGCCTTTGCCATTTTCTTTTCCTCTGCAGCCATTTTGGCAAGTTGTGAGCTATCTAGACAGTCGGGGCAGAGGGGTTGTTGGTAAGAAGCTGATAGAGCCTTCTTTATATTAAAATTTTTTTTTTCATTTATAGGTTAATTTTGTTAAAAATTGCAGTTGCTAGGTTTCTAATGGTTAAATATTATTTAGGTGTTCTGGAAGCAAACTTCATTGAGCCAACTCATAACAAACAAGATTTTGAAAGGACTTCACTTTTTCAGAAGCTTGAAGGTCGATTGAAGGAAATGACATGGGAATACTGGTAAGCTGTTTTTAACATGAAATAGTATTGTATTTGTTGTGGTTAGGAATATTTCCTTTGCTTTTCTCAGTCTTTCCTTTTTACCCTTCTCTTATTCGTACTGATGTAGCTATGACATTTCTAATTTGTTGGTTGGAACTTATCTAGGAGATTTTTATGCATCAATGGAAGTTGATTACTGAATTTTTAGTTTTACGTATTATTTGGAATCATCTTTACAGCATTTTAGAATATCTTTTATTTTTTAAATTCAATATATAAGATCATTTTCATTATTTTATCTTTCTTCCTATATTGTTTGTCTACCCTAGGAAATCTGATTTTTATGAGGACATCATGTGTTGTCTTTAAAATAAAAAGTTACCAATTCAACATCACCCTCATAATTTTTCACTCTATAATGTAAATGGAAAAGGAGTATCGACTTTTCAAAGTATACAATATTGGACATCCCAAAATGGAATTGTGAACATATAATACAGAATGGAGATAGTATTAAAATAAGTTAATTTTCTTAACTCTTTTCATCAGTATTTTGTGCTCAATAAGTTTTGGTGAATGCAAACAAATGATAAATTATGGAGTTGTAAACTTGAATTAGCTTACATATGCTCCAGTTGTAGGTTAGTCATAGGTTAATGTGTCATAGCATAATTTTGCAATACCTACCTGATGCACATTAATAAACTTTGGCAGGGATTACCATTGTGGGCTAATTGGGTATCAGGTAAAAAAAAAGCCTCGAGTATCAGAGACTCCACAGATTTCATCTCATAGTACGCCACACAGCGGTAAACAACATCCTGTCACTTTAAATAAAAGTCCCCCTGCTATTGGTAGTATGAAAGCGGCAATTGAAAGAGCTGAACGATCAATACCCAACTCCCAAAGAAGATCTGAACAAGGTACTTTTGATTTAAAATCACAACTCATTATTTCTAACCATGGTAAATGTCATCCAACTTATGATGCCCTGTCTTGGCATAGGATTATGTGTGAAGAGGAAGGGACATGATGATTTGATAGAAGTAGAGAAGGCAAAAAGGCAGGCAGTGGAAGTGGTGCCACTAGATATTTCTGGCAGTCAACTGAAAGATCCAGAGGCTGTAAATTTGTTGCAAGAAAACAAGAAGCTCCGTCTAAAGTATGTTAGAATTATAGACCTCCATGGTTATCTGCACTTGCACTTAACCACATAGAATATATCACATTGAGATTCCTTTTTTATTTTAAATTTTAGGTAATTTACACATGCAGCCAGTTGGTTTTGAACTCACAATCTCACCCTCCACCCCTCTCTTATGGAAGGAGGTGATAACATTTAAGATCAAGATCATTTTCTAGATTAAATGGAGAATTCAATTGGCTAGAATAATGGGGAATTCAAATTTGCAGGGATTGACATTTTGTTCATATATTGGGAGATCTACTTCTTCAGTATCATGTTTCTTGGCTGTTGTTACCAAATTTGGCTGATAGAGCCGTTTTTCTTTAAAACATCTATACTAAATTAAAATTTCATGATAAAGTTTTAGTCATTAACATACCACAACCCTCCTTTTTCCTGGCTTGGGACCAGCTGTTAACAAAATATATAAATTATGAGGAGCCATGATCAAATTAGCCATCAACTCATGCCTACTGAAAACATCATTTATATGTTTGTTTTATCTTTTCAGATGTTTGGAGTATGTGAAGTGGGAGGAGCAACTTAATCTAAAGGTACTTCTAATGCACCGATAGTTGTTACTTGTATTCTAGATCGTGCTTATGATTTTTTTTGCTTGGGTGCTTAAAAATATCAATATTTGTATCTATATATAAAAAGAGCCAATAGGCTCATAAACAGTGTTATGAACAATATTTTTGGTTTAGTGAGTTTTTTTTTCCTCTTTTTTTTTTTTTTTTTTTAAATGATCTTTATATGTTTACTTTGTACTTGTAATGTAAGCTTACATTGTATATACAAGTGGCAAATATTATATACATTTGCCAAAAAAAAAAAAAAATTGTACAAATTTTGCAAATGTGTACAACATTTGCCAATTTTTGTGTTTACAATATAAATTTACATTGTAAGTGCAATGTATATTTCTATATATAAAGAGTGAATGAGAAAAGTTACAGTAATTTCGCTACAGTAGTTTTGGTTTGTTCAATTTTCACTGTTTTGCTAGCCACAAATTTTTTTTTTTTTTTTTTTTTTGGTTTGTCCAATTTGCGCTGTTTCACATTATAATAAAATATTAACACCGCAAATTGGTACAATATTTTTACAATTGTTGAGGTGTTAATTCATTATAGGTCAAAATAAAATAATAAAATATCATACTAGAGCCAACCACAACTAAAAATAAAAGTATTGTGAAAAAGAAGTGCTACATCCACAATAATTTTCACAACACTTTCATAACAAATAAATGTGATAAATTGTTATTGGTTCTAATTTAAACTTACCAATGAAACTACTTTTTTGTCCACCAATAACAACTTGTAGTAACCTACTACTTATGATTTGTTGTGAAAATTTCATGGACATAGCATTTTTTTGTGTAAAAAATATTAAGACATCTTGATGTCGTCACAATAATTTCAAAACTGCTGAGCTGTTAATTCTTTACAAGTTAAAATAAAATATAACAAAATTATTAAGGTATTATGAAAATGCTGCGTTATTCTGTTGTGTTTTTAGAAATTTTTTGTTAGTTTAATCAACTTTGTTGAGTCAAAATTCACTATTCTATAGACAATTTTCTTGGGTTGACTTTTTGTATATATTTTTTCTTTACACCATTTTAAGTAAAAACGCATAATTTTACACACAAATACAAAAACAAAAATTTAGAAAAAAAACACTTTTTATCCCTTATGTTTGGGGTAGTTTACAATTTTTTCTTAAACTTTAAAATCAAGCAATTTTTCTCTTAATATTTTGGAAAAGAGCAAGTATGTCATGTTGTTATATATTACTATATATTCTCTCAGTTAAACCCTAATGAAAGTTTATGATTCTTAAAATATTTTATTGTGTAATGTGTAAATTACTCATGCTAAATTTTAACACCCTAAAAATTTTCTTAACGTATTTTGAGTTTTAAATGATAGAAATTCTTAGAAAGTTGGAATGATGATATAAGGTGTTTTATTTGTTATTTAAAGAACGTTGATTTTCTAGGTTTAAATTTTCAAAACTTATAATTTATCTAATGAAAAATTCGATGACACATGCTTTTTGTTATCTTTTTTTTTTTATTATAAATTTTCTTAGCAAAACTCAGTTGTTTATTGATGGAAGTTGATATTTGTTATCATTTTTAGAAGTTTCTATAGAGGAGATATATTGTTTTTAGCAAGTAGATACTAAAAAATTATTATAGTAAAATAAATATTTATATGTTAAATAGCTACTCTAATTTTGTGGTTGATCAAAATTCTTATATGAATGAGATTAACTTTTTACGACATAATTATCAAAATTCTTAAAATTAATGTCTCTTTTGATTAATGTACTATATACTTTAAAAATCAAATGATTTATATATTTGTTTTGTGATACAAATAAAATCTAGAATTGATTTTAATCATTACTTTTTTTCCACGTGCTGCCCTAACTAGTATTCTATAATTATGCTTAAAATATTTGGCAATTCATTGAATAGAAATCTACTTGTACCTTGTTGTGTGGACACCCTATTAAAGGACTAATTATCTTATGAGTGAGCAGGCTACTCACAAGATAACCCCAAGTTGTCTCTGTTTCCTGAGGCAGCTGAAGGCAAATTTCTATCCCTTTGGATGGGATTATTAGAAAAATAAATTTGGAAAATAATAAGAATCTTTTGGCTAAGAAAGGAAAGGAATTTTTTATTATCCAATACCCCTAGGCTCATCTCAAAGTTTATGCAGAACAAAGGCATCTCTATTTTCTGTCCAAATGTGCTCCTGCCCCTTATCCAAAAAAAAAAAAAAAAAAAAAAAAAAAAAAAAAAAATTGCATAAGTTCCAAACTTTTTGTGATTGCTATGATGCTTAGCCCTGCATAATTTGTGTTGAACATTGAAGTTTTAGATTGCTTCTCATCTCCTACATTAAAGCAGTGATGTTTATACTTTTTATGACTTTATTTTGACCAGTTAATAAGAACCATTCTTTTTGTATATACAGGTGACTCGTCTCAAAACTGAAATAGAGGAGGTTCAACGTGAACACGAGCGAATGATGGCTGAATTAGAGGCGATGAACAAGGTCAAGGATGAAAAGAATGTATAAATGTAGATCCTGTAGTTTTCTTCAATTCTTTAATTTGTAAAACAGTGTTGTATTCATAGTTCAGTTTTGCCAAACAGCTTTCTTCCTTAAAGAGGGGGTGAGGTCGATGAGACCATGACAGCATGCCCGGGCACAGGTGCCTTATTTTTGTTCTTTTCTTTTTTCCTCCCCCTTCCTTTTTCTTAGTCTAACAAAAAAAAAGATAAAGAAAGAAGGCTGAGGTAAGATTTCTTACCATTCACCCATCACAACCCGTAAAAGTGGGACCTTTGTGCACTAAGTAGACCTGTAAATAGTTAGTTAAAGCAAGGTCAAATTCGAATGTTGAACTTAAGTAGTTTCATTACGGCACATCAGAGCCGCTCGCAGATTTTCGCCTGCTTCTGGGACAAGTAATTCATTTGTACAAACAATGAGAATTTCTGAATTTGTCAAGAGCATTTTCATCTGTTTTTGAACATAGTTTCCCCGTACCCTCTCCCCACCTATTTAATGTACAGGAGTAACCTAAATATGTGAAGTTTTTAAAGTTCAAATATTGTTTAGTGATTCTGGTTTGGTAGCTATAGATAGCCTCTACCTCTTTATCAACATGGAATATAGTATTGCTGCTTGATTTGGTCTTCTTGAAGATTTCATGTCATGCTCTTGTTATCATGAAATCTTCACGTCCTCTATTTCTGGTTGCTCAAGGTATGGCTGTCTTGAAGATTTAGTGTCACTCTCTTATTATCGTGAAATTATCACGTCCTCTATTGCTGGTTGCTCAAGGTATGGCTGTCTAGTAGATAAGATAAGATACATGCCTTAGAGCATCCACATCAGTGGATGCAAAAGTTTTGTAAATTTACACATCTAAAATCTACTTTTTCTATTTTACACTTCCATTTTTATAAAATACTCACATCAATTTGTTTATTATACACATCTATTCAAATAAAATATTCATCTTCAGATCAACCCACACCCACCCAACCACCACCATCAATCCACCCATCAACCCAGTGACCAAACTTTGAATCCAAAATAGATCAATCCATTTTTTCTTCTTCTTCTTCTTCACATATATTTATCAACAACAATGCAATTCCAAATCCATTTTTTTTCACACTTTTCAAGAACTACAATCTGGGCACCGAATCAAACCATTTTCATTGCATTCCAAGCATCTATGGACTCTATCTTCTTCCTCATCAAACACCTACCTACTACCATTACAGTTCGTGCACGGTGCGAATCGGACATCACCACAGCTGTCGCAGTGAAACCCATTCAATCCTAAACTCATTCATCACCCACCTAACACGAAACCCACTGATGACTTGATGATTTGATCGACGTGGTTTGATGATCGGAGAGGCCTTCGTTTGATGATTTGATCGGCGTGGTTGGGGATCGGCGGCAATGGATGATCGGCGTGGTTTGATGATTTATCGGTGGCAGTGGTTTGATGATCGGCAGCAATAGAGGAATGATTTGATCAAATGAAGAAAGGGAAAGTGAGGTGAGAGTGACCGAAACCCAGAGACAAGGAGAGAAAGAGAGAGAAGAAATTATTAAAATAATAAATGCACATGATACAGTAATCGTGCATATAAACATGGTTACTGTAGCAATTGTGCATTTATACACAATTTTACACCCACTAATGTGGGTGTTTTTTTGCTCAAAATGTGTAAAATTAGTTACTTTTTCCATTTTGCACAACTTTGCACATACTGATGGGGATGCTCTTATAGCATGATTTCTCATTGTTATTCTTTATTAAACCCTCAGTTCTAAACAAGGTCCAAATGGACGACCACTTTCAGAATATTGTAAAATAGCTCTTTTGTTATGATTACACAATTTGCCACAACTTGATGATATGCTATGCTTGAATGTTTGACTGTGAGTGGAGAGTCACTTTCTCCACCACTTACAATTGGCCAATTCATAATTGTAGTAAAAGTTGTCCCTATAACTTCTCATTGTAATACCCAAGGCCTAGTAATTCAGTTTTGGAGCCCCCTCCTATTTTAAATAGGAATTAAATGGCAATAGGGCAGGTTTGGGTTGGATATCTTAATTCCCGCCACTTGTCACTTGAACTCGCCCCCTTAACTATACTAAACGAGGGGATTCTTTGCCCCCATACCCACCCCTACAGCTACAGTCCTTGCCCTGCCATGCCCCTATATGAAAAATATAAGAGGAAAATAAAAAGGAAAAACGTTCAACCCATAAATACAAATTCAACCGCTTTTTTTCATTCATCCTTGTTTTTCAATCATCCCCATTCCCAGCCACTGTTTTTCAATCATAAACAATCATTGCTTTTTAATCATAAATAGTCATAAATGTTCATTTTGAGTAAAATAAAAGGAAAAACAAAACAAAACACAAGCTAATAAAAGGAGAACGTGTAGCGTGACTAGCGTCAACGGTGAGGTGAGGGAGGAGAGAGAGGCGAGGTGGAGGAGTGAGCAATGAGGTGAGGGAGGCAAAGAAGAGGGAGTGGCGGCTGAGAGTGAGAGTGAGTGATTAGGGTTATGGAAAAATGAAAATAGAGAAACTGAGAAAGTTAGATATCTATACTTAGGGTTTTTTAATTATTTAATATTATATATGTATACGAGTTGGGTTTTGGGCAAGTAAGATTAATACCCACACTCACCCCAAACCCGCTACAGGTGGGGGTTTTAAAATCCACACCCGCTTCATTTGCCTCGCGGATTGGGTAAAACCTGCTCCATTAGGGTCGGATACCCACGGGTCAGGCAATTTTTACCATTCCTAATTTCAAATACTTTCTCTTGACTAAAATGCAAGCTATAGGATTGTGTCCCATGAATGTCAAAGAGACCACATATAATGGTTTTTTTTTAGAAAATTTTTTTTTGAGACTATTTTTTTTTAGAAATTGAAAACACTGTAGTGTTTCTTTTAGTATTTCCAAATTTATTGGTCATTTAAGACTATTTGTAGTTTGAAAGAAATAATGGATTTATATCTTGCATAGTAGATAACTAGATATCTTGGATTTATATCTTCACATATGTTATACGATATTGTTTTATTAGACTTAATAACAGTTTTAAAGACAGTAATTTGATGGGAGGATCTCTTTGATTGAAACGTTAAAGTTTAAAGATTAGAGTGATAAAAATTAAAATTTAAGGACAAAAATGACAATTCACTTAACATTAAAAATAGTAATTTATTTTAGCATAATAATAATAATAATAAAAATATTGGGCATTATTTGAATTTTTTTATTCAAGTATGAAAATAAGTATCTACAAAATAAAATAGCAACTCTATCATTATGTGTTTTTTCTTTTCTCTTTTTGTCATTTCTCACATCTAAATTTTTTAAAATTAATTTGGCTCCCAAATTGGTGTAATGGCTTCAATTCACTTTGCTTCTAAAAAAACAAAAGGTTTTAATTCACTTTATTAACTTTAGTTTGTGAAATATTAATGCTTTTCAGTTAAGGTTCTATTTGGTATTACTATAGGAAGTAGAATTTTAGCCGAAAGATTTTGCAACAATTAATATATTTCATTCAAAAAAAAATATATTTCATTCAAAAGAATTCAATGTTGAGAGCATTTGACAAACGATGTTGATGAAGTATTTTGAAATTGTTGTCGCCGTCAGATCACTAAATTGATGAACTTTAGACATGAGACATGATAAAAGAGGACATAATAGAGTGAGTTGTATTTTTCTTCTTAAAAAAGTGTCATATTTTTATACTAAAACCTAATTCGTTTCTTTTCTTTAAAAAAAAAAAAAAAAAAAAAAAAAAAAAAAAAAAAAAAACCTAATTCGTTCCATTAGCAGCCTATATGGAATTATTATTATTATTATTATTAACTCTCTCTCTCTCTCCTTCTCAAAATGGTGGATATTAAAAAAAGAAAGACAATGATTTTTGAGAATCAATACACTATATTTTAAAGCTAGAAATCTCAGCTTTATATTAAAATTGTTTTCAGTTATTAGGGGACCTTAAAACCCTTTAATAAAAATACTAAGGTTATGTTTGGTAATAGTTTTTGTTTTCTATTTTCAAAATTTTTTTAATAAGCTTTTTTTCTTAGAAACTTTTTAATAGTCTGTTACAAGTTTTTATCTCTCTTTATCACTAAAACTTTACTACTAAAATTTAATGGTAAGGTAAAAGCCTTAATGCCTTATAAATCAATGAAATTACTTGATTTCTCTTGTCAATCTTTTCTCTCCTACTTGTTGTAAAAATTATTTATAAAAAAATAAAAAATAATAAGGTTAAAACTATACTTCTTACAACAATATCTATTTCTATATAACTTATCTCCTAGGGCTTTCTTGCTATTATATAATTCATTTTCTTCACGAAATAAAAAGAAGAAAAAGAAAAAGAAAAACTAAACTAAATTAAAGCTCTTTTTCTCTGTGTAATATGATAATAGGGTGAGCATATAACCGCCCGACCCGACCTGGAATGTTTTGGGTGGGTTTAAGTCTATTCGGGTTATCAAGTCTTTTAGTCGGGTTGTGATCGGTTTTCGGGTTGGATTGCGGGTCACTAGTAGACTCGATTTTTTTTTCAAGAACCCAATTGAGTTTGGGTCTCTCTCTCTCGTCTTAAGAAGCACGGGTGCATTTCAGGTTTCGGGTGCAGGTGCGGGTATGGGTGTAGGACTTGGCAATTTTTGAAAAAATAGGGTGTGGGTGCGGCGGGGTGCGGCAATTAAAAAGTTATTAAAATTATTTTTATTTATATTTTCTATATATTTTTACTATTAAAATATTCTTAAAAAACACATTACTATGGCCATGGTTCACAAAACAAAGAAAGAAGAAAGGCAAGAAACATAAAACAAAACACAAAAGAAGCAACAAATATTCAGAATAAAATTGAGGAAGGATAGATTTAGGATGTTTGGGTCTCATTCAAAGCCGATTTCGGCTGTTCCGGCATGATTCAAGGCCGATTTCGGCCATTTCGGTCAATTTCGGCCGCCGGCTAATACGATCCGATTCGGCTGATACGACCCAATTTTGGCCGAATCAGCCCGATTTTGCGTGAATCGGCGCGAATTCGGGGAAAAAAAATCTCAAACACGGCACCAATGCACGGGCAATGGTGTCGGTGGCCGCACCCCGCGTTGGACTCCGGTGCGGCACCCTCCCAGCCGCGTCAATACTTCCTAGCTCTCATCACTCTCAAACTTGACTTGATACTGCCCATGGATTAATTCATCGCATGTGTTCCTCTCTTCCTTTGTAACTAGAATTTAAATAATTTTGTTGTATGAATTTGGATTTGAGAAGATTAGTCTTTTTAATTGATCCGAGTTGTTCTTTTGTTAGAGTTGGAAGAGTCAGTTCATAGCCATGGCTTTGACTAATTCTATGGGATGAGGATAGTCAGATCTTTTAGATAATAATCTTTATGACTTTGAGATTAGTATGATGTAAAATATCTTTCAAAATTGAAGTTTCCAAACTTTGATTCCAAAATTAAATTCTATTTTGAATTTAAACTTTGCTATGGAAGGAAATAAATCAAGAGGGTGGAATAAATTCAAATTGCATTTCCTAAATGCGTTGAGTCATTATCATTAATGAATTTAATGCCAAAATATTTTCTCTTAAAAGTTAATTTGAAGTTGAATAAAATTTGGCAAGTGATAATAGTGTCATAAATATTGAGATTTGGCCAAGTTTTCAAATTGGAAACAGATTTGGTATCAATGACAATGTTATAGAAAATAACTCAAAAATAACAAAAGACCCAAAAATAGCAAAAGATCCAACGGCCCCCCAAAAAAAAAAAGAAACCCGACCCTAAAATTTCAGCAACATTTCGGGCGGGTCAATCAACCATGTGGTCGTGGTGTGTGTTTTATCGGGTCGGGTCTCCGGTGGCTCCAAACCCGACCCGACCCGCGATTTGCTCACCAACCCTATATAATCATATCATCAGAATTTCTCTTGCCAAGTGTATTCCATGCAGATGAACACACATCACGAGTAATAGACGTTACATGCATATTAAAAACTACAAAAAATAAAAATAAATTATTATAAGATAAGCTCAACCAACCTAGACAGCTTTGCACATGTGTTTAATATTCGGGCAGCTCAACCAACACTGCCCCAAACTCCATCCTCGTAGACTCCACCTTGCCCGTTGCCCGAAACCCTAGCACTACAGTTTTTCCCTACAAAGTCTTTGAGTTTGAGCCTCTATAAATCCATAGCAATAAGCCTCACTTCAAAACCTCAAGAGCCTCAGTCACCACTTTTTTCTTCTTCTTCTTCTCTATTTTTATTTTTATTTTTATTTTTTTGTTGATGAATCTTGTTCTCTATTTGGTGTATACATATATGGGGTTCACAAAGAAATTTGAAAGTGTTTTGTGTTCTTTTTAGAGCTTTAAAACACCTTTGTAAGTTTTGATCATATATATACGGTCATTCACTTGGGTTTTTGTTTTTGTTTTTAATGTTTTGATAACTTAGGTGCAAATTACTTCCATCCGCATGTGACATGTATATGGGCATAGCGGCCATAGTTTTGCACAAATTGACTAAAAAAAATGAAGTACCAATAATATTTGTGTGCTTTCTTTTGCTGTTTTCTATTAGAGGTTCATGTCAATTTTTTTTTTGCTTCATGAATCTCTTTAGATTTTGCCAGCGCACATATTCACCATAGCAAATTGACAAAAACCTTATCCTCTTCTTAGTGAATATGATGATAATGTAGTTTTTACCTAGCAATAATGTTGAGGTAGTTGAGTAGATACCAAAAGTACTATGATGCAAAAGAAGTTGGTTGGCTTAGTAGAAAGATAGCAGAGAACGCACCAAACTTTTAATGGGTTGCTTTCTACCACAATGTCAATCAATCATGAGTTGAAAGAATACAAGCTATCATGAGCAACCGAAAATGACCTAAAAAGAAAAGGCTTGTTCAATTATTTGGTCGTCTACATTTTTTTAAAGGCCGTACAGTGTTTGTCGGTAATGGAATCTTATTAGCTTATGTGAGAGATACAGAAATTGGGCTTTGAACATGTTTACCAAACCATGAGGAACATGACTCAGATTTCATGAGGGGCCTCTTAGATTTTGAAGAGCTATATGGTTTATAGACTTCAGTTGGGGTCAAGTTTTAGAAGGCCAATGCAAAGAAGGATTTTTTTATTGGGGCTTAGAAGCAAAATGGGCCCATGTTTCTTATATAAACCTCTAGACCCAACAATGAAAATCCTATAAATGGACAATTTATCTCGAACCCCTTTGAATCATCTTGTTAACCATTCTAACCAGTTCAAGGAAACCATTGTAAAATTCAGTGATTATGTGGACTTTTTAAGATTAGGGTAAGAAATAACTTGATTGGAAAATAAGAATTACTTTTTTTAAAAATTGGTTTGGAAGGATCATGTTACTATTCTCCCGTTATATAAATAACTTTTTTTTTTTTTTTTCTCTTATAAAAATAGATATGTGAATTCAAGGATTCTCTTCTTGACCCTGATAAATAAATAAATTCAAGGGTTTCCTAAGCTTACGAAAATAGTATTAAAAAAAAAAGACCCAATGGTTCTTTACATGGTCGACTGCGAGGATTGCATAAATGGGGAGGAAAGGTAGGAGAAAGGAGGGAGAAGAAAGAGAGATGAGTATTCTTCATTTAGATTGCTAGCCCAAAAAAAAAAAAAAAAAAACTCATTTAGGTTTATTATTTTTCAATTATCAATATTCATACATAATTTGGTAATTTAATCTTTCTAATATATAAAAAACAATTTAACATAAAGTTTTGATAGAAATTTAATAAAGATACATTATTAGAATATAAGAAGGTTATTTTTCATTTTTTTATTTTTTGGAGGGGTCATAATCCCTTGGGCCAAATCTTGTCAATGATCGAACCTAATCGAACAAAAATACTAGGTGACTGATCTAATCACCACAAGGTCATATGTGACATGTTTGTGGGTAAGGAAATTATTTGGTGTTTGGTCGGCCACTCTCACTTGAGAAAGAGAAGCTTCTCAAGCATCTTAGGAGCATCTCCCTCTAAATCTCAAAAAGTTTTTTGCTCATAAACAATAGCTCTTAGAGCATTTACATTGGTAGAGCCATAAATTTAGCAATTCGGCACCATAAAAAGTTATTTTATCTATTTTACCATCCCACTTTATAAAACACCCAACATCAATAGTTTTATTTTAGCTTTCAACACAATAAAATAAAATAATTTTTAATATATATATATATATATATATATATTACCATCTTTTATATATATATATATATATAACTTTTAACTATTTTACCATCTTTGATGGTTGTGCACTGTAGCTCAACAGCCAAATTTTTTTGCTTTCCCTCCACCATTGTAGCATATGCTTTTTAGTATTAGTGAAACTAAAAATAGCAATATGGTTTTTTAGCACCATCAATACTAATGCTCTAAGCCTGATGGACTATTATAGATTAGCAACTGATTTTTTGTCATTAAAAAATTCAAGTACCTAATATTATATCACTTCTTTCTCTTTCTTCTTTGGTTTCTTTTTACTCTCGTACTATTTCTCCGTTTCTTATCACAGAACAAATGAAAGGAGGCTCTACGGATTCTTCTTGATTCCTTTTCAAATCAAATTCCAGCACTTGTGAGAACATCAGCTCAACCAACAAAATCAAACAACCGATCAAAAAAAATTATTCTCTCCTCTCATTCTCTTTTTCTATGAATGATCACAAATCTCTATCTTTCATAGAAATGATCACGAATTTCTCTCACAAAAGCTAAAATCAAATTGGTATGCCAACTTCAATCATTTGAAATCATTTTTCTAATTAGAAAATTTTGAGTTTAGAAAAATGGGGTTGTGGGGTATGACGGGTTTGTGTTCTGTTAATTGCTCTTGAGAAAGAATAAAGAAATAATATTTAAATGAGATAGAGAAATGATAAAGAGTTTGTTAGAAAATGTATTTGAAAAAGTAGGTAGGTAAAAGATAAATGTAACTGTTTATTCTGCAAACAGTATAAAAATTTAGAGAAGTTGCTAGAGATGCTCCAAGAAGGTTTGGCCCCTCACATCCGCATGTATTACCCTATAATTATTGCCAATTTTGAATTTAATGCTACAAGATAATGAGAACATCCACATGTGGTCTTAGGGACAATACCCTAGCTAGGCTTAAGTCAATTCAGTCGACTTAAGGGAATGCTGAATTGTTAGAAGTCCCTGCTTTGCAAAGGAAATGTTCACCAACTCACACCAACAAGAGCCTATGAATGAGTTCCCTTTTGAATCACAAAGAGGAATGATTTTCCTAACAATCATTGTCACATTGCAATTCTTAAAAACCTCCTCTTAATTCAAAATTATAGTTTAACCTTCTGAGCTCATGACCAACCCCACTAGTTGGCCATCGACCTAGAAAGAAATTTGTTTGTTCATTATGGATTTTACATCACCAAAGATTTGATAATTTACCACTATTGTTTGGTCAGTCCTTGTTGTCATTCATCTTCTTCAATCCACCCACCCTACAATTTTTCCTTCACCAAACAGTAATAATAGAAAAACATTAATCACTTTTATTTCTTCTCGTGGAGTAAATGTATGGTGCACATAGCGTGAGTTCTTCAAGTCTCAGATACATTGTAAGCTTGGAACATTTATAGGTAGGTTGATGAGGTCTATAGTATTAGTGTGATATCCCTTTGTCAAAGCGTAAAACCATTTGCAAATGGAGAGGGGCTCAAAACCACTTCAACCAACCAACTTCAGAAGGCTCCTTTGATGTAAAAAAAGTTTGGTTAGGGAAGAAAAATGGAGGAAAGTAAGGCATAACACTCCTATTTCCAAAGGACTATCTGAGTGATTCAAAGGAAAGTTCAGGGACATCAGTGTATCCATAAGGCAAGTGTTTGACCTAAAGATCCACTCTACTCCATTATAAGAAGAAATGCATGATTGAGGAAGCAAAACAACAAATTGAAAAGCAAGTCAGTAAGAAAGACAAGAAAAAGTAGAAATTACAAATAATTGAGTGCTTTCCCATTACTGAAAAATATCTCCACACTAAGCAAGAAATCAAAATATACAACCTCATGGCTGTATTATCCCCCTATCACCACTCCTATTTCTCTCTCTAAATTCAGAACTAACACTAATTTATTTTGTTGGGTGAACAAGTTAGAATTTCCAAAAATTAGTCATTGTCTATAATTGGTACTAATTTGTTGTCAAGCAGCTACACAGGGTTGGGGTTTTGTCTCTCTTTGTGTGGATTTTGTTTTCAAGTATTGGATTGGACTGCCTCACTAGCAATTAGAAAAGTAATCTTGATTAGAGTAGGTTAGGTTAAACTCCCTAAAGCAAATTTGGGCCTAATTGAGGTCCATAGTCCATACTATAACAAGGCCCTTCACCCAAATTAACACTTCTACTTCAATCCCAATTTTTGATCCGCTAATTAATAAACATCACATCTTTGGAAATGTCACATTCTCATTTTTCTTGGGATGTGATTACCATTTTGAATTGTGATAATACAAGAATCCACCTAGTGGGAATGTCGGAGTTTTTGTACATAAAATGCACATGTATCTTTGAAAAATCCAGGATCAATGATGTGATTATTTTCAAGAATGATATGCTATATAATCAATTATATGCAAGAATGATATGTTATAAGGAAATTGATACGAATGCGACAAAGAAACTCAATGTTCCTAGGAATCCAAGGTTCTGAGTATATATGATGCTCAATATCATACTAGTTACCAAGATTCTGAGAACCATTTTGCTTTTTAGTGCAACAATAAGCAAAAATTTGTCGTTTGGTTCTAAGATATATAACCAATCAGATGTTTCTGGCCATTAGATTTAGACTTGGCCTTATGTACCTAAAAATGTGTCCTTTAGATTAGAGCTGAATAAACAGTGCTTATGTTAGTTGAGCAATGTTAAAAAAAGTAAATTTCCATAATTTGTTAAGATGGCATGTGTAATTGTGTATTTTTAAGAGTTTTGTAGCTGTTTCTGGCCATTAGATTTAGACTTGGCTTTATGTACGTCAAAAGGAGTCTTTTAGATTGGAGTTAAATAAACGGTGGTTATGTTAATTGAGCAATGTTAAAAAAGCAAATTTTCATAACTTGTTAAGATAGTATGTGTAACTACGTATTTTGAAGAGTTTTGTAACTCAATTGATATTTTTTGGCGTTTCTAATGAAAAGAACTAGGATTCAAATCTTCCTATCAATTTTTTTTTTTTTTTTAAAAGGTACGTGTAAGTTGTTATTATGAGCCCATTTATTTGGGTGTTTGAGTTGGGCAAACGTACGTTTTAAGACCATAACTTGAAAACTTGTTCAACCGAACTCTAGATCAATTTAAATTTTCACTTGGACTTATCTTTAACGTCATGTTTACTATGAACCAAGCCAATAGTTATGAAAATTTCTGCAGTCTTCTATTTATTTTTATGTGCATGCCTCTATCCAGTGCCAAGTACATCATTAAAAAGCTTTTGGTTGCATTGCATGTCTTGGCACATTCCTTTTACGGAAGGAAATCAAGCTTTGGCCATTATTTTAATACTAGCTAGGCAGATCTTAGCTCACTTTCCAAACAGACCCTATAAGTGATTTCACACAAGGCCATGAAAAAAATGGATCTTTAGAAAACACTAAAAAAATAGATTCAACCCAAGTGCATGTCTTCATTAACAGGTACATCTATGAACTCAAAAAGTCAGAACCCTACAGTGCTTCACAGTTTGAGATTGCAGTATAGAGCCTTATATATAACACATCCACTTCTAGAAACAAAGAGTGATAAGAAATCACAAGAGAAAATAATGCACAACCAAGAACATAGAAAATAGAACAAAGAAATAAAATAACTACATAACTTTAGAACAAAAGCACTTTACATTGCTTCTGAGTCCATTTTGAGTTGGAATATGCATGCTATTCCAGAAGTTCGCTTATCTTGTGAAGAGACTGGAGACAAGGAGTTAACTTTCCAGTACTCACCCTTCCTTCTCTTCTCATCTACATAGACCCATTTCCCTTCCTCTCTCTTTTTCTCAGTTCCACCACTACCTGCACTTGAAATTGAAACTTCTCTCCACTTGCACCAGATTCTCAACATGATGTAAAGCATCACAAAGCATATCACTGTAGAGATAAAGACAATGACCACTATAATTCCCACCACTTCAGAATTGGATAGCTCTTTTTTTCGCTGCCCCATGGATTCTGAGCATGATAATAGTGGTGGACCACATAGCTTATCATTACCCAAGAAAGAGCTGAGTGGGAAACCAGAAAAGATTGAAGGAAGTTGGCCTTGGAGATGATTATTTGACAGGTTTAGCATGTGGAGGCTGGTCAGTTCACCAAGTGATGAAGGTATTTCTCCTTGGAGTTGATTAGAAGAGAGGTTAAGTCTCTCTAACTTAACAAGGTTTCCAAGAGAAGATGGGATTTCCCCGATGAAGTGATTTTTACTCAAATCCAAGATCACTTGTAACTCAGTGAGGCTTCCTAGCTCAGATGGTATTGAACCTGTCAAGAAGTTTTCTGAGAACCTCAGTTCATAGAGCTTCTTACACTGTTGGATTGTTGAAGGAATGGAGCCCGAAAGGTTGTTTCTTTGCAGTGCAAGGACATTAAGAGAAGTTAGATTTCCAATCTCCGGTGGGATCTCTCCCGAGAGATTGTTGCTATGGAAAGAAAGTTTTAGTAATCTTGAACAGTTTCCAAGCTCTGCAGGCACTGTTCCATAGAACTGATTGGATGAAAGGTCTAACTCACCAAGTTCTTGTAAGCTTCCTAACCATGGAGGCATTGTGCCTGTGAACTGGTTATTGTTAAGTAATAGGTGTTCAAGTTTTCTACAGTTTGAGAGTTCAGGTGGCGGTCCTGCTGAGAGATCGTTGAATGATAGATCAAGAAACTTGAGCTCTGTGAGATGGCCAAATATGGAAGAAATGTTTCCAATGAAATGATTTTGTGCAAGGCGGATACGGCTTAGATTTCTTGACATGGCTAGTGTAGAGGGAATGGGACCTGAGAAGCTGTTGTTTGTTAAGTCTAATACAGTCAGAGCATTTGAACCAGAGAGTGGAAAGATAGTTCCATTAAACCTGTTGTGAGAGAAATTTATGATTTTGAGGCTTTTGAGAAGGAAGAGAGAAGTGGGAAGAGGTCCTTCAAAGGAGTTGTTATAAAGAGTAATGAGGCTCAATTCTGAAAGTAACCTGAATGTGGGTGGCAATGATCCAGAGAGTTTGTTATCTGCTAAGGCCAAAAACTGAAGCCTTTTGCAGTAACCCAAGCTTGGTGGTATTGGACCTGACAGGTAATTCTGCCTCAGATGAAGCCAAAATAGATTCTTAAGCCTCCCAATTGTTGCTGGAATGGACCCTGTAAATTGGTTTCCAAAGAAATCAATTGCTGTCAAGTTTGTGCAGTTTGTTAACTCTATAGGTATATGTCCTGACATCTGATTTTCATAGAGGGAAATGACACTCAACATCTGTAGCTTCCCAATCTCCATTGGAATTTCACCTGTGATTAAGTTGTGAAACAGAAAAAGATTTTCCAAATTACTCATGTTTCCTATTTCACGAGGTAGAGTACCGATGAAGCTGTTATTATTGAGTACGAGATCTTTCAGGTTCTGTAGTTTGTCCAGGAGTGATGGAAGTTCTCCTTCAAACCTGTTATCAGAAAGGTCTAATTGTTGGAGTGAGGAACAGTTGAGTAGCTCCAAAGGGAATTTGCCCGAGAGCTTATTTCGAGCCAGAAGAAGTTGTTGCAAATTTGAATTTCTTAGGCAGAAGTTGCCTGGAATGCTACCTGTCAAAGCATTGTTAGAAAGAACAAGGGATTCAAGATTCTTTAACTGGCTATTGAGAAGGCTTATGGTTCCTGAGAGATTGTTTTCTGATAAGTCAAGCGTCTCAAGCTGAACCAACTGGTTAAGCTCTGAAGGAATTTCACCACTTAATTCATTCCCAAGCAAATTCAAGTACGTCAGATTGGAGAGACGGCTTAATGCAACAGGAATTGATCCAGAAAGGCTGTTGTTAGCCAGGTTAAGAATTTTCAGTGATTTAAGCAATCCCATCGATGAGGGGATATCCCCTTGGAGTTGGTTGTTCGATGCTGCAAACTTTTCGAGTTCTTCACAGCCATGAATCTCTTCTGGTATAAGGCCACTGAGACTGTTATTCTGCAAATCAAGAAATATCAGATGCTTCAAATTACCAATCCCAATTGGAATGCTTCCATTAAATTGGCTATAAGCAAGAGCCAATACTCTCAACTCAGTCAAGTTACCAATAGTTGGTGTAATTTCACCTGTCAACAAGTTATTTCCTATTTCAAGAACTTGCAACTTCTTCAGTAGACCAATCTCTGCAGGAATCTTACCAGAGAGGTAATTTGTATAGAGGAGCAGTATCTGTAGATTTTGAAGCTGTCCGAGCTCTGAAGGTATCGATCCAGTGAGGAAATTTGAGGACAAATCAAGTAGTTCAAGTGAAGTGAGGCGCCCAAACTCCTGTGAGAGTGAGCCTGATAGTCCTGAACCAGATAGATTCAAGCCCAGAATATGAGCCTGATCATCTGAACATGTCAGTCCATTCCAGCTGCATATGTGAACTTTGGCAGACCAGTTCTCAAGAACTCCTGCAGGATCAATGAGTTCTGATTTAACACTCAGCAGCCAATAAGAATCTGTTGAATCATCTCCAAAAGTAGCAGCAAGAAAACTGCTAAATACTACAAAAAGCAGCCTCAAGTGAGACATTTGAATGCTGTCCATATCAAAGCATATGGCCAAGATTGATTTGCAATTCAAGAATCAGATACCTTACTAAAGATTCAATGTTATTACTCAGGGAGCTTAATCCTATTTAGAAAGGTACGGCAAAAATAACAAGAGAAGCTCAAGTTTAACAGAATCAGCAGAAAAAGTAGGAATGGATGGAATAGAAACTCATAAGGAGAGAATTTGAATCAGAGATAAGACAGGTTTTAACTGCTAGGGATGATGGAAGCTAAGGGGGTTAAATAGTTTTATCGAAGTAGGCCTACCTAATCAGTTTGTAAAGGAAGCTAATAACCATAAAGTTATTAAGCTTTAGCCTCAAAATTTTCACTAAAGGCAGGAGCTGTCCCTTTTTTTTCCCCTCCACCTTTCAGTTCTAATAAAAGGTGTATATGGCAGTTTTTTCTCATTTGTCTCAAAGCAATTATGCATTATTCTCGCATGTCTTAGTAGCTTGTGAGATGAGCAAGTGCATGGATAAGATTTTGATAGGCATGCTGAAGGAACAAAAAGTTAAGAGAGACCACTTGTGCTGAAGTGAAACATATAATTTGGCCTTTTTTTTTTTTTTTTTTTTTTCTTTTTCTCTAGGCTCTACTTGCTGTGAAGTTTAGAATGGATTTCCACCATAGAACAAAAGATTTTCTGTAGCTGTAAAAATTATAAATGAAAAATAAAAAAGAAGAAAGACTCGCTATTATGTTTCACATAAAATTTTGTTTTAGAATCTACTAGAATTATTCCAAAAAAGATTTTGTTTTACTATGTAAGAGAAGTGGTCAAAATAATCTCATGGATTGTCAACCAAATAGGTATAAACCCATCATGTTAGTGAAATACTAGGATGCTTAAGTTGATAATTGGTCACCCTATATTTTCTGCTTTGCTAAACAATTCCTTGACCAAGTTTATTCGGCTATCCAATGGTGAGTATTAAACCATCAAATCAAAAGATAAAAGAATACCATCAATGAATCTGATTTAGGACTTTTTTTTATGTATTTATTTTATTCCTTTTGCGTGTCTCCAGCTTTGCAAAATTCCATCTCAATCTAATGAGATAATAGACTGTTTCAAACATAAAATCTCCTCACTCTTAACCTAAACTATACCTAATTCCAGATTGAATACAAGAAGAAAACAGAAAAACAAAACAACCACAGTGCTCAATTTCACATGATAATTGATACCAGCTGCATCAATCATGTTCATACACAGATAGATACAAGAGCATGTGAGGTTTGGTGTAACACATCAAAAAAAAAGTACAGCATAAGCCCTATAAGCCTAATTAAATTTAGCTCTGAAAGACAGTGACATAGCCTAGTTTTAGTGAATGGATACCTGCTGAAAAAACAACCAAACAAAAGAGGACAAAGAGCTTCACCTCATTTTAATTTTCTATGACTCATAATTTTGTCCTCTTAGCTTTCACCTCTAGCTTTCTATCTTCACCTTTGCTTAGTTTCTTAGGATTTAAGCAGAGAGGGAACCAACATGAATGAGAGCACAACTAGGTGTGTCCCATCAACATTCAGACAAGGAAACAAAGTATGTTCTATCTGGACCATTTGTTACCCAAGTGCTTACTATTTACTTTCCACACGCAATATGTAGTTCAGAAACATCTTCATGTGTACAAATCTTCATGCTCAGGATATATCCACGTCCTATTTTTCTCCATGCCATAGAATTTGGTTTGTTAAATAAACATATATATTACATTCTCTTCGTATTCTACCCACATCTTCTGCAGATAATGAAAGCCATGTAGCAAGAAAGATTCCTCTCTTTTTGGTCATATCCAAGAAGAAACATTAATAAATCATCTTACAAAACATAAAGCCATGCAAACTAAATATTCCACAAGTCAAATGGATCATTCTACAGGAACTTTTTCCATTTTCTACCTAATTGAAAGTCTGAACATTACCTACTCTGGAATTTAAAAGGAATCTAGAAGATGGTTAACAAAGACATACAGCCAAAGGAGAAGGTAAATTATTGAACACATTGATAATAAGAAACTAATTATATTCTGCTTTTCAATTAAAAGGAGAAGGGTCCCCAAAAAGTTATATTATCTGGTAATAAATACTATTAAATACACACTTTCTGATAAAATAGAATCAATACCAATATAGAATGAAGGAAAACTATATTTTTAGTAATTGTTTTACTTACATTCAGTGAATCCTTTGTCTGTATGGTAAAACAATAATTTATTTATTAATTGAGGACCCCTTAGGCAGAGAAAACAGGCAATGACATTACCTAAGTGAAGATATTATATGCTATATCAAAATTTGTTGAAAAGGGAATGGTCAAGTCAGACAGTATTAGTATTATTTAGTCTCAACCACTAACCACTATTTCTTTATTATGTTAATCAGCCTTTTCAATGCTTTCATACTCTAATTGTTTGCATCAGTTGTTGACTAATCATGCTAATCTGCCTTTTCATATGATAGAGTTTACATCATTCTTTTATTTATATAACATGTTGACCAAGGTGCTCTTTAGTTATAGTTTTTTTAGTCTTGGTAGCCAAATATTTTCAGTGCCTATTGGGAGCCAGATCACTACAACCAAATATCAGAAGGATTTAATAAAGCTTCTCCATTTTTACACAACCACTTCTAGTTTTTTCATCACCTCTAATTAGAGTATTCATATTTACAAATCTTAAATTTGGAGTGTACTCTAGTATGGAAAAAGCAGGAATGGTTCTCGAAGAATTGAATAATGTAATTTTTTTTTATTTTTTAAATTTGTTGATATGATAAAATTTGAATATATGGTATCTAGTATTCTAGTTTATGATAATTACTATTTACCATCGAATTAAGACACCAACAATAGTCAAAGAATTGAATAATGTATCTTTATTTATTTATTGATATGATAAGATTTTAACCTACGGAATCTAGTTTTTGATAATTACTTTTTACTATCAAATTAAAACATTAATGATTTTTTATTTATTTTTTATTTGTGTGTGTAAGAGTGTTTTGATCACAAGTATATTGTTAAAGGACAAGAGATTTTACCAATTAATTGGAAAATATATTTGAAATGAAAAATACATATTTTTTTAAGATATGACAAGGATGCAATCAAAGTCATCTAAAATTTTAAAAAATTAATCAATTATTATTTTCAATGTTACTAATATTTATGAATGTGCTAACAATATATATATATATATATATATATATATATATATATATATATGGTATGGCTGCATGTTAAATATGTTGAGTATAGGATTGAAAAAGCTTAATGCAATGGGAGTAACGTAATGAGAGAGGAGTGCACTAAATCCCCAGCCCCCTTTTGATTCTGCTATTGGCATTCAAATTCAACGAAGGGTATCTGCAAGATGAAATTTTAGGGAAAGTGCAATGAATTTTTATGGCAAGAAGGTCAAAAGAGTTGCACCCATATCATTATCTCTTAAGGCCAAACAATTTCATATACATGCGTAGAAAAGAGAGAGAGAGAGAGAGAGAGAGAGGTGTTAAAGATTTTGTACCCGTGTGGTAGTGCTTTGAGCACTACCTTAAAGATTTTGAATTTTAAGGTTCCTTAAAGCCTTAAAGTTCTTTCACAAAATCTGTCACGTTTGACAATTTGCGAAAGAGTTTTAGGATAAAAAAAAAAAAAAAAAACCTCAAATTAAATCCGGAAGTCTGAACTTTAGAAGAGGGTATATCATGTTTCGGGTATATAGTCGCTATATACACCTATGTTCTCACAATATGTGAGACCCGCTACGTGTTGTGAGAGAGCTGGGTATATACAACCAAAACATAATGCTAACTTTAGAGTTAAAACTCTTCAATACATTATTCTAACCTTTAATAAAAATAATGAATTGAAATAAATATCAATATTTATTTTTCCAATTGGCTTACCTAGTACTAATAGCTTTTAAAATGGTTAGCAATACTACCGCGCACTCTTGGTACGGTGGTTACTCTACAAGTATAAGTGCTTGTGAGGTGTGGGGGGCAAGGACTGGAGTTCAAGTCTCTAGGAAGGAGATTAATATCATAATGTTCACTGATTTTCAATATTGCTAATCAAAATCTAATTTCTTATAGACTCTAGTGGAAGTAGAAAAGCCTTGTCTTTGTAGGATTTGAATGATCAACTTTATTACAACACGTTTGGTGCAACTTTCTACTTATGTTCTCTTATGGTAGGTTACTGCATTGTCATCCGACATTTTTTGGTGTCATAATGTCATTTCCATCATTCGGTTACACTTGGGTGTCCATTGTCATTTTTCACTGGTATCATGTTCACATCAACCTTACCAACTTTTTGGCGGGCCGACTCATATACTGTATCAGGTAGGTGGATACAATCATATAATAGCAAATTTCTCTCAAACTTCTTATCTCTCTCTATATATATCTAAAAGCTGAAACGTAACATTTATTATTACTACGTTTTTGTTGAGACACATCAGCAGCCACATCATCCACTTACTTCCAACTCTCTCTCTCTCTCTCTTAAGTCTCTCTCTCTCTTTTAACTCTTTTTCTTTTTATTAATTTTCTTAGCTTATTGTTACACATTCTCAAACCTTTTCCACTCCCTTTTACCTTTTCATCTTTCCACTACTAACTACCTTAATATCTCTCTTCCTCTATTCTTTTATTTTCCTTTATTTTTGGCTCTTCTTATTCTCATCTTCTTATTATAAATTTCCAATTCTCTCTCAAATTCTGTGCATAGTTTTCTCACACACAAAATGTTATTTCTCTCTCTCTCAAAATTTTTTTTTTTCATTTTTTGGTGGTCTTGATTTCCTATTATGTGACTCCTATGGATTTGTTGTGCTAAAGAAATCATGGTCCACTCCCAATCCTTTGTGATCATGGTTCAGTGTATCAAAAGTTTTTTTTTTCTCGTATTTATCATTAATATTTGTTTGCACTCATTTGCATCAAGCCACATCATAGAATTCATGTTTGTGATTTCAGTAAATTTGATGTAGATATGGGAGTAAGGAATAAGTATACTACCAATGCGTGGGAAGCTTAAGTATACCACTGTTAATTGTCAATTACAATTGTTTTTATGTTATCGTTGTTATTTGTTGAACTGAAGTAACGAACCTATATACTTGGCCTAAATTGAACATGACTGTGCCAAATTTTGAGATGCATATCCTTTTTTGAGTTATCAAATATGCCTAGACCATATGAGTTTCTAAGTCCTCATTTTTTTTTTCTTTGGTTGAGATTATGAGTTCATTTCCAAAGTATTATTGATAATTGTGAATTGAAAAGTTTCATAATTATTTTCCTTCTTTTATATATATATATTTAATTTTTTACATCCTATAATGTGGTTGATGTGGTATGGCTAGCCTCATATTACACTATAAAAAAATGCAAGTATATTTTCAGTTATTGAATAATTAACGTTCTTTTGTAGATTATTGAATTATTTCAGTCTCATATTATCAATGTAAGCTATTTTCAAAGCTTACTTTAAGTTGATGAATTTTTATGTATTTTAGAACTTTACTTTAGATTGATGTGATTTAGTTTTGTATTTTTATGATGGAATTTTTTTTCTTTGATTTAATAGATGTCATCTTATTACATTATAAAGATAGTATATTAGAATATATCATTATTATATTATATAGCATGACTTGAATAATTTGATATTTATTACTATATCTTATATTTTTACTTTTTTTGTTCTTATCTTATTTTTTATAAATTTGTTTCTCACTCTCTCTCTCTCTCTCAATTTTTTATTCTTTCTTGCAACTCTACTTTAGGTTGATGAATCATTATATTTTTTAAAACTTTATTTTGGGTTAATATGTTTTAGTGTTATATTTTTTAGTTTTCCATCACAAGTAATCTCTCTCCCTCTTATAGTTTTGGTTTGATTTTTGTTTGAATTACTTAGTTATTTTGTAAGTGAGAATTTGAATTTATATAAAAATAAAAATAAAAAGTCTTGGATATGTATTTGAATGTGCCTATCAATTATTTGAGTAATTGCAATTTTAATATGATCTTTTATTATCATAATAATCTTCTTTAAGAAAATGAGGAATTCGAATGATTTATTCAAAACTTAAAAAAGTTTAATTGCACAAGAAAAAAGAAAAGAAAAACATAGTGCACTATAACATAATTTCGAATAATATAGATCACCTCATAAAGGAATAATATCAATTAAACGCAACCCAAAATAATAGAATGATATATTGGTAGAGTTAGAAAGATGAAATAATTTTATAAATTGTTTAATTTTTAGGGAGAACAAAATTTAGAAAACAAATTATATTTTATACCACAATTATAAAATAATTATTTATTCTCACGTATCGCGTGGGTCTGCGACTAGTATATGTTTAAGAATAATACACTAATACCACACAACATTTTCATTGCTTCTTGAACAGGCAAGTTGTTATTTTACATGGGCTTTCTATTGACTCCGCTTTATTATTAACCATTGACAACTTAGCACCTCAAGACTTCGTGAGAAAAGTCGTCTCTCTAGACTTATTAGAGTCCACCAGAATTTGAATGCAAAAGAGATTTGGGTAATTCCTCTTTCATTTTGGCCACTTGCAAAGCACAAAGGCAGGAGTGTTTCCAGAAAAGGAGATATCCTGGGTTTAAACCCAGAACCTTGATTGTAAAGTGCAGAACCAGATGCATGAGAAAAAACAAAAAATGTGAAGCACCTGCTCATGTAAGCTCAACATATATATAGCAAAGTACAATAATGGTATCTAAAGCACATCGCAACCTGCATTTTCAACACATAAGTCCAACAAAAAAATTATTAGAGTACAAAAGTTTAAACAAAGTACTCCGGTAGACAAAATTTGCAACATGTTGATGACAGAAAGAACTTAATGCTCAACAGGCTTGCTCATGTTTTTACTGTTCTAGATAACCTTCAAAAATGCATATTTGTCAGGAATATGATCAATCTGTAGTTAAAATGTTCTATATACAAGTAACAGTGGAGCTTGATGAACATGTAGACATAGAGCATATCAATTCTCACAAACTCAACTCTCTCCTGCATTTAGAATTTTTTTACTCAATCTCGTGCAACCACCTTTTAATTTCCTTTAGACGAGTTAATTGCTTCAATATCCTTTTCATTTTGAGTTCCCAGCAGAACATAACTAAGCTAAGAGTCCCCCTCCAGATTTATTACATCACCTGAAACAAGACCAACTGCAGTGTTGTTCTCTATTAGGTGAGGTGATAATTTTACCAATCATTTTCTGAAATTCTTCACTCCACACTCATGGCAGTAGAAGGGAAAAACCTCATCAGGAAGCTTGAGAGAGACCATATGCAGATCACCCCAAGGAATTGGAGGACATTCAGCAGCGTACTCAAAGAGCTGTTTATTGCTAAGTTGTGCGAGGTCATTTCAGCTCCTCTAACTGTAAATGACAAGGCTGTCACCAGTTGTGCTGCTCTATTCAGCTGGTGCAATCTATAAACCTGTTAAGAATAAAGACCTCTTTACTTTTTTTGCTAAAGACCTCTTTACTTTAAATGAAGATTCCATGCAGGTATATCCCTAACATCACTATTAAAGTTTTTCGAAGGAACACAGTTTTAAGTCTTTTGACTGATTCAGACCCCAAAACAAAAAAGTTTTAAACCATTAACCTGAAAGCTGCTAACCAGGCAGCTTAAAAAATAAAAACTCTCACAAACAGTTAAACAATGAGAAAAAAGCATGCATATCAGAGTGGATCAGATTTTATCTTTTATCCATTTTCAATACTGAAAGAAACACCAAAACAAGTTTGGTCAGAAATGAGTGGCATTGCCCTTACCTGAAAGATAATTGGAATAACAGACCATGAAGGGGACTTCTTATATCTTGCATACTGCTCAAATGCAAATTGGACAACAATTCCAACCAGGTATGGAGCGAGAGTTGCAGATGCGGCAGGACCAGTCCAAGGCCAAACCAAACCCATTGTCACCATAGGAATTATTAGACTAAGCACCAAGGCAGCTACAGAAGATATACGCTGTCCTAAATGAGTGACCAGGGTTCTGTTAGTGCCTCTAGCAGAATCTGGCTCAAAAGGCCTCCTTAAGTGGTCTATTAGAAGAACAAATACTGCGACTCCACAGTAAAAAAGAGCTTCTGTGAAGAACAATATGAGGAAATCTGCAGATGGAGAACAGGAAATAGCTTAGAGACTGAAAAAATTTTAACTCCTAAGCCAATTCACAGAAAATGATTTAAAAAATAAATTGGAAAAAATAGATGTTTTGTATAAGCCAAAAAATCAATATGCGGCCCATAAGGACAAGCCAAGTTTGAATTTCAGAAATTGTAAAACTCTAGCATTTGATTCTGACCAGTTGAGCCAACTACAGATTGTTCTACCAATCCATTCCATTTTGAACCGCGTCCTGTATTACATTTAGGCTCTCACAAACACATTGATGTTATTCCCATCCATGTCCTTGTTGATTATTGCCCTTTCTTTCAAGAAATTTCACCATACCATTACTCATAAATCTCTGTTGAATAAGCTTTTAAGTTCACTTTCTCGAACAGTGCATATATTTTCTAGAAACTTTAGCACCATCATATCCACCTAGTCCTCAGCAATTAAAACACTCCTCAATAAAACCCAAAGCATCCTAAATAATTGCCTAGTGTATTTCACCAGTAATTGCCCTGTCCTTTGTCCCCCCCATTTCTAAAAGCAGCATCAAATTTCACCTCCTATTACAGTGACACATCTGAAATTACAGGGCAGCACATACAGTGATACATTGCAAGACCTAGACAGATTCTGGAAGAATATATAAGGTTATATCCAATCCACAATGCTCCCAGTTCTGCAAGGTCTAGGGTAGGTGATTGGAACTTGGAAGGTCGTCTTAGCCTCTCTCTCTTTTTTTGAGAGGCTAAAGCAAAATGACTAGAAAAACATATAAACCATCCCCCCCCCCCCCCCCCCCAAAAAAAAAAAAGAAAAAAAAGAAGGAGAAATCTCCTTGCCTGTTCTTTCATTATCCAATGTCCAATCTTTTGTTTTATTTTGATATTTTGTTAAAAGCATGTTTTAAAAATTCAAGATTCTCACTGAAAAAAAATAAGGCAATTCACAAGATCAACATAAGAATGTGGGGTCACCTGTCAACAAAGAGTCCTCAAATATAGTGGATAATATTCTGCGCAAATAAAGTGATGGGAAAATGAAAGAGGCTACAAGGACAGCTGGACCAACAAACCATAGTAGGTTGCTCGGGCTCTGTTGTGGGTTTGATATGACGATATCATTCTCCCTTTGATAAGGACGGTTATAAAATGAAATTAAACCCGGCTTCCCACTAGTTCCCTCAAAACGGATATTTGGACTGCTTGTGGGAGAGACTTCTACAGCATTAGGATGATTATTTTCTTGCTCTGAAGCATCTGGTTTGACCTCACTGTATTGTGTCTGTTCTTCAGAAGAAAAAGCACAAAGAATGCTTCGCCTCTTCAGGAACCTTCCATTTAAATTCAGCTTTCTTGCTATGCACTGGCATGACTTGACTACAATACATATTTAGAGCCCGAATTATCAATGTGGCACTTTTCACAGAACAAATCAAAGTAAACTTCTTATATTTTAGGCAAGAAATACTCAACCAAGTCATTCAATATCTAGATAGATGAAGAAAGGCCTAGCAGCTATATTCAAAACAGAGTCCAAAAGCTTTCATGTTATTGTGATTTGTATTTAGACTTCCTAGTTTGGATAGTTTGCAGCTAGGTCAAAGAGAAACGAGTGCACCACCTAGTTTGCAGCTTAAAGCAAATTTTAGAATTTTGAAAACTATCAAACAAATATGGAAGTTACCTTTAACATAACTTAATTGCTGACAACCATGTTGTTGTCTCTCAAAATATCCTCGTGATAAGCTCAACTGAACATCAAAGCGAAAAAGTTAGAGGGAAGACCAATTTGCATTTTTTAAATAAAATTACATGCCACCCAGGGGGGGGGGGGGGGTGGTAATCATAAATAAGATTAGAACAAAATAGCAATTCAAATAACTGAGTTTCTTCAAATAAAAATAACCTTTCAAATAATAATGCTAAAATCCACAGAGAGGGATGTAACACAATTTCTAGTATGGCATCATACTTGACATTAAGCTACTGACATGCAGAAGCACAATTAGGTGTAATACAATGCATCTCATTCATGTTTAGGGCAATAAAACTATAGAAGTACCCTAAAAGAACTTAAAATACTAGGTCAGCAACAGAATCCTCTAGTTTCTAAAAGCCATGCCTTGGGTGTAAGTTTGTATTCCTAATCATTAGTAAAAAAAAATTTATTAGCATTTACGCAGTAGCCATCCTAGCCATACATTATTTACACATAGATTTTGCCTTTTCTTTCCTTTCTATATACTCTTATTTATTTAGCACCAAAAAAAAAATAGCTAATTAAATACTACCACCAGTTTCTTTGCATAGCTATTTAAAGATCTCTTCAAAGCAAAGCAGTTGTTGAAAATACAGTGACAACATTTAGGACCTCTATTTATTTATTTTTAATAAATAACAACAGATGTGACCTCTACCAAAAGGATGAGATTATGGACAAAAAATATTACAATAGAGAATGGGGAAAAGGAAAAGAAAGAAGGAATGCAACCTACTAGGAGGTGACACAGCCAATACAAAAACCAAGCCATTGAACAAAGTTCTTTAAAGGCAAGGTTCTTTTGAACATAGTAGAATTAGTATTATTGGTAAGTTACAAACGCACCTAATGGGTCTTGAACCCACCTCACCCTCCACCTAATACTTATAAGGGGAGGTGTCAGTTGAGCTGAGCTCATTGGCTTGAATAGAGTAGAATTAGTGCACATAGAACTAAGTGATAAGCCAGGCTCCACATTTCCCCTCTGCCATCAATCTGGGGCAAAGTTCAGCAAAGTGGCCCATTTACAAGTTATAATGCCTAGAGTTCAGAATCCATGTAAATACATTAAAAGTAATATTTGTACTTCTGGTATTGTAAATGATTATGCACACTTACTCTCCCAGTTTAGGCATGTAACATGATATCAAAAAGCTGCAGGCTCTATCATCAGTTTCAAATTTTGTTGGCATTGATGATGATAAATTACCACTTATCATAAAACTTTAAGTTAGAAAAGGATGAATTTAACCATTTAATTAATTATTCTAACATTCTCCCTTGCATGTGGGCCCCGACTCCCCTTAAATACACAGGGCCCTACACGTGATTTTTAGCTTTTTTTAATGGGAGGTAGAATGGAAACAGTGTTTGAACCCAGGAGCCACTTGGTCCGATACCCTTTTTTTTTTTTTTTTTTAATTAATGGTATTTTATCTAAAAAGTAGATTACTCCATGCTCACGATGTTGTGATGAACACAAAGTAACCTAAACAAATTACAAATCATAATAACTCACCAGTTCTTCCAAAGGCATAAGCTTTTAGGAAATGGTGAGTTCAATCATTTATTTGTCAGAATTTTGGCCTCAAAATTCAATTATTCAAAGGTCCATAAAACAAATCCATTTGCAATCAACAATCTTATTAAAACTGCCTTCCCTTTTATTTACTTTTTTCTCTAATTATAATCTCATGAAAAGTGTTAAGTACTCTAATTGCAACAGACAATGTTGTAATGATACATATATTCAGCTACACATTGATGTGTCACCAAAAAATGCCTATTCAAAGAGAACAAATCAAAAGTGAAAAACAAGTAAGATTAATCTGCCCCCATTTTGTATTTTGAGTTGAACAAAACAATAGGGCTCTACAAACAATGCTATCTCTGTGCAATGGCCACTACTACACCACACTGCCAATCTTACTTAATTGAAACTACCTGACCCTCCATTTTATTTTATTTTCTAACATTGGCAAAATCAATAGGCAGTGTAAATAAGCACTGAGAATCAAATTCACAACCCAAAAACAAAACTCATAGCTACTGAAAAACCCTAATGCATGCACACTCATAACTTTGACCCATCAAATTTACTTGTAAAAAAAAATGTGAAAACAGAGTAACCAAACTGAAGTAGAAGCATACCTGGGAAATTTTCGTGGATTGAAAAGGAGAGGAAACAGTTGCAACAAAACAAGAAAACGAAGAACTAGTTTTTACAGACATGTCTGAAAGCAAAAACAACAGCACAAGAGTCTGTCACAGACTCAGCCACTCCATGTCAATGAATTTTAAAGCAAACCCATTTGATTTGGAGAATATTTAAGAGTACCCATATGGGAATTTTCTCGAGAAAGAAAGGAAATGGTGAGAAAAATGAGGGATTGTGAGTTGTGGGTTTTGGAGTTTTTTAAGAGAGAGAGAGAGACGGAGAGAGAGAGTAGCGGCTCTCTTTTGGACAATTAGTCCTATTACTAAGCTCACTTATCAGCAAAAAAATAGGTCATTTATCGGCCATTCACTCTTTTCATTTTTTTTTTTTTTTTGATAACCACGATGGGAGGGGTGAGATTTTAGCATGGTTTTTAAAACCCAAAACAGTCAAAGAATCAGAAAAATTTAACTGATTTTTGGATTTTACCGGACAAGTTTAGGGTTTGATTCTTAGTTAAATCGACTAGTCCAATCTAGTTTTTAAAGCCATAGATATTAACCTTAAAAGTTTTTGTTGAAAATTTCACTAGATGTTAATTAAATTACAAAATTCTTAACTTCACTTTTTCTTTTTTACCAAAATCATTAATACATCATTTTCTTTTAATCTATAATTTAATTCACAGCTGATTTTTCACTTTTAGGCCCTTAGATGATGGGACCAAAGTAATAAATAATGACATGTCATTTCATAAGTACTAAAAATGATCACTTTGAAATTTTGAGGCGGAGTAAAAGAACAATTAAGAAGGCTCTAGGGAAGCTGCCAGATGTGAATGTTCCTTCCTAGGGTTGGTATGAATTGGGGTCGTTTATTGTGTATGAGTGTATCTATGTAAACTTGGATATCTGCAAAAATTGTTGGAGGGAAAGAGACCACTTTGAGGATAGGACCTTTTTTGGGTAACGCTTACCCATTTTTTGTTATCCGTGTGATATACTTGGCCATAATGATTAGGGTGGCAAAAATTCTCCATTATGTCAGATTCACCTCGCCCATTTTGTCTTGCGTAAGTTTTTTCCACCCCAAAAAGGTAACAACATGAGACAAGGACAAGTTTTGCTCGTTTTGACTCATCTTGTCCAGCCCAACCAGGAATGTATGTGTGTGTATATATATATATATATATTTTTTTTTTTTTTTCAATTTATATAATATAATTTTTCTTATACAATTCCTTTTTTTTTTTTTTTCTTTTTTCATTTTCAATTACCATCCTAAAACACTTGCTTTCTTTCTCTTAACACTCTCCCACCCATCATTCCTCTTCTCGTTCATCTCTACATCATCAATGTCTAAATCACCTAATTACGGATGGCAAAATACCTCTAATCTGCCCTGCCCCCCTTGATGCACCTAAAGACTAAAGGCATGGATGCCCATATTTCATGCTTGCTCACATATCTAAATGCGCCTTATTATTAGTGAGACTGTGGGAGGTAGTTTTTCTTTTTCTTTTCCTGTCTCAATCATGCTCATATTCTATATGCACATACAATATTAGAAGTTGCTTTGAACTATGAGTTTTATCATTTTTATTTATTTATGAAAAATTTTAAAGGATAAAATTTAACTACAAAATTGCATGTTCTTTTGAAAATCTACATTACTACATATTTTGAAAATCTAATAGTTAAATTGCATGTTCTTTACACTCTTAATACACATGTCAAATTTTGTGTCAATCAGATATTATTTACTATATGATTTATAAGTTTATATTTTATGCATAATTTTAAACTATAAAAACTTGCAATTTAAACAATTTATTGATGACATAGTTATTGATCTTTAATTTTCTAGAAATTGTGCAAGCATGAAGGATATAAGAAGAAGATGTAATCTATTGGTGGATTTGTCAAAATTTACCTCTAATAAAAAAATATTGAATAAGATTGTAACCTTAGGCTACAACTAATTTTGTAACTAAACTTTGTCCATTTTTAAAATATTATATCTAGGTAAAATACAAAAATCACCCTTGAGGATTGGGTTAATGTAAGGCACGACCAAGATTTTTTTTTTTTTTTTTAAATTATCTAATTTGCCCCCTATGTTCAAAGAACACTTGTCATCATTTGGAAATTTTCTTGGGCCTCCAAGTCCTCTACTTCTTTCTACATCTTTAAGCACTCACAGCAGTGGTGCTAAATTGCTGTATTGCTATTTTTTAGCACTACTGATCACAAAAGAAGAGTACAGGCTGTACAGCAGTGGAGCTATAAGCAAAATTTTTTGCTTCTCAGCTATAGTGCACATCTATCTTTAGATGTGCATTGTAGCTCAAAGGTAAAAAAAAAAAAAAAAAAAAAATTTATTACACTTCTCTCTCTTCTCTTAATAAAAAAACCTTTCCTATTTTCTTTCTCTCTCTCCGGCTTCTCTTCTTCCTTCTTTCTTCCTCAAAATTTTTTTTTTCTCTCTAGCTCGCTCGCCAGCCAGCTCCCTCATCTCCCTCATCCCTCAACTCGCCGGCCAGCTCCTTCATTGCCGATCTGTTCCACCACCCAGCTTGCCGACCCACCTCAAGCCCCATCGCCGATCTCCCCAAGCCCCATCGTCGAGTCGATCTGGTTCCTAAGTACCCAGATGGGTTACCGTTGTTTTTGCTATCGGAGCCTTTTTGGGTCGGGTTTACATAGCGGGCGGGCACGATAAGAACAAGAACACGTTGGAATCGGCGTGGGTTTACGATCTGAGGAAGGACGAGTGGGCCGAGTTGACTCGGATGAGTCAGGAACGGGACGAGTGCAAAGGGTGGTGGTTTTTTCTTTCTTATTGTGGATTGGTGGTGGTGGTGGTGGTGGATGATTGTCCTGTGCTGTGCTATGATTGAGTTTTTTTTTTTTTTTTTTTTTTTTTTTTAATGTATTTTCATATGGATTTGGTGGCTGTGGTGTTGGTGGTTGATTTTGGCTATGGTAGTGGTGGTGGATGATTTTGACAATGGGTTTGTGGTGGTGGTGGATGATTTTGGCTTTGGCAGTGGGTTGTGGATTTTGGCTATGAGTTTTGTGGTTTATGGTTGTGGTTGTGGTTGTGGCAGTGGCAGTGGGTTGTGGTTGTCATGGCTGGTGGTTTATGGTGACTGGTGGTGATGGGGTTGTGATTGTATTTGTGGTTTTGTTTTTTTTTTGTTTTTTGTTTTTCTTTCTATGTTGTGGTTGCCAAAGTAGTGTGGTGGTTGTGGCCGGTGGTGGTGGTGGTGGTTGTAGCTATGGCTGATGGTAGAGGTGGTTGTGGTTGGTGCTGTGGATGTTTTTTGGTAGTGGGATATATTATTTTATTGTAGAGGATATATTATTTTATTGTGATGTTTATATTATTTTATTGTATTGAAAGCTAAAATAGATCTACTGCTGCAGCATGTGTATAGGTAAAATAGATAAAGTAACTTTTGGTGGTGCTAAAAAGCTAAATTTTTAGCTCCACTGCTGTAGACGCTCTAACTATTATCCATCTATCATTTGCTATTCAAACACTCCCTTGTGTTTGAAAAAATTGGTTTTTGGGGAAAATAAAACAAAGTTAAGTGTCGATTATGCTTAAGGGACAAATCAGACATTTTTGAAAAATCTTAATGTTGCTTATCATTAGCCCAAACTTCAGGTTAGTTTTTATTTTTTACCATTTATTTATTCACATTATTAAATAAATATTAACTAAATTAAATATTACTTCACCAATGCAACTATGGTCATTAATCAAAAAAAAAAAAAAAATGCAACTATGGTCAAACTCCATTCAGATCAGAGAACGGATAACCAACCTCTTTTCTCAATTCTTAATTTGATCTTGTTTTAAACCATGTTGGTAATGTTGGCCCAAAAGTCTAAACCCAGTCCATCTACACCCCTCCTGAATTCGTGAAGGCCTAATACCAACTCATGTTAAATCTTTGCGTTGGACATAATCCCTATCTCATGGCCCATTTCAACTATAGGACCAAAAAGAAAGATCTTAGATACGGAATAGGGAGGTGTTATCTACAAAACTAAGAGGATCACCAAACTACATAATAGTATACATGTTGGTTTCAATTTTATGTTATATTGTTATCATCATACTTAGAAGTTTGAACTCATTCAACATAAACTTAAGTAATTGTAAGTGTCTCCCTCAAAAAAAAAAGAAAAGTAATTGTAAGTGTGGTATTGAGAAAACTTTAAATATCATAAAACGATGTTGTTTGGGTTTAAATTTTTTTATTTTTTTTTAGAAGATGCTAAAATGGCGGCGTTTTGGACTAAACATTAAATTTAATAACAAGTTCAAAATGACGTCGTTTTAACATCAGATTTTAAAATTAAAAAAAAAAAAAAAAAAAAAAAAAAACACAAAGGAACAACATGCTTATATCCTAGGTTAAATATTTGCTCTCTCATATTATATCAAAGGCACACTCTCTCACTTTCTTACTCCTCTGCCCCTCGCCGCTGCTGTTCACCAAGTGTTCCCCTCTCCTCTCTTCATTTTGTCACAACAATTCTCTCTGCAAATTTTCTAAAAATGGTTTTGAATCTCAATACCTAGTGGTTAGGCTGTAGGTTACTATACTTCTCCAATTCTCCTTGCTACAAAGTATGTGAATTTATTTGATGCTTAATGCCATACTACTATGTTTTTCGTTTCTATGTTTTCTAGAAAGATTGTGAATTTTGGTTTAATATATTTTTTGTGGGTATTAGAGAAATATTATGAATATGTTTTTTTCTTTGTTTTTTTTTTTTTAAATGAATATTTGGGTTGTTGGATGATTCTATGTGGGTTGTTTCATGTGGTTTTGGGTTTTGTTTTTTTGAATATTTGAACTGCTTTTTTTAACCGAACTAACCACACTGAACCGGTATGTTGCACCCCACCTTGCGTAGACCGGTTTCCACCCCTTCATAGGTGAGGTGCGGTGCGGTTAGGGATGAGGTGCGGTGCTAAAAAAAACTCCACCGCTCCGCATTTTTTGCATGAGCTAATGCGAATCATCTAAGTTTAGCTTAATTTAAATAAAATGCCATCTATATATTCTAGACAAATCATTTATCTCTCTCACGTAAATCCACTATTTTTTTTCCACTACTCACAATCTACGCATGTATAATTGTGACAAAAGTGGTGAATTTTTATCTTATACTAAAATTTTTGGATTCATTGCAATTCTACAATACTTCTCTATTTATCAAGACCAGCCTTTAAAATCTCTCACCATCTCTTTTCTCTCTTGTTCTCATTAGCCAAAACAGCAAGTCTTTCTCTCTCTTGCTTTCTTGCTTAGGTGAGTCCTCTCATTTTATTTCTTCACTTGTTATGTTGGGTTGACATATAATGTAAATGGTAGATCAGTATGGTTAATAATTTTGAGATTTTTGTGTTTTTTTTTCTCAATTTGATTAGATCCTTAAGCTATGCGGCCAAGAAATAAGATAAATCCCAGGCGAAGAAAGAAAATGAGTTCAAGAGAGTTGAGTTTAAGAGAGTTCATATGTGTCAATTTACACAGAAGCTGATCATATGTTGGAATTGTGTAGAGTGGAAGATTTGACGTACTTCAAGTAATTGTAGGCAGGGTGGTGTTGAGAAAACTTTAAATACCACTTTCATAAATTTTTAAAAACTTATCGAAAAAGTTAGGTTATGTTTGGTAACAATTTTTGTTTTCTATTTTCAAAAACTTGTTTTTGGGAATTTAAAGAAAAAAAAAATTTATTGTATTTTTGAAATCAAAAACATGTTTGGTTAGTTGAAATTAAAAAGATAGTTTTTTGAAGAAAAAAAAATAGAAAATACTAAAATATATTCCTACTAGTATTTGAGATGCTAACTCATTAAATGAGACAAATTTATTAAATTAAATGAGTGTTTTCATTAACTCTTGAAAATTAGAAATTGAAAACAAGTATTTTGCATGTTTTCATTTTCCTTCACAAATTGAGTTTTGAGAACAGTTTTTGTTTTCTATCTATTCTGGGTTGCCAAACACGTTTTTTAGTCTCAAAAATAGAAAATTGTTTTTGAAAACAGAAAAGAAGAGGAAAAAACAATTACCAAACATACCCTTAATTTCTTTTTTCTTTTTTCATAAAAAAATTTCCAAAGCCAATGGCCTTAGGACTTCCGTTAACTTTTTCGCTTATTTTAATAGTACTCCAAGAATATATATATATATATATATATATTTATATATGGCACTTTATCCTTTCAGGTAATAATGAATATTATTAATTAAATTTATTGTGAAATTCATTGTGAATTCAGGTCTTTTGTACAATTTTGTTAAAAATTTGGCATTTAAATTTTTTTTTTCTCACATGAAAAAATGTATAAAATTAATACAAATATTTTATAAATTTTTATATAAGATGTTTTTTTTAAATTATTTTTTCATTAGTTAATTGAATACTTAATGAAATTGTTTTAATGGACTTGGACGAAAAACTTGGATTTAATAAATTTAAAACTTAGAGGACTTATATGAACGAAATTAAAGTTAGAGGATTGAAATAAATTTCAGACAAACTTAGAATGTGCAATTTGCATTTTAGTATTTTGTTTTTATTAAGGGTGTCACTCTCTTCAGCACCATTGTTTTGGGTATGGAAAGCCTGTACATTTGACCTTGATATGCAATGAATAGAATTTCAATTTCCCTTTATATAAAATTTATATTGACAAAGTTTTTTTTTTTTTTTTGGAGAATCCAATATCTTGATTATGTACTTGCACTCTTTCTCTGAAATACATGGACTTCTTTCACCCAAAAAAAAAAAAAAAAACATGAACTTCAAAATAATGTCAAAAATCTCAGATCATGAACTCAGGCTCTCAACATACATCAACTCTCCCTCTCATGTTTAAACCCCACCCCAAAATAAACACAAAAGAGAAAACAATAATTGATTTTTTGTTTTTTATTTGCAGTAGTGGACACGTGTACAGAGTTGATTGGGTATTAGATATAGTTAGTCTGTTATCTGCATATAATAGCCTTTGTAGGCTCTGTTTTTTTTCTCGCCATGCTCTGTTTCTCAAATATATATATATAAAGAACAGAACAGAGATGTGTGTATGTATTCAAAAAGCAAAAAGACTGGGTTAGACTTTCAAGGCTAAATGTTAGTGCTACATTATTATTAGTAATTTAGTATGCCATATATATAAAACACTCTGTTACCAGTTACCACTACGCTTGGCTCTGCATCTGAACACTCTGTTACTTTCCAATGCATGAGCATGATTGTTCTAAGAAATTTTGCATTAGCTTCGTTGATGCAAAAAGGGAACTATTGGGTCCAAATGGTTTTCTTTCTGTTCAAAAGCGCTCAACAGTCAACACCATCACATGGTGCCTCCTCATTTTCCTATGCATGATAACGGTAACATTCCAAGAAAATTCATAAAGTTGTGCATGATATAACGGTAGCTTTCTTAGAAAATTCTTAAAGGAAGACTAGTAACGGTGAATTTCTTTGAAAAAACATAAAGCTATGCATGATTGATGTAACTTTCTAAGAAAATTCATAAAGGAAAACTGGTAACGGTAACTTTCTTCCACTTTAAATATTCGGTCCTCCTCGTCTCCTTCTTCACAGCAACATTACTCTCTAGCTTTCTTCTCGCTATTTTAGCCTTCTTTTTTCACTCTCTAACATATTGAAGCACTTCAAGCTCTCACTCTTTAGCTTCGATCTCACTTTTTTAGAAAGCTTTTCTTTCACTCTCTAGCACTGAACCACTTGGAATCCCACCCTCTCTTGCTTCCCTCTCGCTCTTTAAGTCTTCTTTTCTCTAGCATACTAAAGCACTTGAAGCTCACTCTCCATCTTTCCTCTCGTTTCTCTAGCCTATCTTTCACTCACTAGAAAGTTTTTCATTCACTCTAGCATTGAAGCACTTGAAGCCCACCCTCTCCAGCTTCCCTTTCACTCTTTTAGCCTTCCTTTGTCTCACTAGTCACTACGAACAAATGGCTGAAGCAATCCTTTTCACTCTCTAAAATACTGAAGCACTTCAAGCTCACTCTCTAGCTTTCCTCTCGTTCTTCTAGCCTTCCTTTCACTCAATAGAAAGTTTTTCTTTTACTCTCTAGACTCTAGCACTGAACCACTTGAAGACCGCCCTCTCTTGCTTCCCTCTCGCTCTTTAAGCCTTCCTTTCTCTCACTACGGAAAAATGGCTGAAGCAATCCTCTGCGGAGTTGCACAGACCATAATTGAAAATTTGGGCTCTGCGGCTTTTGAAAAGTTTGGACCACTGTGGAATGTTAAAGATGACATTGAAAGCATCAAGAACACAGTGTCCAGAATACAAGCTGTCCTTCTGGATGCAATGGAGCAGCCGAACCGCAACCATCAAGCCAGTGACTGGCTTGAAAAGCTCAAGGACGCTTTTTATGATGCAGATGACTTGTTGGGTGAGTATAAGTTCCACGTTGAATTAGCTTTGCAGCAAGAAGAGACGAGTGGGAATATTGCAGAAAAGGTACGCGATTTCTTTAGAAGTATCCCACTTGTTTTTCGAAATCGTAAGAGGAGTCTTAGAATAATCGAATTGAGGCAGAAACTAATTGCAATGGCGGAAGATAGAAATAACTTTCACTTTAATGAGGGCCATGTGAAGCCTCAAGTGAGTCTGAACAGGGAGACTATCCCATGTTTACCTAATAAAGAAGTTATTGGGAGAGATGACGATAAAAATGCCATCATAAAACTTTTATTGGAGCCTAATAATGATGAGAATGTATCAGTCATTGCTATTGTGGGAATTGGGGGGTTAGGCAAGACCACACTTGCTCAAAATGTATACAATCATGAAAAAGTCAATACACATTTTGAGTTAAAAATATGGGTGTGGGTCTCAGATGTCTTCAAGGTGACAACAATTGCTGAAAAACTAATAAATGGTATTGATAAAGATGATAGCATGGAATTAATGCGAAAGAAACGTCGTAAGTTTAATCCTGAAGTCCTCATGGGTCAAGTCCACAACATGGATCCATTGAGGGAACTTGTTAACAAAATTTATCAAAAGAAATTTTTACTTGTGTTGGATGATATGTGGAACGAAAATGATAAAAATTGGAATGACTTTAAAAGCCTTTTAATCGGTTGTGCAAAGGGAAGTAAGATTGTAATAACTACACGAGTCAATTTGGTTGCAAAGATTACACGTCCTGTTTCAATATATGGTCTTAAAGGTCTTTCTGAAGACCATTCTTGGTCTTTATTTGAGAAAATAGCATTTAGAAACAGGCAAGAGACCAACAACACTAAACTAGTAGAAATTGGAAGGGAGGTTGTAGGCAAATGTCAAGGAGTACCCCTTGCAATAGAGTCCATTGGAAATGCATTATACTTTGAGAAAAAAGACGGGTGGTTAAAGATCAAAGATAATGTACAAGAAAATGTAATTGAACAAGGGGGTGGTAATACCTTTTCAATTCTAAGATTGAGTTATGATCATCTTCCATCATATATTAAAGGTTGTTTTGCCTTTTGTTCTTTGTTTCCTAAATCTTACTTGATTGATAAGATGACATTGATTCAACTATGGATGGCACATGGGTTAATCCAATTGCCAAATAATATAGAGCAATTAGAAGATGTTGCAGATGAGTGCATCAAGAATCTACTTTGCAGGTCATTTTTTTATCAGGCTAATTCTTATGGACAAGACTTAACATACAAGATGCATGATTTATATCATGATCTTGCACTATCAATTGCAGGGTCTGACTGTAGACTTGACTATTTGGATGAAAAAACTCATCATGTATCATTTTCTAGTGCCTTATCTTTTACTAAAACTTTAAGTTTGGTTAAAGCAAGCAACCAGCTACGTACAATTCTTTTCACACATGGTAAGTATGGATTTGGTGCCATGGATGAGTCAACATTGATTACACTAATTGAGAGTTTCCCAAGGTTGCGTGCATTAGATTTACATGCATTGAATATTAAAATAATGCCAAATTCCATAGGGAAGTTAATACATTTGAGGTACTTAGATTTTTCTTTTAATCCTATTGAAACTCTTCCTGATTGTATTACTACATTGTTGAATTTGCATACACTAAAACTTCAAGAATGTCGTAATCTTGAACAATTGCCTAGGGACATCACAAAATTGGTTAGCCTCAGGCACCTTGATGATAGGGGTTGTTTTGAGTTGAGATTGCCTCAAGGATTACGGAAACTGACTGGTCTTCAGTCATTACCATTATTTATTTTGAGGAATAATGGTGGACTAGGCGAATTGAATGGGCTAAATAACCTCAGAGGAACACTTGAGATCGAAATTTCAGAACAATTGGAAGATGCTAGCTCAAATTGCGAGGTCAAAAATTTAAGGGAAAAGCAACATCTTAAGGAACTGAGATTATTATGGGCTCACCAAGAAGGACATGATGAGATGTTATTAGATAGCCTCCAGCCACATCCAAATCTCAAAATTTTGGAAGTGTGGGATTACTCTGGTGTGACATTTTCAAGTTGGCTTTCTTCCATCGAAAATCTTGTTGAAATCACTTTACGGAATTGTGATAGATGCAACCACCTGCCACCATTGTCTGAACTCCCATTTCTAGAAAGATTATGGCTTAATGAAATGAAAGAATTGGAATGCATATCAGATCGTGATATAAGTGAGGAAGTTTCTGCTTTATCCTTCTTCCCATCGTTAAAGTCTCTTTATATTGGGAATTGCCCTAACTTAAAGGGATGGTGGAGGTGTGCATCAACGACAGATCATCAACAACATCAGCATAACCGGTCACTGCCTTCATTTCCTTGTCTTTCTTCTTTTTCTATTTTTAATTGTCCTAATATGACTTCCATTCCCTTGTTTCCTTATCTCGAAGAAAAGCTACTTCTAATTGAAATTAGCTCAAAGCTTTTACAAGAGACAATACTTCCCTCTTCCTCCTCTTCTTCGTCCTCTCATCTCTCCAAATTAAAAAATGCATATTTTTTAAATCTGCCAGCTCTGCCAGATGGGTGGACATCCAATCTAATTTCTCTCGAGCGTTTACAAATTTCCTCTTGCAAGGAGTTAAATGTAGGAAGTGACCTGGACGGAATGGAATGGCGACATCTCAATCGCCTCATTTATCTGACCTTCTCCAGCCTTCCAAAACTGAATTCCTTACCTGTAGGTCTTCAACACGTTACAACCCTGGAAAGTCTCTATATTGGAAATTGTGAGAATCTGAAAACTCTGCCTCGGTGGATTGGGAATCTTATCTCACTTAAATGTTTTAGAATTTACAACTGTCTCAATCTGAAATCACTGCCTGACGAGATGCGCAATCTCTCGTCTTTACAATACCTGGCGATTCACGATTGTCCCGAGTTACAGAGAAGATGCGAAAAGGAAACCGGTCAGGATTGGGACAAGATCGCACATATCACTGACGGTACGCATTCTATATACCCTTTTTTTTTTTTTTGAATTTTTTTGAATTTTTGTTTGCTAGCTGAGAAAACAGTTGAAAATGAAAGAAAGTGAACTTTTTAGAATTCTATTCTCTATCATTTATTGATTTCAATACAATTTTTTGAAAAAAAAAAAAGAATTTTTTCTTTTGGATTTAAAAAATATAGGAACCAATGTATATAATTGAATAGGGCTCACTTTAGCAAAGCTTTTGGTTTTCTAAAGTTTTCTAATAATAAAAAAATTTCTGAGATGTATAGAATCTTGGCCAATTTGATTGATTTCAAAGCAACCAAACTGTTGAATTGTTTCAAAGTTCTATTATTATTAACATTATTTAATTCGATGACTTGTGTTCTGTCAACAGTTGATATTGGATGAATCATCTGTGAAATATGGTGGCAATATGCCTCGCTTGGATACTTTTAGGATTTTGGGTGGTGGAGTACGCAAGGTACTTGGTTACACTCTCTATAATCAAAGGTTATTGAATATTTTGAATAAAATTTCATTCCATATATTTGATTCACACTTTAAGAAGGACCCAAAAGGAAAAAGTAATTGCAATGAAAGATGCATATATCCCTATTTCCTTCAATAAACTTTGAATAGCTGGAAGAGGGTTATTCAAATGTGAATTCCTTTCCCCCTCTTCTTTGTTTTACTTGTATTATGATGATTTCTCACTTGGTTTGATCCTAGGTGCAGAACAAATTGGAAGCACAAAACAAAACTAGGCGTAAATATCTGAGCCTATTCAAAACCTTTATGAAGAACATTTTGTCTCTATTATGATCTTATTTTCTACCATAGTTTAATGGTCTACAGCTTAACATCAATTTTTTTTCCTGTGGTTGGAAGCATACACAATTTTAGTGGAATTTCTTTGTACATTGTGTTATGTTCCCATTGCTTGCTGTTACAAACTTGGGAAAAATATTTTTTTTTGGCCATTTTGTCTCACATCTTATTTCCAATTTGTTTCAAAGTCTTTACATGAAAAGTGCCTTGCCCAAGCCTCAAGTCCTTAATTTTTCCAATAAACTTTGAATAGCTGGGAGAGGGTTATTCAAATGGTAATTCCTTTCCTTTTGATCGTAGATGAGGAACAAATTGGAAGCACAAAACAAAACCAGGCAAAAATATCTGAGCCTATTTAGAACCTTTTATAAAGAACATTTTGTCTACCATAGTTTAATGGTCTAGATAGACTCTAGAGCTTAAAATCAATTTTTTTTCATGTGATTGGAAGTATACACAATTTTTGTGGAATCTCTTTGTACATTTTGGGTTATGTTCCCATTGCTTACTGTTACAAACTTGGGGAAAATAATTTTTTTGGCCATTTTGTCTTACTTGAATAACTAATTCATGGCAATTTTTTACAATTCCTGTCACTGTTAAGCTTTGCCTAACTTGAGGATGCAACATGCATCATCATTGCAGTCATTCTTGATTGGCCTCTAGCAATATGCATTTGAAAAAATGATCTGAACCTAAAAGGGTAGCGCTTGTGACCTTTTATAATAACTCATCATAGATTGGTAAATTGGGATTACAATGCTGATATCTTGTGTTACAGGGAGCATTTGGAGTGTTGTAGGGATCATCTCTTTTATGATTACTCTTTTACAAGAAGATTATGGCAGCAAGTGTTGGAAGAGTACTTGGTTAATCTGAAGCTTGTCTTTTGAAATTCCTCTCCGTATGTTTAGATGCTAAGGCCCACTTGGTGTTCTTGTTATTGTTGAAATTGACTTTAGTGTGATGTAAATTTTTTGTAATCTAAAAATTGTGTTCTTCAATGTTTTGGTAGTTTTTAGCATTTGTTTTAGAGAAAATTGTTGTAAACTCTTTATTCAATAGTGGAAATTTTTTACTGGACTAGGTCCCATGGTTTTTTCCTTCTCATTGGAGGGTTTTCCATGTAAAAAATCGGTGTCTTAATTGTGGTTTGTTGCTGGATATTTTTGTTTGTGTTGATAGTGCTTGCCAGATTTTTTTGAAATTCCTATTGAATTTGCACAAAGAGAAAAAATAAAAGAAAAAAAATCCTTTGTGTGTTATGGTATCAATTGGCAATTTTTCCCAATAGAAATAGTGGATTCATTCTTCAATGGGAAAAGGCTCTACCTTGGATTTAAAGAAATGCAAGAGTCCATAATGATCCTATTCACAGTGAGAATAGTCATGTAGTTGATTTAAAATGATATGAGAGTTAGAACTAGAGCGGGTTTTAAAATGTCAATAAAGGATAGGGTGCTGTTTAGTTATTTTGGTCTCTCTGTCTGTTTGAGCTTAGCTTGGTAGCTTGTCTTTTTGTAGCAGGGGCTGGCTGTTTTTTCTGCTGAAGTGTAGATTTCTGTCTTTTGAACTTCATGTAATAATTTTTCTGTGTTAATAAAATTTCCTCATTCATCCAAAAAAAAAGAGGACAAGAAATGGTATACAAATTGCCTGAGCACTAAGTTTTTCTGCAAAAACTTAAAGATGAATTTCGTGAATCTCAAAAGCTGATTATGAATCCAGAGGAGTTTTTATTTTTTATTTTTTTATTTATAACTAGAAAATTATTATATAAGTTGAAATGCATTATAGCCCTTCAAATTCTATTGCATCACACAAATCTGGCTAAACATTCTCTGGCATTGATTTCAGAAGAAGCACTTAATGCCTAATGCTCCAACGGGTTTCCAGGTTACAAAATGAGTTCTTGTTGGGGTTTGTTCAAACATACTGGCTGATGCGCATTGAAAAGACCTGGAAACATTAGTTTTTAAAAATGTCATTGTAGATTTAACTGGATTATGAATTGATTTACACCAAACATTAGGATTTGCTAGCTGCTTAGTACTTTATACTTTATAAAAGGGAAGTAGAAGGTTATATACTATCTGGTTCTACTAAGCTGAAAAAGCATTTTGTCAAACATGCAAGAATGCCTTTCAATAGCTTGATCCCTCCAGATTATTGTGTTTTACAAACCACAAAATTGGATTAATATACTTCTTAACTAGTCCTAGAACCTCTTTATGAATAGTTGATGATTATATTTGAATATTTGATTGGTGTAAACCGCATAAGAACATAATTTTAGCTTTTCAGGAAAGTATTTTGTACTTAATTTTTATGCCAATCCCGGCTGACCACTTTTGTGGTTTCTCAAAGGATACCCCATTAGTCAAGAGCCTTATAGTTCAGTGCCATTACTTGTTAGATTATCAAAAAGATCTGCAGCTAAAGGTCTCATTTCAAAGCCCATGTGCAGAAGTGAATGTTATCGTTTTATGTTCTTCGTGCTTTACATCCACAGCAAATTTTTGTGGTATATAATGTTTTCTTAGTGATGAAAGAGCAATAGTAATTGATGTTGTTTACAACACTGCAAATGAAAATGTATTAAATAAGCTTGCTGCTACCTAAGAAACAGGTCAGTTACATCTTACACAACTTACTCAAATGCCAAAAACACGCTGGCTGTCAAACAGTCCTATCATGGTCTCACAGACTAGTAGTGCTTATTCTGCTGAAGCTAATCATAGTCAATGAACATATTTAAACCATGTTACAGTTCTATCTTTTTGTCTGAATCATTGTGCCACATAGTTAATGGACCTGTAATATGGTAACTTCTTGTAGTAATACTATTTTCAAAGCACTAGATGGTTCAAGTTAAACACAGATGTATCATCATTAGGTAACCCCCGAAGGCAGAGGGAGGGGGTTTAATTCATGACTTTGATGGAAACAGGATTAGAGGACAGTCAAGAGCCATTGGGTTTGCAATGAATGTTATGGCAGAATTATGGGCTTCAAGCCTTCAAGGATGGTCTAATTCAAATTAGCTAACTCAGTATCCAAGCAATAGAGATAGAGCTAGATGCCAAAGTTGTACTTGAACTTAATTCCAACTCCAACCCCATAAATAGACCCTTCAAAGCTCTTGTGCCTTATCACAGACAAGTGATCAGAAGAATCCTTTATACCAAACTTTACCATTGTTTCATGAAGGCTAATGATCCCTTAACTAATGGATCAGCCATAAAGGCCCATTTGAGGTCAAAATCCTCAGTTCGGCTAAGAATCATCATTTTAACACCAAAATCAAAAGTATTTAAGGAACATGGGAACTCCATTTTTGGGCAAAGGTCAAGTCACTTATCTACTCTTACCCAAAATGTGAGAAAGTCTCACATGCCAACCTTTTTCTAGTCTCTGAATGAGTTCCCTCTTGTTTAAGAGAGGAACAACTCATGCTCTCCAATAACTACAACCAGACACCGATTAGTGTCTACTTTCATTCTAAAAATATTCCACTTACCTATTATATTAGAGAGTTGAGCAACTCTTAGTTAAAAGAATATTTTTTTATTAGCTCTTACTACTTCACAATGAAGTGGGATCCACTAGATTCCTCATTTTAAGTGTTTATTTATTTATAATTTAATGGTTATAACGACGGTGAAGAGATTTGAACTTTGAATTTCTTAAAAACTCTTAGAAGTGTCAATTCAATTGAACTATAAAGCGCTTGGTAGACCTACTAAATTCCTTTTTAGCAATGACACTTTGGCACCCTTTAACAAAAACTTTGTTTTTATTAACAAATTATGATTATAAATAAATAAAAAACATGTTAAGATACCAATTATGATTTTTTATGTATGGACAAGATTTATAATGTTCAATAAAACTTTATCAATTAAACTACTACAAGTGCATTGACTAATAAACTTCTGCCTGAATAAAATTTGACTATTCATATAGATTTTTTTTTTTTTTTTTTAATGAATAACTATCCATATAGATAGTGAGATAATAATGTTCATAGTGTATTGACTAATTTAACAATGTGCATGAATAAAATTTAACCATTCTTAGAGTTTTTTTTTTTTTAATTTTTTAATTTTTTTTAATGAATAACTATCCATATAGATAGTGACATAACAATGTTCATAGTGTATTGGCAAAAGTAACAATGTGCCCAAGTTTAGTCTGATAGGATATCACTTAGGTTCAATGCAATGGACCCATTAGATACAAATATGAGTCAAATTTTAAACGCGTGTTTGTATCGTATTGGATCTAAACTGGACTCAAGCTTAACCCAATTGAATAAACTTACTTAAAAGCATTCACATTAGCTCATACAAAAATTTTTGTTTATAAACTCACTTTTTCTATTTTACATATTCGCTTTTCAAAACACCCAACATCATTTTCTCTATTTTACATTATATATTATTAAAAAAAAAATTAATTTTTTTTTAATTATTTATCTTTCTTCACACTAACAATTACTATTTACTTTCTTTTTTCATTCTCGAAATACATAAAAGTTATAATAAACAACTAATAAATGTAAAATAAATAGTGTAAATATAATTTACACAATCGTGTTTGATGAGCATTCAGCCAAAAAAAAAAAAAATGGTGTTTGATGAGCAATATAATTTACACAATCACACGTAGACCAACGTAACTTATTTATAAAGTACTGATGTGACGTGAAGGGTCCAAAGGTGCCTAAATTTTCCCCCAATAGAATCTTGAGATATTAATCCTATCACAAAAACGAAACGTGTCACCGCTCACCACCTTTCGCCAAACAAAACCTGACATGCAAACAGACAGACAAAACATAAACATAATCCACACTACACTACCTCCAATATAACCCCCACCCCACTCACTCACACAGACAGTCTCACACCATTAACCAAAAAAACCATCTCTCTCTCTCTCTCTCTCTCTCTCTCTCTAAACATGGCGGAGGAGAAGCAGATGTACAGCGGCGGCGGCGGAGCAGGAGGAGGAATTGTGGCGGTGGATCCAAAACCCAACAATGGCCTGACATCAAAAGTTATCGACTTTGTTGAAAAAATGATTGTGAAGCTCATGTACGACTCTTCTTTGCCTCACCACTATCTCTCCGGTAACTTCGCTCCGGTTCGTGAAGAGACCCCACCCACCACTGATCTTCTCGTCAAAGGCCACCTTCCGGTGCGTACAATTATCCATTTTTTTTGTTTTTTCTGTACTGTATAATTCTCTTCAAATCCTAACCATTCGTTTATTGGGAAATTTATAGCATGTGTAATAGTTTATTTAGCTTAAATTAAAAATTTTTTGTTGAAAATACTGTAAATAAAACTAGCAGAAATAAGGGTCCAAGAATTCTCCCAAAAAATGCAATGATACTTATGAATAGTAGCAAAAATAAGTTAAGTAGTAAAAAAAATTGGCTTTTTAAGTCAATGTCAAACGTGACCTTAGTGGTTTGGATTTTGCCACCTCATTGATAGTTGAAATTGCATGACATGGTGAAATTGGTGAAATGGGTTGTTTATAATTTTTTTTTTTTTGGATAGATACGATAGTATTTTATAACATGTGAAATGGGTGATGTGTATGGACTATGTACATTAATGAGTGTGCAGTAATTAGTGACGAGTGATGGAAAATGATAAAGATTACAAATTTTACTGCCTAAGGTTTACAAACTGACGTGGCAATATGGCATTGAATGTTAGATTATGTTTTTGTAATCGGTGACATGCCAGTTTGTAAAGACTATATAGTTAGCATCACTCATGCCGAATAATAGTAGTAAATGTTTGCTAAAATGTTGATGACGTGGCAAATGTTAAACCACTCTTTGATTATGAATATTTAGCTACTAGTAGTTTAGTAATAAATTGTTAGGATCTTAAGGATTTTACAATGAAGTAAGTAATGAATGGATGGTTTAGATTTCGCTGGATTTGGACCCTCTGGAGTAAAGTCTTATTATTCATCCATTTTGAAAAGAGTGGATTGGATTATGTCATATCGTCTATAATTTAAACACAGATACCAAAATTATGATAGTTCACATTTTTTTTAAATGTTGATGACGTGGAAAAATCTAATACACTCATTTTAAAATGAATGGATGTGATTTTAGAAACTCCATGGTAAAGGATTTTAATCAAGATTTTGTCACATCAACAGTAATGTTAGTAAATTTTTGTTTAAATGTTGATGAGGTGACAAAATTTAACTTACTTGTTTAGAAGTGCAGAGGGCAGTTATGACTTTAGAGGATTATGACGCATATGTATGTATTTATGTATGTGAGTTGAGGGTCTGTTTGGTATTTTATAAAATGGAAGGTCTACTTAATCAACCAAGCAAAGTGCTATATTTGAATTTTCAACATTTCTTTCTAAAATTTTTTGGGAGTTCCATTTGGTGTTTATAGCACATTTTGGGTTATTTTGCTGTATGATGTTGCAGTAATCTTGATAATGCATAATTTTCTATGCGAATATGGTCTTTGTACTGTGTTTTTTCATACTTGAGTGAGTGATACAAATTTGATATGTGGATCCTTTATTTGAATAAAAAAAATGTTTTAGATGATTTGGAGTTTAAAAATGCATTAACTTTTTGCACATCTATGAAGGAACTATTATTTAACTTATCACTTAATAATCAATTATAGTTAGCTAGTGTTTGAGGCACATGTTGTAGACATTAGCTGATTTTCAAAGCTTGTGGGGAAAATGTTTGATGTGAAAGCCTCATGATTAGGAGCTGTGAATGTTGCGCAACTTGTGCTTGGAGGCTATGCTTTGCAGTACAAAGCTAAAGTATTCATTATTGTTTTCTGGTGATATTGCTTTAGTATAATTGGGAAAGCAGCGATATTGCTTTTAGTGAATAAGTTGGTTGCAAAAATCTGGTGTTGGAATTTTTAAGACTGTATATAAGATATGGGAAAAGTTAAGATTTTATGCATGGAGTGAGGACAAGAAGTTTAGACATATGTACTAAACAATCATATCCATGTGGTTTAGATGTGTTCATGGTAAACTGACAAGCAAGCCAGCAAAAGAGAAATATATTAGATAAGAAGACATAGAATGGTGGAGAAGAATAAATTTGGCCAGTCACTTCCAAATTTTTGGGGCTGAGGCTTTGTTATTGTTGTTTGTTTAGCCTCACGTCCTTGAACTAAGCTATTTTTGGCATTCCTGTTACCATTCTAGGTTTTTCTTTTGTATTACTACAGCCTTGTTGCTGGGTAATAGCGGTCCTTGTCATGTAATAACCTGTCAATTTGAAGAATTCCTCTCACCTTGAGTTTGATATGTGCTATCTTGTTACTATAAATGTATATATATATTTCATTTCGAGTAAATGTAGCCAACGGTTTGACCAATTATTCATTTATTCCTCCAATGCATCAAGCTGCATCTTATTGCCTCTGTTGCCCATGACATGGAATGTAGAATATGTCTTACAGGATTGCTTAAACGGAGAGTTTGTTAGGGTGGGTCCTAACCCAAAGTTTTCTCCTGTTGCTGGATATCACTGGTATGTCTTTTTTTAATTAATTAATTAATTAATTAATATATATAAGGCTGTCTGTGGAACTATTTACTGTAATTACTCTACTTAATTCTAAGTGAAGAAGAATATTCATTTAACTACTATATGTGAAGGGGTTTTTTTTTTTAGTTCTTGTGAATGAAATTCAGATATTGATCAGATGACCATTGTGCTTATTTCCTTTGTTTCTCTCTTTGCAGGTTTGATGGAGATGGGTGCGTGATTTTCTGTTCCCTTATTCAAAAGAGTATTTCTTTTAAGTTTTTATGAAGAAAGAGTTTGAAGATATAACTTCAGTACCACTTTTCCCACTCCAGAATATCATTAATGTTTCTCTGCTTTGTGTGTTTAATTTATGGTTGCTTTTTAGTGCCTACTCTTCGCCCAATTCTCAACATTATAAAGTATTTTTGTCATATACTCTGAAGGAAAAAGCTCCATGTAACAAAGAAAAAAAATGCCAATTGGCTGCTCAATATAGTGAAGTGTCAATTTTCTTGAGTCATCATATATGGTGGTTATATGAGCAATAAACCCTTGTAGTTCATTCTTTAGTTGGCCAAGATCATTTGGATTTTATATATGGTGCTTAGTTCTGAGAAATTTCACTGAAAATATCATGATTGTTCTGACACAACTGCAGTTTGGCGGTGGAGCCAAATGAATAATTTTTTTAGTGACTGAATTTACATAATTGAAGTCCTCTCAGAGGTAAAATGATACATTTGTTCTTTTCCCCCTTCCACAGTTGCTTGAGGTTCCTTCCAGTTGATACATATACTATCTTGACATTAAATGCTGAAGTTTTACTAGTTTAACTACAATGAATTGCCAAATCAAGCCTGCCAATGAGCTCTAGCTCAAATGGCACCTCCTCCCCTTGTAAGAGTAAGGTGGAAGGTTAGGTTGTGGGTTCAAGACCCACTGGGTGTGTGTGTGTGTGTGTGTGTGTGTGACTTATCAATCAAAAAACAAACTAGAATCACCAAATTGAGCTTCTTAAGAATGAAAATTTTCCCTATGATATTTCTCTATGTGGGTGTGTGCCAGCCAGAATATCTTATTGAATGCAACTGCCATGCTAATTAGTGAGTTACAAGTGTTTATGATTTCTAAGAATACCTGGTCTTAAAGAGTGAAAAATAATCATGATGTGATCAAAACAACTTTGGACATGCTGGAGATATGTTCAATCATCAGGATTCAAAAGAAGATATTTAGCTTGTTCTCCTTCTTTATGATCCCTTGGCAAGCTTAGGTGTCACTCTATTAGTGAAGGGGGAAAGGAAACTTGACTGTACTTTACCCGTGTTATTTTCTATTTTCATGATTTTTTTTTTTTGATAAGCATTTTTTTTTAATTTTCGTGATGTTTGTTACACTATTTTAGTCTTGTAATTCTGTTTGGTTTTGGTGAGGCATGTGTCTGTTTGTTCAGTGGAACATGACCAATTTCAATATATCCAAGAGCAGCAATCTAGCAAGGAATTTCAATATATCCAAGAGCAGTAATCTAGCCATCCTTGCTAGATTGCTGCTCTTGAATATATTGAAATTGGTCATGTTCCACCGTGTTTTGCATTATTTCCACTTTTTCTTTAATTTTAGAGGTTCATGAATGTTAGTTTATCCAATACTAGTCTGTTAAAGCAAGAGGGGATTAGGTGATATCTTTAACTTTTCAGTATGATTCATGGTTTGCGCATCAAAGATGGGAAGGCAACCTATGTCTCCCGCTATGTAAGGACATCTCGGATCAAACAAGAAGAGTATTTTGGAGGTGCTAAATTTATGAAGGTATACCAGTAAGCTGTGGGTTTCTTTTTTCTTATTTTTATTTCTGGTATGTTCATTGGCATGGTTCACGCCATTAGTATATGCCCCCTTTTTTTAGTCACATGTTTTGCCTGTGCATAATTAAAAATCTTGAATAGATAATCATCAGTTGCATATGTTTGATTTGTTGGTCCTGTGGTATACATGTTTTTTTTTTACCTTTTTAAATGTCATTACAGATTGGAGATCTTAAAGGGCTGTTTGGATTACTCATGGTGAACATGCAAATTCTGAGAACAAAGTTGAAAGTATTAGATGTCACATACGGAAATGGAACAGGTTAGTTAGTCTAGTATGCAACTTTTGCTCAAATGAAAATAAATCTGGTGAAATTGTGTACATAATTTTTAGTAGAGTTCAAAAAACATTATCCCATGTATAATTTTGCTTAATGTTCTGGTTGCTCAGGTTCTTCTTTGTTGGTTAATAGTGTGTGTATAGTTCTTCTATCCATCAAGTCCCCATATATTAGCATGCAGGTACAGGGCTAGGTTTCAAAGAATGAAGTGTCCAGATACATACTTCTTTCAGACCTAGCCTGGCAAATATGTTTACCTAAGATTACGTTGCTCAACTTTTTTTCATTTTTATTTTTTATTTTTTATTTTTATTTGCTGAATATTGTGTTGCACACTTGCACATATTTACTTCCTTTATTTCATCTATCAACCCCCCCACCCCGGCAATACCCAAAAAAAAAAAAAAAATGGCTGGTAAGATTTGAACTTAAAACCTACCAATTTGTCCCTAGCCTTTTACCAGCTGAGCCAGAAGTGTGTATGGCTTAATGAATATGCTCTCTTCCTTTAGTAGACACATATGTATTTGTTGAATATCTCTGATACATGCACTGTGCCAAAGTCTGTCTTTAAATGTGTGTATTGGGTATCTCTACATATTTTTTTTCGTGTTTAGATAATCCTGGTGTGAAGTGCTAGACACTAAGTATTTGCCTCCTGTGTACAGCTAATACAGCTATGGTGTATCATCATGGGAAACTTCTAGCACTTTCTGAGGCAGATAAACCTTGTAAGCTTGTCTTCTTTTTGTGTTTTTCATTCTGAAAAATTAAAATGACAAGGGTTGGTCTTCCTCTGGATCGCCATTCATATTAAGTAGCCACTCTATTCTTTCATGGTGGGCGAAAAGAAATACTGAGAAATGCTGATTTCTTTGTCATAATAAGATAATTACACGTTGAAGAGAAATAATAAATATATAAGATATAAAACCTAAAATAAAAAGAAAAAGAAAATAGTGGTAATGTGAAAAATTGTGGGAGTTTCAGATGCTTCGGTTATATATTTATATATATATATATGACTATTTTATTTTAATTTTTGAAATTTAAATAATAGTTTATTAGCATGACTTTTACTAGCACTTAGCTTCAAAATTTACAGATAAAATTGGATATTTTATGTACCTTAATTTTTTATTATTATTATTATTATTATTATTATTATTATTATTATTATTATTATTATTAAGGATCAAACAACACAAAATCTATATCATTTACTCAATTCAACCAAATCATTTTAGACTCAACTTAACTTAGGCATGCTCAAAACAGCTAAATGTCTGTTTGGGAACAAAGGACCAAGTTGAACAAGTAGACCAAACTAGACCAAATGGACCGAGTTAAACCAAATGGTCTGAATTGGACCGATGTGGACCAGATGCACCAAAGTGGACCTAATGGACTAAAATGACCGAATTGGACCAAATGTACTAAAGCGGACCTAAGGGACCGAAGTGGACTGACATGGACCAAACGATTGAATGACCAAATTGGACTGAATGGACCAACATGGACTGAAGTGGACCAAAGTTGGCTGAATGGACCGAAGTAGTCAGAATTGAACGAAATGGACCGAACTAGACCAAATGGACTGAATTGAATCAAATTGGACTGAAAGGACTGAAATAGACCAGAAGGACCAAAGTGGACTGGATGGACTGAATTGGACCGAAATGGACTAAATTGGACCGAAGTAGGTGTTTATTATCTCTATCTCTTTAAATTAATGAAAATAACATATGGTTCACTAAGTAGGAACCGAACTGAACCCATCAACCTGGCCTTAAATACTACATTAGCATATGGATATAATTAAACACAATGGTGAAAAATAAATTTTTTTTTTCAAGTGAGTATAAACTAAGAATAAATAAATAGTGTCTCCACCCAAAGTGTTTGTATTACTCGTATTTTCTATTATAAGTTATGTTTAGGTTTAAGAATATGTAAAGTCTTGGTAATAAAAAGTGATGATCCTATTATGATTGGTAAGTTACAATTATATATATTTATATATATATATATATATGTATGTATGTATATAACATATCAATGAAACAATTATTAAATAAATGTGATTGGAACGGCCAATCTTGAGGTGAAATGTAGTTTACTTGATATTTTGCCATTTTTGCATGAAACATGTAAGCCATACACCAATTATTATGTAACCTAACTTACTCTTTGCGAGCTGATCATTCAAGACTAAAAATTAAGAAATTTTTTTTTTTTTTTTTTTTTTTTTTTTTGAGAAAGAATAACGAAAATAAATTTAGTTCATCAGCGGGCTACAGTTTGCTTTTTGGCATTGCAGCCACCACCAAATAAAAGATTAAAAAAAAAATGCACCAAATAATGTCACTTGTCTGTTCTATCAGAAAGTGCAAAATTTCCTGCTTCTCAAGGACTGCAATAGTAGATGTCATTGAAACATTACGAGTGAAAAGTAGAGACGGATTTGCATGTAAGAAACGTTGCAAAGTATGGCCAGCTTGTCTATTGAATATTATGAGACTCTTTGATATGGTTGGATAAAGACGGTTTTGAATACTTGCAACATTGCAAATGGATCACTTTATGATTGTCAAAATCTCGATTTGAATCTTACGATTTTACGATTTTACAGTCCCACCTGTCCAAAACAATCCGGATCTTTCAAGAATCTTTACAATCGTTCAAGATTGGTATAATCGTATGATTTTGACAATTTCAAACGATTGTGGTTTCTTGTAATTTTCTTTCACTTGACAGAAGGCTCAGTTGGACCCAAATAAAAAATAACATCCTAATAGACCAAGTTTTGCTATTTTAACGTAGAGAGATAGAGTGTCAGTTGGATCCAAATGAAAAATAACATCCCAATAGTGTCACATTTTGAGGTTTTTGGCCTCTTTAAATGATGCTTACAAATGAATGTAGTGATGTATGGTAATTACATAAAATGGATGCAAATATTTGGTTTTTTTTATAATTGAAAGTATAATTTATGTGATTATTTATTACACCAATGTGTTTTTTTTTTCTCAAATAATGTAGGATCTTACGATTCATAATCCGATCTTACGATCCACGATCCCACCTACCTCCCACAATCCTACGTAAAATCCCGATTTTGACAACCTTAGTTGTAATTATTAATTTTTATATTTTTTTGAATTTTGAATTTTGATATGGGATGTTTGGGCTTTTTTTTTCTTTCTTTTTTTTCCCAAATATTCAGTTTTTTACAAATATATATATATATATATTTATATAAAAGTCCCTTCCCAAAGTTATTTTGTAATGTAGTCTCTTTTGGAACTTGAGTTTGCCAAACTCAATTCTTGAATTCCAAGTAAAAATTGAGTTTAGCAAACTCAAATTCCAAGCAAATAGCTTTTCATGATAGATTGTCTGGAGGCACAGATAGATTTATAATGATTTGGCCGCCCTCATTTGGTGACAGTTGAATCGTGAACCTAGTATTAGATGATAATGTTTCAAATTCAATTGCACAGTCTACCTTGCTACAGTTTTTTATTTTGTTTTATTTTTTTGATTGCCTCTATCATTTGATCTTCAAACAAAGTATGATAATTTAACGTGGACAAACATTTGCGGGCTCTTTATTTCTTTTCCCCTTTTTTCCTTCAATTTTTGGCTATATACATTTCATTTGGAGTGCCATATTTGTGTATACCGGTGTTGTACTTGCCGTATCACCATATCGTACTCATATCCATACCCGTATACGTGTCCATACTTGCTAGAATAAAGGAGACTCATTTTGGAATCTTTTTTAAAGAAAATTTTACACTTACACAACTATATAGGCAGAAGGCTGCAAGTTTGCATTGAACATTATCAGCTTTTCTGTTATCCCAGAAGGCTGCATCTTGGAAATTTTGCATTCATCTCAATCTAAAATTAAAGTTAAGAAGATTAAAGAATGTAGCATTTTCCAATGGGGGCGATAAGGTTAAAGATGATTAAGCTATTCCCTATTCGACTTTGAGAATTATCTAATATACCCCTTCATCTTATTTGCAAAATTGGCATTCTTTATTAAGCATTCTTAGCCATATATATTTTATCATGAATTTATGCTCATAAGAACACACAATCAAACACAGCTAATTTAATAGAATATAATTAATATGTTCCCATGGAGCCCTAAGTCCAAATTTATTAAGACCTAGATGAATGGAGCCGAATCAAGTCACAGACCACTCAAACTACTTAACTTGAAAAACTCAAAAACTTGTGTAAATATTTAATTTCTGATATTGGCTCATATCCAACCTATTGTGTGAGAAATTAATTCCTAATATATGGACATCAAAACTTTTTTTTTTGGGGGGGTCTAAAATAAATGGACCTTGATTAGATCTTATGTTTTATCAATTGCCATCATGCTCTTTCAAAAAAAAATGTGCCATCATGCCTCACAATTTAAACCAAATGATGAAAGATGCAGAATTACAAGAAGTCCTTTTTTTAATTTTATTTTTAATGTGAAACAATTTTATTGAAAAGGAGACATTGTTATTATTTTATTAATGATATTATTTTGTAACTAAGCAACTTGGATTACTACTACAATTAAGTGCTTTCCTCATGTTGCTTTTGCTCACAGCACATGCTACGTCCTGCCACATTCAAGAAAGGCACAAAATTCAGTACACGAAAGAAAAAAAAAATGAACCAAATTTAAAGCAAAAGAGCTAACATTTTACTAGAAAAATTAAAAATTATTCATAATAGAAATTATTATTGAAAACTTGATTGGTTACCTGTTGCTTAGGAGAGATTCAAGTTAGAAAAAGCTCTCTTGGTAATCTAACATAAACAACAACCTTCTTTTAGGCTTTTCATCAGCTTTGATACAGAACTCCTTATAGCCAAAAATGTTACTAATAAGTTGAGCATTCATTATGAAGAAGAAAATTTTCAAAACAGAAGGGTGTTCCATGATTTTCACTTTCTAGTTTAACTCCATTTTCTAGAACTCACTAGTGCAATGATCAAATAGGTGCCGCACTCAAATTTATATAGGCCTGAAGGTATGTTTTCATATGCTTCCTATGCAGCACCTAAGTTGTAAAATGTTATTCATTAAGACATGATATGATATGGTCAAAAATTCAAGCCCAACAACTAATAATTTTATTGTTCCTATTAATTCTCCATATTTGCAAAGATATTGTAAGATCACCTACCTAAATTAGTTAAACTCATAACCTTGCATGGATTATTTTTTCAATTGCATACCAATTTTTCCTTCTTAAGCTTACGCAAGAGTCAAGTAATTATGCTTATAAGGTAAGGAAGAAAATTAGAATGATGTTCAATACTCGTGCATGTATTTATTTAAAAGGCGTGAGGTTCATTGGAGTGCATGTATCCAAAAAAACAAAAAACAAAAAAACTATTCCAAATTAATTAGAATTTGAAATATATAGATCCAAAATTGATTTCTATTTTTTGTAGGTGGGATTTAATCACCCATCCACTATTCAGATAATTTTATCAGTTAAAGTAACTTAAACCTATTTATATACTTAATTAAACTTTAATTTGTTAAGAGCCGTGTGGCTCAACTAGTACCTTGAAATTGGATTGTATAAATTAGTAAATAGGTTCATATGATATTAAATTATTATTTGTGGTTTTTTGATAATATAAATAGTTTATTTGTAATAAAAATTCATCGAATTATAAAAGGACAAAAAAATTTATTCATGGTTTTATTATATATAGGAAAAAAATAAGTAAATCAAGTAGCTCATGAATAATTTCAAGCCTACTCCACAAGAAAATGAACAAAACTTAAATATATAATTTTGTTTGATAATAAGCTTGAATTTAACTTATATTCAAAATAAAATAAAATGAATAAACCTAGAGATTTAATATTCAGTACGGCTTGTTTACAGTATTATTTAAGACCAAATTACTCATTTGGCACCTTAGATGTTCCCAACACTTTTTTAAAAAAAAAAGATAAAGAGATGTTGCAAACTGAACCGTTTAAGATCAAACTTAAATCTCTAGGCAAGCGATGGAAATAGAATGCTTGTAGACTTAATAACTGAAGTTTTGAGTTTGCATAAACATTGAAAATGAATTGCTCAAAGACATATCACCTCCAATCTCTACTCTATAGCATTAGGTGAAGAAAAAAATTTCCAGGCAATATATGTATGTAAAAACTGACAGCTTTGTTGGTAAAATATTAGTAGTCCATAATGTTATATCAGGCAATATAATAATAAGAGCAATAGAGATCTAAAAACAAAGGTAAGCATGTTAGCAAATTTTATTTATATTAATTCATTCATATAGGACACACAAGAAAACAAAGGAAGCAGCCTCTCTCTCATCACCCACAAAGGAAGCCATCCATTACCTCTAATACCAAAGAAAGATTAATTTCATTCTCTCAAAAAGAAAGTCTAATACAAGGCTGAGTAATGATCTGCCTATGCAATTTTGAGATACATTCATTATTTTAACATAATAACAAAATTTCCACAATAAAGCCCCTAATCTCTATAAGATAAAATCAGCATTCTTGTTTCACTGCCAAAGTTGTCACCCTTATTACTGATTGTTGAAGTGAGATAGCATGAACTTTCAATCCTGGTACATAACCAACAGTCAAAACAATGCCATTATCTCCCCACTTGACCTGCATTAACATTGAGTAAAAAAGAAATCAGTAAAAGTAAAAACCATATTTTTCTGTGACAACTTCTACAAGAAAATGACAATTTACCAACAAAAACAGATATAAACCTCTTTAAATTTATTAATAAGAGCATCTCTTCCAATTATTCCACCAGTAATAGTAATATCAACTGAGTACTCCTCCCCAATCTTTTTGGTATCAGGTATCTGCATTACAAGCATTAACAAAAGTAACAATTTAAATTATATCAGAATTTTTTTTTTTTTTTTAAGTCACAATTTAAAAAGGCTACCTTAGCCATAACCTTCTTTCATGTGATCATCATCTTCAGCCTTGTATCTCTTTGCGTCCTGAACAATCCTCTCAATCTCTTCATTGGCTAGTCCCCCTTATTATTGATAATACTGATCTTCCTCTTTAACTCCAATGATCTTCTCCTGTGTCGAAACATTCAAGATACAATTGATGTCAAGATTTGTTTTTGACATCAATGGTTTCCTGAATGTTTCCGCAGAGGAGATAAGAGAAGTGGATATAAGAGGAAGATCACTGTTAGCAATGGTAAGGGAAGACTACCTAATCATGAGATCCAGAGGATTCTCCTGGACAACATAAACTTATCAAGCACGTGAACATAATTGACAACAGCCTTGTAACTCAATTTATAGGCACCTTTAACAACAACATAAACTTATCCTAAACTTAGTTTCTATTCATGGGCTGAGAAGTTAGAATTCCTAAGGCTAAGGACTCGGTAACAACTACTGAACTCAACTCAAATACACACGCTACATCAGCTCCTAGGATCTTGCAATATCCCAAACCACCATATATAGTTGATGTACTGTAGTCTGTATTCCTCATGGGCCTGATCATTTGTGAAACGTTCTTACTTCATGGTACCTAAATTTTACATTAATTTAGTTTTTCATCCTTAATTACACTTTGTAACCTTCTATTTATTTCTAGTTAAATTTTTATTCGAAATGTCAAACTTATTTTTAACGATTAATAAAAAATCTAGCATGTATGTTATACGAATTTCATATAACCTTTAGAAATAAAAAATAATATATTAGCCAAATTATCAAGCACGTGAGTCCCACATCATGTGATTATGATGTTAAATGGCTATTTTATTTTTATTTTATTGAGTTATCATTTGTATTAATTTAATTTTTGAAATTTTAGTAACAATTTTAACATAACTTTTACTAGCACTTAGCTTCAAAAATATTTATGGATGAAATTGGATATGTTCTGCACCTTATTATTTTATTATTATTAATAATAAGGATCAAAAAAAATTCAACCAAATCTTCCAGACTCAATTTAACTCAGGCATGCTAGAACAGTTAAGTGTCTGTTTGGGAACAATGGACCGAATTGGACCAAATAGACCGAACTGGACCAAATGGACTGAGTCAAACCAAATGGTATGAATTGGACAGAAGTGGACCGGATGCACCAAAGTGGACATAATGGACCGAAATGGGCCAAAAGGACCTAATCGGACTGAATGGACTAATGTGGACCTAATGGACCAAAAGGACCGAATTTGACCAAATGGACTAAAGTGGACTGAGGGACCGAAATGGACCAAAGAGACCGTATGGCCAAAGTGGACTGAATGGACCGAAGTGGTCAGAATTGAAGCGAAATGGACCGAACCGGATCAAATGGACTGAATTGAACCAAAGTGGACTGAAGGGACCAAAAGGACCAAAGTGCACTTAATTGGACCAAAGTGGACCTAATTGGACCAAAATGGACCGAAGTGGGTGTTTATTATCTCTCTCTCTTTTTTTTTTTGTTTTAAGTATCTCTTTCTCTTTAAATTGATGAAAATGACATATAGTTCTCTAAGTAGGAACAAAATTGGAACCTTCAACCTAGCCTTAAATGCTACATTAGCATATGGATATTAACATGTATAGTGGTGAAAATAAGATTTATTTTTTTAAGTGAGTATAAACTAAAAATAAATAAACAGTGCCTCCACCCAAAATGTTTGTATTACTTGTATTTTCTATTATAAGTTACATTTAGGCTTAAGAATATATAAAGTCTTGGTAATAAAAAGTGATGATCCTATTATGATTGGTAAATTTCAATTATATAATTATATATATATATATAAAAACTGAAAATGATGAAAGAAAATAATGACACAACCGTTAATATAGCTCAATAGAAGCATAATAAAAATAAATATTATGCTTCAAATTTTAGATATTATACAGATTTGTATCGTATCAATGAAACCATTATTAAATAAATGTGATTGGATCAGTCAATCTTGAGGTGAAATGTAGTGTACTTAATTTTTTTCCATTTTGAATGATACATGTCAGCCATTCACCAATGATAATGTAACCTAACTTCCTCTTTGCAAGCTGATCATTCAAGACTAAAACTTAAGAAAATAATTTAGTTCATCAGCGGGCTATAGTTTGCTTTTTGGCATTGCAGCCCCCACCAAATCAAAGAGAAAAATAAATAAATAAATAAAAACAAAATAATGTCACTTGTTTGTTCTATCATAAAGTGCAAAATTTCCTGCTTCTCTAGGACTGCAATATATAGTAGATGTTGTCGGGGACGTTTTTCCGACAACATAAAAAGCATAAAAATATAACAAGTCTGAAACTTCGACCCACAGTCACCGAGAAGAGGAAATTGAGAGAGGTTGTGAGGAAGAGAGGGAAGGTTCTCCTGTACCCATATTTTCACCCCCAAAGGTTCAGAATTGTGAGAATGTTTCCTAGCTCAGTGGGTTTTTGCTCTCAAGTTTTAGCTCTATGGGAAAAACGTAGTTCAACAGGTCTGAAACTTCGACCCACAGTCACCGAGAAGAGGAAATTGAAAGAGGTTGTGAGGAAGAGAGGGAAGATTCCCTTGTACCCATATTTCCACCCCCAAGCTTCGGAATTGTGAGATTGTTGACTGGCTGAATGGGCTTGTGCTCTGAGGTTTTTGGTCTGTGGGTAGAACGTGGTTTTTCCTTTTGAATCTGATTGGGGCCTTTTGTATTGAACTTGGGGTGCTCTAAGTGACTGTTTTTGGTCAATAGAAGAGGCTTTGAACCCCAAGGTATCAATCAAAGAAGCTATGGTCAGATTTGATTTAATTGGGTAAGAGGGATGCCTTGCTTTTTGCATAATTTGGGAAATAAAGTAGCCTAAATTCATGGGCTGATGTTTCCTAGACATGGCAAGTCCTTGGAGATTGCATTTGGTTGTTGCAGCAGACAAAGCTAGCCACTTAGGGTCAGCTTTGTGTTTTAGGAAAAAAAAAGGTAGAGCAGAAAAGTTGGGTCACAGTCACTCAGAGCATAAAAGTTGTTTTGGGGTGGAAATTTTGGATACAAAACCTCCTCCACGAGCATGAGGTGCTACCAGTGTCCCTTGCCCACTTAGTAACATGCATGGATTGAGCTCATGCAAAAGGTCCGAAAGGAACCGACCCATACCCTCCAAACTACGCTTCCTCAATTTCCCCCAATAAGTCACATGGGCTTGGGCCATGCGTAAAATAATAAAATATAATATAATATATGAATTGAGCCCACAAGGAAGTTGGGCTTGGTTGAATCGGACTTGTAGAAAATGTGTCGTAAAAATGGGTATCAACAGATGTCATTGAAACATTACGAGTGAAAAGTAGAGATGGATTTGCATGTAATTAAGAAACGTTGCAAAGTATGGCCAGCTTGTCATACTTTGATATGTGGTTGGATGAAGCCACCACATTTGAATTCTTGCAACATTGCAAATGGATCACTTGTAATTTTTTTTTTTTCTTTAGAGTTTTGATACAGGATCTTTGGGATTTTTTTTTTTTTTTTTTTTTTGCCTAATATTCAGTTTTTTTTAAGATCTACATGAGTGACTATCTGTTTGGAAAAGGGGCTACATAACAAAATAACTAAGAGCAAAACCCAATAACTAAGAGCAAAGCCCTTTTAGTAATTTTTTTGTAAATACTGAATATTTGGGTAAAAAAAGCCTACTATTAGATGATAATGTTTCAAATTAGATTGCAGTCTACCTTGCTACACCTCTTATTATTAATATTATTGTTGTTATTATTATTTTAATGATTGCCTCTTTCATTTGATCTTCAAACAAAATAAATTTCTATGATAATTTAATGTGGACAGACATCTGTGGGCTCTTCATTTCTTTTCCCCTTCTTTCCTTCAATTTTCTGGAATAAAGGAGACTATTTTTGGAATCTTTTTTAAAGAAAATAAAGGCAGAAAGCTGCAGGTTTTGCATTGAACATTATCAGCTTTTCTCTTTTCCCATAAGGCTGCAACATGCAAGTTTTGCATTCATCTCAAACAAAAATTAAAGTTGAGAATGTAGCATTTTAAAGTTAAAGATGATAAAGCTATTCCCTATTCGACTTTGAGAATTCACCAATATATATACCCTTTATCTTATTTGCAAAATTGGCATTCTTTATTAAGCATTCTTAAGCCTACATATATTCTATTATGCATTTATGCTCATAAGAACACACAATCAAACACATATAATTTAATGCAATCTTATATTTTTCTTATAGGAAGGAAGAGGCTCAAGTCCTGGGATCAAAAATTCTATTGAGTTTTGATACGGGTTCTTTGAGACTTTTTAGGGCCTTGGATGTGGTGCTTTATTTTTCAAATTAGACTTCTTCTTTTTTCTCTCCCCCACCCCCACCATCCCCCCCCCCCCCCCAAAAAAAAAAAAAAACTGAGTATTCATAGTCTTGCTTGCCATCTCAAAGTGCTGAAAATGCATTCTACCTTGTTATATTGATCTTCAGCTAGAATACAATACAACTCTTTAGAGCGCATATACGTATCATCAATTTTCACTTCCATCATTTGGTCACAAAGAAATTAGAAACCCAGTTTTAGAAAATGGTTTAGAAAAATCTCGCATCAAGCTAGAATTGATAGAGTAATGTAAACAACTATAAACTATTTTACAATATTTTTTTATAAATTGTTGATGTGGTAAATTTTTACTGGTTATCTTCTGGATTTATCACTAACATCACTTTTTCATTTACTATAACCGGTAAAAATTTGCCGCAACAACAATTTGTAAAAAATATTATAAAATCGTGTGTGGCGGTAGAATTACTCTATTAGTTATGTATTTGAGAATTTGGTCTCTTAAGAATATCGTACACCCATGGTTGATTGTCGAGAACTAAACTGGGTCTCTATCACGAAATCTGTAAATGCCACACGACCAATCCTTGGCACGTAAGTCCTTTTTTCTTTTCTTTTTTATGGGACTTAAGTCCAAACTTAAACCATATGACTGGAGACAAATTAAGACAGAATGCTCAATCTCAGTTTGAAAATTAACGAGCTTTGAAATTAAATTGAGTTTAGTTTGTCATGTTGAATCTTGAAGGAGCCTCTAATTATCAATCTTCGAGCAATTTAAGTCCTATTAACAAGATGGAAAGAAATTTTTTAGGAAGAGTGACCTTTTGCTCATATTGGCTTGAAACAGCTACAAATCTAAAAAATAAGATTGGCTTAGCTATTCATTTCGAGGGAACCTTATGTTATATGAAACTTGGTTCATACTGAACATATTAGGTGAGAACCGAGAAATTATTTCATAATATATGGGCATGGGTTTTCTTGGGGTGTTCTAAAATAAAGGGGCCTTTATTTATTTATTTATTTTTAAAAGAAGAAATGGAACTGATTATAGATCATATCTTTTGTCAATTGCCATCATGCGATCACAATTTAAACCAAATGAAATATGCTACTTAATTATATTTCACTATAATAACGAGTAATTATTCCCAAAATAGAGAAGCAAGTGACTACAAGAAAGTCTCAAAATCTTATTAATAACTAAATATCTTATTTAACCAACTCGGATGACTCCTGTAATTCATAGCTTATTTCATGTTGCTTGAACTCAAAGTACATGGTATTTCCTGCCACATTCAAGAAATGACAATAATTAGTAGATGAAAGAAACAACATTAAACCAAATTAAAGCAAAAGAACTAACATTTTTACTAGAAGAATTCAAAATTATTTTTAATAACAATAAACATTGAAAACATGATTGGTTACCTGTTGATTAGGAGAGATACACGTTAGAAAAAGCTTTCTTGGTATTCTAACATAAACAACGACCTTCTTTTAGGCTTGTCATCAGCTTTGATACAAAACTCCTTATAACCAAAAATGTTTCTAATAATTTGAGCATTCATCATGAAGAAAAAAAATTTCAAAAAAGAAGGGTATTCCATGATTTTCACTTTCTAGCTTATCTCCTTTTCTAGAACTCACTAGTGCAATGTTTAAAATAGGTGATGCACTTAAATTTATATAGGCATGAAGGTATGTTTTCATATATGCTTCCTATGCAGCATCTAAGTTGTAAAATGTTATTCATTAAAACATAATATGCTAAAAAATTCAAAGCCAACAACTAAATAATTTTATTGTTCCTTTTAATTCTCCATATTTGCCAAGATATTGTAAGATCACCTGCCTAAATTAGCTAAAACTCATAACCTTGCATGGATTATTTTTAAAATTGCACACCAATTTTCCTTTCTTGAGCTTACGCAAGAGATAAGTAATTATGCTTATAAGGTAAGAAAGAAAATTGGAGTGATGTTCAATACTCGTGCATGTATTCATTAAAAAGGCGTGAGGTTCATCGGAGTGCATGTATCCCAAAAAAAAAAAAAAAAAAAAAACTATTCCAAATTAATTAGATTTTTTTTTCGAGAAGAAAATTAATTAGAATTCGAAATATATGAATCCAATTTATTATAATTATTTATTATTATCATGTTAAGATATCAATTGATTTATATTTTATGTAGGTGGGATTTAATCACCCATCCATTATTCAGACAAATTTATCGGTTAAAGTAACTTGAACTCATTTACATACTTAATTAAACTCAACTAGTACCTTGAAAATGGATTGTATAAATTTGTAAATAGGTTCATATGATATCAAATTATTATTTGTAATTTATTGATAATATAAATAGTTTATTCGTGATAAAAATTCATCAAGTTATGAAAGGATAAAAAATTTTAGTCATGATCTTATTTTATGTAGAAAAAGAATAAGTGGATCAAGTAGCTCATAAATAAGCTCAAGCTTACTCCACAAGAAAATGAACCAATCTTGAATATGTAATATTATTTGATTATAAGCTTGAGTTGAACTTCTATTTGAAATAAAATAAAATGAATAAACCTGGAGTTTTAATCCTCAGTTTGGCCTGCTGACAGTATTATTTAAGACCAAATCACTTGTTTGGCACCTCAGATTTTCCCAACATTTTTTTATGAAGAGATGTTGCAAACTGAACAGTTAAATACCAAACTTAAATCTCTCGGCAAGCGAAGGAAATCGAATGCTTCTGGACTTAATGACTGAAGTTTGAGTTTACATAAACATTGAAAATGAATTGCTCAAAGACATATTGCCTCCAATATCTACTCTATAGCATCAGGTGAAGAAAAAATTTCCAAGCAATAGTATATAAAAACTGACAGCTTTGTTAATAAAATATTAGTTGTCCATAATCTTATATCAGGCAATATAATAATAAGAGCAATAGAGATCTAAAAACAAAGGTGAGCATGTTAGCAAATGTTATTTATATTAATTCATTCATATATATAGGACACAAGAAAAAAAAAAGAGTTGCACAAAAATAAATACCACTAGAATTATCTCTATCCCACAGGCATTTCTAGTTTGTTCCCACTTCTGAATAGAAAGCAGCCTCTCTCATCAACCACAAAGGAAGCCATCCGTTACCTCTAATGACAAAGAAAGATTAATTTCATTCTCTCAAAAAGTAAGTCTAATACAAGGCTGAGTAATGATCTGCCTATGCAATTTTGAGATACATTCATTATTTTTACATAATAACAAAATTTCCACCATAAAGCCCCTAATCTCTATAAGATAAAATCAGCATTCTTGTTTCACTGCCAAAGTAGTCACCCTAATTACTGATTGTTGAAGTGAGATAGCATGAACTTTCAATCCTGGTACATAACCAACAGTCAAAACAATGCTGTTATCTCTCCACTTGACCTGCACTAACATTGAGTAAAAGGAAATCAGTAAAAGTAAAATCCTTAGTTTTCTGTGACAACTTCTACAAAAAATGACAATTTACCAACAAGAGGTAACCAACAAAAACAGATATGTTCTCTTTAAATTTAATGATAACAGCACCTCTTCCAGTTACTCCACCAGTAATAGTAATAATCAAGTGAGTACTCCTCCCCAATCTTTTTGGTATCAGGTATCTGCATTACAAGCATTAACAAACAATTAAGTCACAATTTAAAAAGGCTACCTTAGCCTTAACCTTCTTCATGTGATCATCATCTTCAGTCTTGTATCTCTTTGCGTCCTGGAAAATCCTCTCAATCTCTTCATTGGCTAGTCACCCCTTATTATTGATAATACCGATCTTCCTCTTAACTCCAATGATCTTCTCCTGTGTCAAAACATTCAAGATACAATTGATGTCAAGATTTGTTTTTGACATCAGTGGTTTCTTGAATGTTTCCACAGAGGAGATAAGATCAGTGGATATAAGAGGAAGATCACTGTTAGCAATGGTAAGGGAAGATTACCTAATCATGAGATCCAGAGGATTCTCCTGGACAGCATAAACTTATCAAGCATGTAAACATAATTGACAAGAGCCTTGTAACACAATTTATAGGCACCTTTTACAGCAACATGAACTTATCATCCTAAACTTAGTTTCTATTCATGAGCTGAGAAGTTAGAATTCCTAAGGCTAAGGACTCGGTAACAACTACTGAACTCAACTCAAATACACACAGAGAAGTGCTCCTAGGATCTTGCAATATCCCAAACCACCATATATAATTGATCTTTTCTATTGTATTTCTCATGGGCCTGACCATTTGTGAAACGTTCTTACTTCATGCTACTTAAAATTTACATTAATTTAGTTTTTCATCCTTAATTTTTAAGAAGTTTATTGAAAAAATTACAGTTTGTAACTTTCTATTTATATCTAGTTAATTTTTATTCGAAGTGTCAAACTTATTTTTAACAATTAATAAAGAATCTAACATGCATGTCATACGAATTTCATATAAACTTTAGAGATAAAAAATAATATATTTGCCAAATTATCAAGCACATGAGTCCCACATCATGTGTTTATGTTAAATGACTATTTTATTTTAAATTTGTTGAGTTATCATTTGTATTAATTTAATTTTTAAAATTTTAGTAATAGTTTTAACATGACTTTTACAAGCACTTTGTTTCAAAATTTACGGATGAAATTGGATATGTTATGTACCTTATTTTTTTATTATTTATAAGAATCAAACAACACAAAATTCTTATCATTTACTCAGTTCAACCAAATCATTCTAGACTCAACTTAACTCAAGCATGCTCAGAACAACTAAGTGTATGTTTGGGAATAATGGACCAAATTGAGCAAATGAACCAAACTGGACCAAATAGACCAAGTTGAACCAATTGGTATGAATTGAACCGAAGTGGACTAGATGAACCAAACTTCAAAAAAAATAAATGATGAATGAATTACTTTTTCTTGTTTCCTAAGAAACATTGAACAATGTGAGCTATAAAAATCGTATTGTCAAATTTATGTCCTTCTTTCATGTATTATCTATGAAAAGAGAAAAGAAACAAGTAACAATGGGTTTTTAAGAAAATAATAATATTTTATTATAATTATTGAAAATAACTTTGTGGTAAAAAAATTTGGGAAAATCATTTCTGTGAGAATTTTGTGTTGAAAACAAGATTTTAAGCATTAAAATTTCAATTTTCGCATTGTAATCATGCTTCCAAAACATGATTTTAGTTACAACACATTTTGCACTCAGATTATATTTTGAAAACATAACTTTAATATAAACACATTTTACATTGAAATTGTGTTTTTGGAAACATGATTTCATAGTATAATTTGAAATTTTAATGCTTAAATAAGAGGCTATTCTCCAAAATAACATTCGAAAAGAGCTATTTTTAATAATTATAAATAAAATATATTTTTTTCCACACAAAAAACCCCAATACCAAAGTGATGCAATTATTTGAGGTCTAAATGAGTGATCACCCTCCTTAATTTCACAATGGCATAATGATCCGCCTATTCAACAAAAACTTGGGCAACAATGCACCACCAAGGAAAGGGACCAACATCGATGAAAAATATGATTTTTTTGTGTGCCACCCGCAAACATTTCTAATTTGATTCTCACTTTTGAATAGAAAACGATTTCTCTCATCACCCACAATGACAATCTTCCTTAGTATGGCATAATTTGGTTGTTACATTTTTATATTTGCTATCATATTGGTCCATATCGTCATCTCACTTACGGAAAATGTATATTCTTAAAAACTTAATTGTCGTCGATAACATAAGAGTTCACCAGTTACGTAAGGGTATTTCATAAATCCATAAATCAGATGACTACAAAAACCAAAATGGCAAAAAGCTTAAAAATATACTAGCCTCATCACATGCGCTTCGCGCGTGCGATGGGGCTTTTTTTTTTTGGGGGAGGGGGTTTACATGTTTTACTCATGGCATTTTTTCGCATAAATTCCATACTACTATTTAAAGGTGTATAGACCGAGCTCTTGAAAATAAAAGAAATGAATACACCAAACCAAATCAACATGTACTTAAATATAAACACAATCACATTGGTAGTAATTATTCCTCTTCAACATTTGACTTTAAAACTATCAATGTAAAAGAGAAATGTACACTTTCAAACAAATGAACTAATAAAATGAAATATAATAATAGTAAAAACAATGAAAAAGAAAAAGAAGATAACAACTTGCCCAAATGTACCCCAAATCCTCACATTCTCATCTTTAGTCCTTGTATAGGAAACATACCTCTTTGAAAAGAAAGAAAGATAATGATGAGACGAGAAAAAAAATTGTAGGGATCAAAGGAATTGTGGAAATAGACTTTTTTTAAAATTATTTTATTGAAGTGGAAATAGACTTGAAAAAGAGATAAAGAAACTAAAAAGATATGTAAAATGTTTATGAGACATATCTAAATAGAGATAGTGTATGCTAATTTTTAAGAAAAAAGATGTGTCAAAATTTTAAAAATTATTTAACCGTTTAGTTCCCATAAATAATAAAAATAAAAAATAAAAAATAAAAACCGTTTAGTGATAAAAACTTGTGGCTGTCATTTTGGCAATTAGAAAAAAGAAGAGTACGTTTGTTGGGAAAAAAAATTAGTTTTATTTTTATTTTTTTTAAAAGAAGAAATTATATTAGTACGAAAAAAAAATTTATTTTATTTTATTTTATTTTTATAAAAAAAGAAGTTATATTAGTGTTTGACTACTAATGTGAGAGAAAATGTAGAGGTGGAAGAAAAAACTGTTTTTTTTTTAATTTAGCCAAAATTTAGGAGTTTTTAAATTTGTAATTTTACATATCTAATCATATTATTTAAGTTTTACAAACAGATAAATTTGAGAGTATTTTGGTCATCAAAATTTAGGATCCCAAATAGGAGAGCCCCTTAAGTAGTGTAGTATTTTTTTTTTTTTAATAATACTAAGTATTTTTAACACGCACACACGAGAAGAGGGGAAAAAAAAAATTTTAAGAAATTTACAATGGTGTATATCTAAAAGAATCTAAATGAAAGAAACTTAAATAGTGTAGAATAGAAATAGTATAGATAGAGACAACCAAATGAAAGCCTAAATTTAGGACCAATTGAAAACATGACAAATCAAAAATAAGCATTAAAAAGGTGTTTTTGCCAAATTTAAAAATAAATAAATAAATAAAAATAACATATATATATATATATTTATATATATATATAAACTCCTAGTGAAGGAAGTTTCAAAAAAAAAACTCCTAGTGAAGGACATAAGAGTCATTCAAGTAGAAGGCAAGAGCAATTCAGTCATTTCAGCCTCCAAGTTCCACCGTGCCACTCGTTGAGAGAACCGCAAAGGCGGTACAATATTGAACACCGTGTAACACCGTCTCTCACAGTCATCGTCCATCAATAGCTTCCTGTTTGGTTACAGAGAAAATGAGGGAAAACTCAAAACTTTGATCATTTCCATTTTTCCATTGTTGGGTCTATTTTATTTTCCTCTTATTTCTCGGCTACCAAACAGTTTTGTTGGGTCCTTAAATAAGAACCCCACTTGTAGTATTTGTGTGGAAAGCATCTTTTGATCATGGAAGCTCCTGAAAAATCTGAGAAAACTGTCTCAAATGTAAGAATCTCATTTTTCTGCTAAACTTGAAATTCTGAATGGTCAGTGCTTAAACCCTCGATTAGACCCTGCTATCTGTGAAAATCTTGATTTCTAACTCAAGTTTTGAACTTAAATACCTCAGCTTTCTGTTGTTTTGTTTGCAAAATCGCTTCTTTTTTATACTGTTGTTGTTGTTTTCTTCTTGGTGTTCAATTTGTAGATCAAGTTTCATAATTTGTGCTAGTCTCTTTAGCTCAACTTTGGTTACTTTTGTTTCGGATATCTCATAAATTTTGCAACTTTATAGTTTTGGAAAGTTTTCTGTATCGATTTGTAATCTGGGTCATTTACTATCCTCCATTAGCTGGTGTGTGCATGTAATTTTGGACTAGAATTGAATGGGGGGAAATTGTGCTTTAACAAAATGCCCATGAATTAGTTGAAGGCAGAAAAGAAATTTAAATTCTATAAAGATCACATTTTTGTTATTGAACAAGACTTGAATTAAGATGCTGTCCTTTTCATATAGCCTAAGGCGGTTAGGAGATTTGATCGTTCAATATTTGTTGTTGAGGTCATTTTTCAACTGAATTTGTTGTGATTTTCATACCATTCCAATCATAGAGGTTTTCAAAGTCTCTTTAAATGTAAATTCGCTAGCATACTGTTTTACTTGTTAATTTGTTTGGTTTGAAGATACCAACTACCAAGCATTCTATGCCTGATCTCAAGTTATTCTTTTTCCGAACTTTATTGGACTGGCTAACTGCCTTGAGGAATCTTTCTTTATTTTTGATCGTTGATTTATTAGATTTATGCAACTTTTGTAACTGATTGTTTCACCCCAAAATATGTTTCCTGTATACTTGGGTGATTCCTTTGCTCTGTTCTTTTCTTGCATAGAGTAGCCTTTCGTATATATATCATTCTTACTTATCAAAAAAAAATTTGGCAGATTCTGCTTGCTCATGGCTTTCTTGCATAGAGTAGCCTTCAGATGTATATATCATTCTTACTTATCAAAAAAATATATATATATATCTTTATTATTTATCAAAAAAAAAACTTGTTAATTTGTTTGGTTAGAATTATTTGTTCTACATCAGTCATATCTAGGGGAGTGAAAACTATGTGGGGATTCTCTATCTTTCTGTGCTCTTTGATTTTACATGTATGCCTCCACGATACATAAACAACGCTATTTATGGAATCATTGAATCTTTCAAATATCGAAAGGCTAATCTCATCTTCTCCCTGATCAGTATACTCCAAGGATGGCCGGAACTGTCAATTGGGGCACAGCGACTGTCGTTGGAGTGTTTGCAGGCTTGTTATATGGAGGCAGTAGGGAGGCATCCGCTTCTGTTGTAAGTTTGTACTAAAAAACTGCTAAGAGTGCATTTTTGTAATAACTGAGCATGTTTGATCAACTGAACCATCTAAAAGTCTTTCTCTATCCTGCTCAGACATTATTAATTTGCCAAGTATGAAGACAAGAGTTGGTAGGAAAAGGGAACAGATTTTGATATTTCCTTATCAAGATAACTATGTAAACTGCTAAAAATGATGAGAGATTAACAATTTGTACCTTATTGTAAAATTTAAATTGATACAGATGTGTTTGGCATCTTTGTACCCTCTGCTACAACCATACTGGCCAATGGTGTGTGTTATGCTGTGGATTATACTCTCATAATTGGAATTGGAAAAACATGGTTGGTTTTATGGCGGATCAGTTGTAGGCAAGGTGGAAAGTAATGGCTTTCATTTATGTATAAGCTTAAAAATGCAAGAGGCTGGACCAAATCTTCTTAATAGTATATATGTGGTTTATTTATAGTATGTGGGGTTGTTTATTTTGCAATTAGTACTCACTCTGCTCTCTTCAACTCCTCCCATCCTCTACAAAAGAAGAAAGAAGGAGAACTAAATCCAAAGACAAGAGAAAGAAAGAATATGCAAATCCATGGAAGATGGTACTGGTTTCTGGGTTTAACAGCTTAATCTTTCCTATAATTTGCTAGTACTTTTCGGATATATTATGTTTTGAGACAATGAACTTTACTTTTCATCCAAATGGTTTTCATTTTTTTCTAAGACATATTTCAATCATATTTGATGACACTTGTGGTGACTTTGCATCGCTTTTGGCAGAGCAAGGATGCAGAGGTACTGTTGAAGCTAGAGCACAGCAGATAAACGAGTGCATCGACTAATGAGAGATGCAATGGAAAAGATTTGTACGAAATAGCCTCAGGGCTCCATAATTGGTGGAGTACGCTGAATGTTCTACTGCCGCATTTTACAGTTTACAGAATCTGCTTGCAGAGAAACGAGGTGTGCATGATGTTTTCAATGTTGTTGCTGCTGGTTCAGCCTACTGCTTCAACATTTGGTCTAATTAGTAAGAATCAGAAACTCTTGCATCTGATGTTCTCACCAACTGATCCTGTCATTTTGGTCTAGAAAATTTATATGTAGTCACTTTATAGTTCCTCAAATATTTCCAAGTTTTGCTGTCTATTATTTCGTTATTTTGAAGTTTAATTCCTTAAATATCTTAAAGAGGTTGATGAATTGTTGTCTACTCTTGTAATTAACTTCTCCATCTATTTCATATATTAGTGCTGGTGATCACTCCAATGGCGTGCAAGGAATGCTGCTGGTTCAGTTTTGGGAGTGGCAATATGTTTCCCTCTTGGTAATATATTCGATCCTTATATGTAATTACTGACCTTCAATTAAAAACTACTAATATAACAGTAAATGAAAATGTTGTGGCTGTTTGGCTATCTGATGGATATCAAATCAGTACAATCACTACACTGTCTTCACATAATTTTTGAACTTCAAGCTGCTAGAGTAGCCCCAAAGCCTTCATTCACAATGACCAAGACAACCTTAAAGTTATTCCGAGAAATGCTGGTAGCTAAAAAAAGCATAATAGCAAAAGTATATTGAGTCATTTTAATAACAATAATTGTTATCTCTTAAAAGGGATCTTAGTTGCCTAACCTCACTTTTAGCCATATGCCCAGTCATGTGAGTGCAAGCAGCAAATTACATTATTTAAGTTGGACAGAATAACTTGAAGCTCTAAATTACAATGATGAAAATTGATAGAATGAGTTTAACAGAAAGTATAGAACTTTTGCAAGTAAAAAATGTGTTTTGTGACAGGTTGGTTTGAAGCTGAAGCTATTGGATAAAGCAAATGAAGGAAATATGGTGTGCTAATCTGATTCAGAAGGAGAGTGGTAAGCAGCAGCAATAGAGAGGCTCGAGGAAATTTAGAATAAATACAAACAAAATAATTTGGAGGGCCCAATCTAGAATTTCCTTTTCCATGGAAGGTGGAGGGACTGTGTAAGACATGTGGGCTGTAGCCTCAAAGAGATCTTAATGTTGTTTCATGTATCTAATTTTCTTTTTCAGAGCTTCCTTCAATAGTGAGACTGAGAATAACACTCAAAGCTTGGTTACTTGAGACATTTTTGGCTGAATAGAATTTTTAGGTTGATCTTTTGAGATCATATGCCATTTTTTGTTGGTGATGATGTTCTTCTTATGTCATATACCCAATTAATAGGCAAATCAACATTTTAGTTTTGTTTTCTTATTAGCTATTCATTTATATATCTTAATGCTTAAAAGAAATGTAATCAGAGACCAAAAGGTGTTTGGGTTAGGCAAGACATGTTTAAATGTTTTGGTGGCATTAACAAGCCCTTCTTCTAATGTTATTCTTTAAATACTTCTCTTTTTTCATTTCCTCTAGGATTTTCTGAGTGTAAATTAGCAAAATATGAAAGGAAAACTTCAATGAAGTGGTTTATTGGGGCTTTGGCCTTTAAGTGTTTTACGAGCACCGCCTACACATATTTAAGAGAAGTAAGAACCAGTACTAATAGCTCCCATCAATGCATGAAGGTGCCCAAAATGGTGGGATTTGTTGGGCAGAGTTGATGGTGAGCTTATCACCCTTTTTTTCGATTCTTTATGAGAAAACAGAGTAGGGTGGTCAGTTGTAAAGATCCTCTTTGACGCGATTATGGTAATCCATATCTGCTGAGAAACTAATACCTGAGAACCTGTATGAAGGATCATAGGCACTTCCTCTTCATAATTTTGAAATGAAGACACGAATGACGTGGTTAATTCTTGTGTATGTTATTCTTTTGGAAGCTGATTATGTATATATAATACCTCTCTTATTTCATTAGCTGGACAGAGATTGGTATATTGTATATGCTGCGCTTGTAAAATCCAAATGGAGAGGACAATTCCAGTCCATGCCAACTAAAACACAAAGATTCATACGGCAGTTAAAAACATAGGTGGCTACGAAACATTGATGACTGAAACTGAACTCCAATTTTCCATGCGATGATGTATTAGTATGAAGCTACCATTCATTGGTTATGGCTCAGCTTTAAAGGACGTACATTGACAACACATTCTATTGGTGGAGCTTTCAAATGGTTTCTTATGTTGATTTTGGAAGAAATGCTCTATTTCTTCAATTTGGATGTATTGTGATAAATTTCTAATCTAATGGTCCATCAATATTTGATTATTTTCTATCTGATCCAGAAACTTTGCTGTCAACATAAAATCTAGTCAATCGGTCATAATTGGGATATAGGTAAACATTTTCAGGTTCCCTGAACAATCCTAAGACTTTTACCTGTTTTTTTAGAGAGAAAAATCAGATTTAACTTGATGGATTCAAACCCAACTTGATTTATCATCCATCGGTTCCATTTTTCAATATAAAAATTACAGTTAATATTGTATGGTTCTTTAGAGGGCATATATACTTGCAGTCCCAACTCTTAAATTGCCATGACTTGCATGTTAAAAAGAAACATTATGAACAGCTAATTCTCAAATTGAAACAGCTGTTGAATTCTGACAAATTTGAAACTAATTAAAGGGTAAGTAGTAAGCATTAAAGCAATCTCTATTCATCCAGTCGAGACTAACTGATGCTAAAAACAAATGGAATCCCTAGAGCAAAATGGAATCCCCTTACGCAAAAATATAAGCTGCTGAACAAAAGAATACAACCGACACAAACTAGTATACTGTTCAATAGGATCTTGTGAAACTCCAGGATAACAAAATCACTAGAGACTAATTACATAACAAAACTTTCTATCATATCAGAATTCTAATAAATAACAATGAACTGACATTCCATTGATGGATATGATGCTTCAATCCTTTCATCCTTCTTCCGTACGGGCTTCTTTACACACTCACCAGAAGTCAGGAAGCATAAGGCTGAACAAATGAGATCTTTGGGTAAAGAAGCACCACTCCTTCCTCTTTTCTCTCTGCCTCTCACTCCTCTTACTTGTCCTTGAGTTGAAACCATACTGCTGGAGGAAGGCTTGCAAGGAGACCATTATTTTTATCATATGCAAAATCTCATCATTCTTCTTTGCCTGCCATTTTAAGAAAGTCTACCATGAGAAATTTCAATATCGACATCTCTTAATGATAGGTGTAATCAAGTCAAAGAAAAAAACAAACATTACCATGATCATGGTTTAGGGATGCTGTCTCGTGGGCTTCTTTGCAGTCCGTTTAGCTGCCTCAGCTGCAACCATGTATCCCCAAAATCAATAATTTACTCCTTCTTTAAGTTTCTAAATGCATAAAGTAGGTCTTGACCTCATGAGTCACAAACTCACCCTCCCCAAGTATAAATTTTTTTAAAAGCTGTCTTGACTCTCTCACCAGCCTTTATACTGGCAATTTTCTAGCCAAACTGTTCTGTTAATCTTATCAAGTCTTTGCCTTTATGTTTCATAATTTATATGCCCATTTCTAAGTAAATTATTGTCAATGGAGCTCTAGCTCAAATCGCACTTCTAATTCTAATATTCCAAATTTTAATACTTTTAAAACCACCAAAATCAAGGAATAAATCTTGCTATAAAGGCTGAGATTCTGTAGAATAAGCTAATTAAGGGATAATGAGTGACATAATTGAACAAAGTCAGCACTTTACCTTCTCAATGGTCTTTGTACGCCAAGCATCAAGCTGGCCTGGTCCCCAATCAACTTGGTCGTGAGTCACAACACCTAACCCACCATCCACCCTTCCTCCAATTGCACCCTTCTTTATCAATCAATTCAAGTCCTCTCTTTATCAAACTCTCTCCAACCCTACATTCTTATCACACCTTAACATCCCATTCAAACATCTCCCCGAAACCCCAGCAGCCGGCTACCATCAGCAGAGCCTCAAATTTTCTTCTCGACACCACGCCTTCTATCATGGGGTTTCGAAAAGGTTGGGTCTTTACCTTTCTTTCCTCGCCCAGCCATATTGCGGTACTTCTTCCTTAACCTTTTCATCTTATCCACCAGTTGGGCCTTCGTAACTTCCACATGGAGACTCTTCTTAACAAATGCAGCAACATCTTCGGCGGATTAGGTCATTGATAGCTCTGTAATTCACCATCCCTTCCAGTAATTCTATTTCATTATAGTCGCTCCACAGCCTCTGGAAAAGCTTCTTCTCTTCCCTACCAACACCGCCACTGCCTTGGGATTTCGGTTCCAGGTCTTTCTTCTTGACCCACTTCAACGGCGTCGTTTCTGCTTCACTGTTTGGACGCTTCTTGGTGGCGGAGGATCTTGGCTTTTACCGGAGTCAGTTCAGGTTCCATGAGTTTGCTAAAGACCCAACCTTTTCGAAACCCCACGATAGAAAGACATACGAATTGTCGAAGAAAATTTGGGGCTCTGCTGATGCTGATGCTTCTGCTGCTGGGGTTTCGGGGAGATGTTTGAATGGGATGTTAAGGTGTGATAAGAATGTGAGGTTGGAGGAGAGTTTGATAAAGAGAGGACTTGAATTGATTGATAAAGGGAAGAGGGTGCAATTGGAGGAGAGGTGGAAGATGGTGGAGTTGGAAATGTTTGTGACTCTGACCAAGTTGATTAGGGACCAGGCCAGCTTGATGCTTGAGGCATACAAAGACCATTGAGAGGTAAAGTGTTGACTTTGTTCAATTCTGTCACTCCTTGTCATCAATATCCCTTCAATTAGCTTATCCTACAGAGGAATCTCAGCCTTTATACCAAAGATTTATTCCTTGATTTTGGTGGCTTAAAGAGTATTAAAATTTGGAATATTAAAATTAGAAGTGCGATTTGAAAAAGAATGAAAATTAGCATTTCAAATACAATGAAAGAACCTAGGTACCCAAGCTTACCTTTGAATTTCCTCTTCTTATTAGCTCTCCTCCTCTTCCTTTCTGCCTGTGTAAGCTCAGTTTCTTCCTTAATGTCACCTTTGCCAGTAAAAACTTCCTCAGGAGCCAGCATAGCTGCGTCTGAGACAGCCACAGGTGCAATCTGCACATGGAAGACATTTTCATTTATAATCAATTCATTAAAAAAGAGGGAAATTTGTCCATGGAAGGCAGACCACATAATTTACTCGCTTGCTAAATATGGAGCAGATAAAATTTTGAAATGAATATATACAAACTCTTTACCTCTTCCATTGCTAGAGCTGGGACATTTGCTTGTATAGACATGTCCTCTATAACCTGTCCAAATCAACACACAACCAATAAAGACAAGGACACAAAATGTTCACCACGTATTGCCTAAAATTAGATGTTCACTAAGATGATTGAGAATGAAAAGCATACAGGTTTTGGAGCAAAGTGGAAATGAGAAAGAGCATCCAGCTTTAAGCAAAGTTTCTTGAACAACATGCTAGCCTGATCAAAGATAATGACAGAAAGGTTGAGCATATATAATATCTTCAAAAGTCTAGGTGGAAGGAGCAAACAACAGACTGTCAAATGGGAAGTTCTGAAGTCCTATACAGCACCATAAGGACACTAAAGATATGAAGATTACAAAGAAGAAATAATCAGGAATGCAATGAATATTTAAATAACAACGAAAACTTGCACCTCTTTCTTCTGTTCATCCTTGAATGACAAAGGGGCAGAATTCAGATTTGTCTGCTGAACATATTCTTCCTGCAAATAATTGAAATAAATAAAATGTCGTTAAATATTGCTAATTTAGGTAACAAAGGAAGAATAAACTGTATTATAAACTTCATTACTAAAGGTCCCCCAAAAAATACAGATCCAGTGTACAAAACCATAAATTCCGGGAAAAATAGGGGGAGAGCAGGACATGAAGAGTAAATCCCATAATGGATCATGTCAGAAATACAAACCTCATAAACTTCAGCAAGACCCTTCTTGCTTTTATTCTCGTCCTGCATATTTAACAAGGAAAGTGCTGAATAAGTAAATTTCTATCATCGTAACACTTAGAATGAATTTATTTCAGTATTTCAGTATAAAATGTTTACCAACTCTTTGATTTCTCTCGGAGCCACAGACGGCAACCTAGGAGCCTTTTGCACATCATCATATTGTCCCTACAAACATCATAGCAATATTGTTGCTGATTAGTAATGGAGAGACATCAAAGTCACAATGACTAATGCAGCATGTGTAATGTCAAATAAAACAAAAGGCAATACTTTTCTTTTTTTTCTTGGTAAGCGTATAACCATTCTTATCTAGTGAATAATTTGATGACATCATAGTGAAGTCCAACTATAATCAATGACCTGATAGCATTCCAACTAATATCTGCTAAACAAATGGAGTCTACCTTAAGGATCCGTTCCTTTATGATTTCTTCAAGTGCTACTGTAACCTCCTCAGTGATCACAGGGGCAGGTCTCACGTTGTGATCAAATTCCAGATCAACTTCTAATGCACTGTTCACTGGTCTTTTTTCAGCAGTTACCTGTTGCCAAGATATTTAATCCACATTTAGATACATTCACTTGAATCAAATCCACATCTGCTTCAATTATGATCCAAGCAAATTTGATTTAACACTATAATTTTAGACTGATAATATTACCTCTCCCTGCATGGTCCAATCTTGTTGCTCCAGGTCTTCCTTTTCCATCAGCTCTATTTGAGATCGAAGCTTCTGAAGTTCTTTTTCATGGGTAGAAAGAGTCTCTTGCTTCTATAAATAAGAAAATCAAGATCAGATATGTTTCAACTAAAATTCCTGCTAGCAATGAATGAAATTTTACTACTACTAAACATAATGCACATATATTTTGAAAAAAAAAATACCTTATTTTCAAAAGCCCCATCATCTTCTTGCTCATCACCCATGTCTGAATCTTCTTGTTCATCACCCATGTCTGAAACTTCTTGTCTATCTCCCATGTCTGAATCTTCTTGTTCGTCACCCATGTCTAAATCTTCCGACCGATCATTCACTTCTGATTTTCGTTTTGAAGCCTTTTTCTTATTAGAACCAAAAAAGTCTTCATAACTGAAATACACATATGCACAGGTTAAGCCCAGAAAAAGGAAATGTCAAACAAATCTATCAGAGTTATAAATATACACCCCCATGCACAACATTGATACAAGATATATAGCTCAAAAGCAAAGATTAGTTCATGCATCCATCATCTTAAAAGTAGAACTATTCCAAAGAATTTGTGCATTCCAACTATATTACCATATAGCGAAAATGCAATTTTTAATTATTGATTGGTAAGTTACTCAATACTCACGCAATCAATGGGTCTTGAAACACAACCTCATTATCCATCCAATTATTATCAAAGCAGGAAGTGTCATTTGACCTAGAGCCCATTAGCAATTCTAATTTTTTTTTCTAAAGAATACCAATGGCAATATGAATATAACAAATTGGAGCAGTTCATTAGAGCCGACAACAATGAAACGAAAAAGAAACAACATAACAGCACCTTGCCATCTTGTCTGCATTTTGATCATCGTCTTCATCATCACCAAGCCCAAAAGCTCCAAGCTAAAAGAACAAAATGCCAATGAGTTAGAAACCCCCAACAAACATCATCAAAATCAACTTAAATAACACTAACAAATATGCACTTTCTATACCAAATTCAAACCCATCAAATTCTTCTAAACCGGCTAAAACCACAATTCCATAATTAAACCCAATCAATCAAAAATTCTCAAAACCAAAAGAAACCAACCAAATTATTCAAAATGTTATCTCCACCAAAAAAAAAAAAAAAAACTCACCTCATCATCCTCTTCATCATCATCATCTTCTTCTTCTTCTTCTTCACTTCCCTTACTCTTCTTATTTTTCTTACCCAACCCATCACCTTTCTTCTTTAATCCATATTCCATAGCTTCACCATCCTCCAAAAACCCCTCCAATTCCTTTATCTTCAAAAACCCATCTTCAATCCCTCCTTCTCTACCTTCCTCTCCCTCCTCTTCACCCTCACTCTCTCTCTCTTCCCCCTCCTCCTCCTCCTCTTCCTCTTCTTCATCCTCATCCAATTCCTCATCAAACCCATTTAATCCCTCATCAAGACCATCACTTTCCTCTTCTACAACACCCTTTACACCCTCAGAACCCTTGTGCTCAACTTTCTGAACCTTCTTAAGCTTCGATATCTCATCCGGGTTCTTCTCGAACCGCTTCACCTCGCGGCGCAGAGTCGACATGAGGGGGTGGGATTGGAGATCGATTTGCTGCCATATCTGCTCGGCGTCGAACCCTTGGGTCAAGAGCTTTTCGAATGGGGATTTCGGAGTGAAGGGCTTCAGAGAAGCGAAGAGGTGCTCTGACGCGGCGCGAGCCGTTTGAGAGAGAGACGGGTTCGGTGTTAGCCATTCTGGTGCCTCTGTAGATCTCAGGCAGTTTTTCAAGAAGAGAAAAACACAAATATGAATGCAATCAAGTATGCTACTCAACCAGAGATCCAAACAACATTTTAAGCTCTCAAAAACATCTTTCAACACGAAAAATGTCAAGCACAAAGATCCAAAAACACACTCACACTAAACAAGTCTAACCAATTTTATATTTCAAAAACAAGTTAAGACAGTTTAGTGAGCATACATTAACACAAGTATTCCTTGTGATGGCCAAATCATATTGTACCTGCATATGTATCAAAAATAACAAAGAATATTGCATGTCGTGTGTGAAAAACATCGCAAGATTGCATAAGTGTCTACATGTTATGACGATTTGAGATATGAGAAAATCACTTTAACTCACACACAATCATAATTGTTTGATGGAGACTATCACCTTTGAGGTACATCCTATAACTCCCACATCTTCTAGAAGACACGCTTGCAATCATATATAAAGCATTTTGATTCTTTTTGCTTTTTATTCTTCTTTGCATTTTTTTTTTCTTTTAAGCAAACCATGCATGGGCATATAAGAAATAGAAAAAAAATACCTAATGATGTTAAGCATTTGACATTCCACTTTTGCTATGCCGAAGCATACCAATGTCATTTCATGATTAGTGGGCAACAGTGGTGAGATTCTTATTTATGTCTTTCTCTTAGAATTTTCTAGTCCTTCCCATCAAAAAGAGTGATATGAGTGTTAAGTACAAGAGATTCCTTAACTTTACTCGTCACAAACACGAGCCACAAAGCTCACTTGCTTAGTTGTGTATAGAGATGCTCATCTAAGCTACAAAAGATAAAAGTTTAGAAAACTTTATTTCAATGGCCATCCAAGGTACACAAGTACCAATGTATACAAACACACACTGTTTTTGTATTTTTCTGATTTTTCAATTTTTTTTTTTAAATTTTTATAAGAAAAACAAAACAAACAAAACAGAAAAATAACCAACCAAAAACATGTTAGACAAAGCAATGCATAAAACTAGACTGACTCAAAACAGTAAAGCAAAATACATAAGTAATGCAAAACAAAAAAACGAAGGGGAGAGAGAGAGAGAAAAAGTGATAGAATCACTTGGAGCCTTTTTTCTTCCACACTTTGGAAGAACCTTTCCGATTAGCAAACCCTTGATCCAGCGATGAGGGGGAAGAGTTAAAACCGTTCAAGTTCGAAAGGAACATGAGGGCTTTGAGAAGATCTCCAAGAGGAGCAAAAGATGATGGAAACTGACTTTGGTCTCCTGACGCGATCATGCTGTTGCTCTTTTGAGTGGCTAATCACTTATAGCAATTAGGTCGAGTATGTCCAATTGCACCACAGTGATGACAGAGATGCTGCTTCTTCTGCTTAGGCTTTTGAGAGTTTCCCTTCTTAGCTCTAGGGTTTTTAACTTCTTTCTTATCCTACTTAAGGGGTGCTCCTAAGATAGATTTACCCTTATCTATGTTCTCACTAGCTACACTAGATTTCACATTATTGTTCTCAAATTCAACATTATTAGTAGGAGAAACAAAAATAGTAGAACTAGTAGAAGCAATACTAGGATAAGAGAAATCATGCCCTAAACCGGTTCGATCTGAAGCATATTTCTGAAGACTGAGCATCTCATCGAGCTTAGCACTTGAAGTCCTTTCCAACTGAGATCTGACTTGGAACAGTTTTGCCTCAAGCTTCTTGGTCTTCTCAGCCAAGAAATTATTCTCAAATCTCAATGCTCCAATAGTCTGATTGGCTTCATCAAACTTTATGGAAAGCTCTTCTCGATCAAGTTCCAGATCATTGAGCTTCTTGGTGGCCATCCTGTACAGTTTCTCGTGCTTCTCAGACACCTTGTACAATTTCTCATAGGCGGTATGGATATCATCTTGATCATTCATTTTCTCGAACTTAGAGTCCACCAAGTCCTCTTCTTCATCACATTTTCAACAATCCCCTTAATAGGATTTACCGTGGCAGTGAAGGCATTTAGGATTCCATCATCCACATTATCGGAGTCATCCTTAGGCTCAATGTCACTTAAGGTAGCAGCAAGTTCATAGGTACACCATAACAAACTCCCTCCAACATATGAAGGTTTTTCCAACAACCTAAACGAATGAACAGTTGGAAGCCTCAATAGCATGAACAATCTCAAAACTAGGTTTGCTTTTAAAGACCCAAAACTGGGTTTGCCATGTCCAAATTTGTCTCTCTCTCTCCCGTCCACCAACAATCACCACAACCACTTTTGAAACCCATAACAAAATTAGATCAACCCACAACCCAAAAAAAAAAAAAAAAAAAAAAAAAAAAAAAAAAAGAAACCCATGAAGCAGAGCAATGTCATCGTGGTGGCTACTCCACCTTTGAAACCCATAACCAATCGCAAACCACAACACACAACCACTGCCAAAATCAAATCAACCACCTCTACCACAACAAAATCAGATCAACCCACAACCCAAAAAACCACCCAAAAAAAAAAAAAAAAAGAGACCCATGAAGCAGAGCAATGTCATCGCGGTGGCTATTGTTTGGGTGTGTGTGAGACGAAGAGAGAGAGAAGACAACAAACCTAGTGAAACTTTGGCCATGGGTTCCTTGGATGAGATTGAAGAGAGTGGAAGGTGGAAACTGAGATCGGGTGGATCAACCATGGATTTGAGGTCGGTGGTGGTGATGGTTGTTTGTGTGTGTGAGTTTCTGAAAGTGTAGGATTTTTTAATTTAAGGTTATTGTATTTATATAAGAGTAGGATTTTATAAATTTAAGGTTACTGTATGTATATAAGAGTAGAATGTTTTTTGGATTTATGTGAATATGAAATTTTATTTGGATTGATTGGCTCAAGAATGTTTATACCAAAAGATAGTGTGTTCTTCAACTAGAACTTTACAATTTTTGCAAATTTGCTTTTAGATCTTATTTTTCTCATTTTTTTATGTATTATTTTGTTTTGGGAGGAGAGATATATAAAAGAAAAGCAAAAATACATATTTACCCTCGATTTTAACAGAGGTGGGTAATAGAGTTCTAACAGAGCGGACCCCAAGTGGGCAAAGTGTAAATGATTAAACCACGAGTAGGCAAAGTGAAAACAAGCCAAACCACAGGTGGGTTTACTGTAATTATCTCTTATAAAAATAAAAAAATACTTCAACTCTTTGATTTTTTGAAAATTATAAAAAAAATTTACAAGATACTCTACCAATTGAATTAACTGTAATCACTAAATAAAATAGTATACTAAAATTTTTGAAATCTTAGGAATGGAGGGAGTCTTTTGGTTGAATATTGCAAAAAATCGAGTTTATTTGTAATATGGGTACTGTTTAAACTTATTTGGGAAGTGAATTTCGACAACACCATTGTCGAAATTCTGAGAAAAAGTAGGAGAGATGAGAGAGAAATGATGTGACGGATGTGAGAGAGAGAAAAAGGAATTCCATATTGCCAAAAATAAAATAATAAATAAATAAATAAACTGAATTGTGGCAATTGAATTGCCGAAATTGGAGGATTAAAAAAAAAAGAAAAAAAGAAAACTGAACTGTGGCAAGAGTAATGTACGGCCACAAACTATTTTACCATATTTTTACAAATTGTTGTTATGACCAATTTCTTACTGGTTCTCATCAAGGCCCACCAATATCATCACTTTTTTATTTACCAATAATCACTCATCACATCAGCAGTTTATGAAAGTTTTTGTAAAAAAATTTTTTATCTCTAGCATTTTGCCAAAAGTGGAGGATTAAAAAAAAAAAAAAAATCAATTGTGGCCATTGAATTGCCGAAATTTTGGAGGAGTAAAAAAAAAAATGCTACAGGCACACTTTTGGATGAATAAAATAAAATATTTATGCTACCCAATGAAACTTATAAATAAAATTTATATCTAATAAAAAAGTAAAGAAATTCATATAACTTGTTTTGCTTCTCTCTTTAAGTCATCCAAAAGTGTGGTTGTAGCATTAATCTTACCACAATCATTTTTTTTTTTTCTACTCCTCCAATTTTGGCAAAATGCTAGAGATACAAACTTTTTTACAAAAACTTTCATAAATTGTTGATGTGATGGGTGATTATTGGTAAATAAAAAAGTGATGTTATTGGTGGATCCTAATGAAAACCAGTAAAAAATTGGTCATATCAACAATTTGTAAAAATATGGTAAAATAGTTTGTGACCGTAGCATTACTCTTGCCACAATTCAGTTTTCTTTTTTTCTTTTTTTAATCCTTCAATTTCGGCAATTCAATTGCCACAATTCAGTTTTTTTATTTTTTTATTTTTGGCAATATCATTGCCGAAATTCATTTTTCTCTCTCCCACATCCGTCACATCATTTCTCTCTCCTCTCTCCTACTTTTTCTTAGAATTTCGGCAACACCATTACTGAAATTCGCTTCTCTCCTTATTTCCCCAAATAAGTTTGAACAGTACCCATATCACAAATAAACTCGATTTTTTGCAATATTCAGCCAAAAGACTCGGAATGGAGGCTTACTTATACTGAAATAGTATACTAAAGTTTTTTTTTTTTTTTAGTGTCTTAATATTTCATTCATCATAATTTGGGGTTTATACGTTTTCCTACTAATATTAGGCATTAACTCGTGGTCTTGTTTTTCAAGGGAATTTCATCATACATTATTTCTCTTATTTCCATGGCCTTCCATTCTAAAACCTACTATCATCATGGACAAACCAATTGCAATAAAATAAAATTAAATAATTACACTTTTTTTTCTTGAAATTCTATAGTTCTGTAGACACTTGATTTTGCACCCATGATTTAATTAAGTAAGATGACTGAAGTGACTATCCATGTACCCAAAAAAAAAGTCATTCTTGCATCACATGCATCATTTTGCCTTTGCATTACATGCATTAATTAATTCATTTCATATCATAAAAATGATCTTAAGATTCTAATGGTCGCAACGGTGTTTCCGGTTTCCGAACCATTGGATCAAAAGATATCGCATGATCAAGTTTGCACGATCAGCATACATTGTGTCTAAGTAGAATCGACCACACATGATCAATTTAAATTAATTCTGATTGGTTAAACAATTAAAATTAATTAAATAATTTTGTGATTGGTTGATAATTAGTGTTTAAAATAGGGATGCATGCATGAGAATAAAAGGGATGATTGGATAACAATAAAACTGTTGATAATCTGAACTTTATCAAGATTTATTTTAAGGTATTTATCTTCAAAATAATTACTCTTAAAAAAGCCTGAATTATCCAGAAAAAAGACAAAAAATCATAAACGGAGGTTGAAAACCCGTCTAGGTACAAGGACCGGCCAAAAACCCTAGAAGGAGAGACCAAATGGCACCCGAACACGAAAGCGCGTTTGGCCTCCAAGAGCCAATTTGGCACTTTTGGAGTGCCGAACGGCACATTTGGTGTGCCGAACAACACTCTAAAAGTGCCGAATTGCCATCATGTGGGCTTTGGCTCAACGGCCTTCAGGTGACGATAATGCATACTCTTTTTAGATCTTTTCGCAAAAGGATGCGACCGGATTCAAACTCTAATCGTCTGTACCATTTTTTTAGAGTCTTCTGGCCTCTATAAATAGAGACCGAACCTCATAATTCAACACCTTTTTTTTATGCTCTGAGAGGCATACATTTTTTACTCTCAAACCACACATATTTTCAGATCCTCTCTCTGAGTGTTGCTGCAAAATTAGGGTTTTTAGGTTTCAAAGAGAATTGAACAAATTTCTTTGAACCCTAAAACATCCTCTCAAGAACAAAGTGTGCTCATGCAAGAGGTTGTTTCCTTTACCCTTCTCTTGTGATGTGATGATGCATATTATATCTCTTTCTTTTTCAAATATCTATGAATTGTTAATTGTCCTTTTGTTTAAAGCATGATATTTTCTATATGATTGTTATAATCTTTTTCTTGAATGTCAATAAATTTGCATGTGAACAATTATTTTTCTTAAAACAAAACAGATCTGCATCTTTATAAGATGTAGATCTGAATTTTTTCTTAAAACAAAACAGATCTACATCTTTATAAGATGTAGATTTGAATTTTTTCTCAAAACAAAAACTGATTTGCATCTTTCTTAAGATGTAGATCTGAGTTTTCTCAAACAAAAAGAGATCTGCATCTTTATGAGATGCAGATCTAAATTTTTTTCAAATATGATTTTCTTAATACATGCAAATTGTTGAAATAAAGAAAGAGATTATGTATTGCTTTGTTTGTGTTTATTTTAATTCATGATTGCATAATTTTAGATTATGAGTGAAGTTTTCTTCTTAGAAAATCTTTTTTTTTTAAATATATAATAAAACAAATCTGAATTTTTGTCATAAAAAATCACTTCTTTTTTTATATAACAAAACAGATCTGAATTTTTGTCATCACAAAACCTTTTTTTTTACATCTCACAAAGCAGATCTGATATTTTGACAAATCAAAATCATTTTTTTTAACAATAAAAACAGATCTAATTTTTTTTTAACAAAAGAAGAGATTTCATCCATACATAAATTTGTGTGATTTAATTTTTCATTCACATGTTTAACATATCATGCATGACATGTATAGCATAGTACATTGGTCACAAGAGTCTAGAAGACCAGACTTTGTCTGGGCGGAATGGGTGCCTAACACCTTCTCATTCCATAACCTAGCCTCCGGATTTAGGTTTTTGGTTTAGTAGATCTAGCCTTATCTTCATTTGTTTTGGGTAGAATGTAACTATGACAACAAGCCATGTAAATATTTGGTAGATTGTAACTAGGACCCAAAGTTATGTAACTTTTTAATTTTCTTTCAGATATGTAATTTTATTCAATCAATGAATGGAACTATTAAGTCATGTGTTTTGTAATTAGTATTTTTTTCTTATTTTTTTGTATAAAGAAAAATAAGTGGCGACTCCATACCATTTACCCAAAAAGAGAGGTGCTCTAAAAAGGTACCCGAATCTTTTTTTTTGAGGGACACGTCTCTCACAAGTTCACAATTACAAAAAGAATGCCCAAAAAAAAAAAAAAAATCTAGTCACACACGTAACTCACCCATATACAACAGATAATAACTTTTAAGAAGAATTGAAGAGGGGAAAAGGAAAAGAAAAAAAAATAGGGTAAGAAATAACGATGTCATCCCTTGAACCTTTTTCATTGTCTGATTTTGATTTCATTTGGTCTGTAGTTCCTTACTTTTGCCCTAATAAAGCCATATATACAACAAATGCAATTGCTCCAATAATCCTAACATAGTTATAATACAATGTTTATTATTTCCAAAAAAAATTCTTACAATTTCCATAACAAATAAATCAAAATAATATACACAATAAAAAAAAAAGAGTAATAAAACAATTTAAAAAAAAAAAAAACACTAAGAGAATTAATTTGTAGGAAATGACTACTCCTTCCTCTAAGAGATAAAAATAGATGTTTTATTTTTTATTTTTTATAGATTAAACAAGAGGGGAGAAAAAGAGACATTTATTTATGTTTGATTTTGGCAACTAACTTAAGAAGAGGTGGAGGTGTCTAGTTTTAAAGGATATGGCTGAGGATTATCTTTGAATTAAAATAAATAGTTAGCTACAAAAATAGTGTATTCAAAATGGATTAACTTATGTCCAGTGCATTTGTGCACTGGACATAATATGATTCGAACACGTGTCTGAATCGTATTTAATGCACAGATGCACTAGACACAAGCTTCACCCATTCAAAATAGTATATTATATGTTTTAGTGAAAATAATGTATTTTGGTAGGAGTTTTTTTAAATGATAGTAACTAAGGAGAAATAATTTCAAGTAATCAAGAGGAAGGGTAAGTATCCCATGAGAAGTGGTAACATTTTGAACTTGAGAAGAGAGAGAGAGAGAGAGAGTCATGTTATTATTATTTTTTTTTTTGAGAAACCGACTGAAGCATTTTATTTAAAAACTAACGGCTAACATCAGCCTGAACTACACTTGAAATGTATGGTGGTACATCTTCCATCCAGATAGTTAGAGAGGGCGAATTAATAGCCCATCTAGCTAAAGCATGAGCGACCCTATTGCCTTGTCGGCGAACATGAACAAAACTACAGCAAGTGAAAAAAGAAGTTAAAACTTTAACATCTTCAATCAAGTGTCCATGGAGTGCTAGTGATCTCTTTGAGTTATTAAGGTCTCTTGAGATTGTGTCTGAGTCCCCTTCAAAAACAGCTGAGGTAATACCAATCTCCAAGGCAAATTCGACTGCTCATCTTGCTGCAAGGGCTTCCACTTGTGCCACAGTAGTTGGTTGAGGGATTTGTTGCGACAAAGAGGCCATAACCGCTCCTTCTGAATTGCGGATGACCACTCCGAGTCCAGCTCTCCCTGTTTCTGTGAACATCGCACCGTCATAGTTAACTTTGAAAACTCCCAAGTCTGGTGGTTCCCACTTCATGTGCATCTTATGTTTCTGCTTCGGGCTGACTGTGTGAAGATTCTAGAATTCAGCTCGTCGCTCCTTTGACAGCTGATCGATGCGTTGCAGCGGACATACCTCCTCATTGAATCGGACCTGGTTGCGTCTATTCCAGATGGACCAAGCCATATACGCTAGTAAGGAAGGATCCTTGTTTTCCTTGAATGCATGCTCGAAGATGTCCATTGGTGTTTTCCCAGTCATAGTTGCCAGCCAGCTCCATTAAGGGTCCTAAGTCCAAGCTACCTGTAAATTAGAACAAAAAAACAGAGCATGTGAGCAGTCTTTAGCCATCACCTTGCAATTCTCACAAGTTGCCTCGGTGATGACTTTCCTCTTGCATAAGTTGGCCTTTGTTGGAAGAGCATCCTTACAAGCCTGCCACACAAAGTTTTTCACCTTACAAGGGACTTCCAAACTCCATATATCTCTCCAAAAACCAGAATTTATAACTGACCCCTGATCTGGTACTTCATTTTCATGCAGAAATCAGTAGCCCGACTTGACGGAATAGTGCCCTGATGGAGTAAAGGGCCAAATGAGTGTGTCTTGTTGTAGAGAGGAACTAAGAGGGATACTTTTAATTGCCTCTGCTTCTGCATTACTGAAAACATGGTCAATCACACCTGTTCTCCATTGCTTGGTTGGCTGATCTATCAAAACTTCTACACATGAATTCTCTTGCCCAAAGAGTACTAGTGAAGTGATTTTGGCTCTGTTTTTAAGTGGCAGCCAATTGTCTCCCCAAATCCTGATTTGTTTACCATCCCCAACTCTCCATACCGCCCCTTTAGAAATCACATCTCTCCCCTTTAAGATACTTTTCCACGCATAGGAGGCTGAGAGAGTCATGTTATTAGTAGTATAGATATCACTTATTATTATAAAAATAAATAATACTTCAATGACAAAGTTTAATTATAAACTTGGTTGTAATCTAAGATTACAACTTTCATTAAAAAAAAAAAAAGGCTACTTATTTTGAAAATTTAGACATTGGATTGCATGTTTTTTATGCTTTTAATATATATGTCAAATTTTGTGTCAATAAGATGTTATTTAGTACATGATCCATAAACTTGCAATTTAAACAGTTGATTGATGACATAACTATAATCTTTAATCTTCTGAAAATTTTGCAAGCATAAAAGATATAAGAAAAAAAATGTAATCCAATGATAAATTTGTCAAAATTTATATATAATAAAAAGATATTAAGTAAAGTTGTTGCCTTAAGTTACAATTATGTTTGTATCCAAACTACACTAAGTGTAACCTAACAATGTTTAATGTTACATTATTTAAATAAGATAAGTGATACGTTCACAATATTTTTACAACAAATCATAAATGATAATAAGTTATTATTATTGGTTCAAAATTATAAAATCTATCTCTAAGATTACATTTTTGCCCATTAATATCTTTATATATATATATATATATATATATATATATACAAGATAGAAATTATACTATAGCCTAATCTAAGTGTATATGTGTGTGAAACTCTCTATTAGAAACTTGAATTTTGGCCTTTACCCCCCACACTACACAAGCACTTATACTTTTGGAGTGATCATCACACCAAAAGTGTGCGATAGTACCCATTAATATCAACCTGTAGTAATCCGTCACTTATGATTTATTGTGGACATTTTTTTATTGGAATCATAGTAAACTTCATATGCTTGATAATTATTCTATATACCTAACGGTCAATTAAGCCTTAACATGGACTCAAAACTCAACTAAATAGTCAATAACTTGTAAACTTATCTCATGCACATCAAAATCCAAAAATGTCATATAATACTCAAAATTAAAAAAGCCTGAAAATTCTCAGTTGTCACCGTAACCTCCGAAAATCCAAAATTGTCTCTATCTATCTGGTCAGCTCCGAAAACCAAATACTCTCTCTCTCTCTCTCTCACCCATTTCTGCTTCAATTTCCAATCCCATAACTTCATTTCCTTAATCTTATCACCAAAAACCCAAAACCTTAAACTGCGGCGCGATCCATCGGATTCCTCAATCACAGCCGTCCATCGAATCCTCAGGTTTGGTTTCTGATTTTCTCTCATGATTCACTGAGTGTTTCCCGATGATCAATGGGGAGGGAACTCGCGGGACCCAATCCCAAGTCCCCTCTCCTCCTCCACCGCCACCACTGCCACCGCCACCGCCGCCGTCCGATCATCCCAAATCGGACGGCGGTGGTGGCGACGGTGGCGTCGATGCGGGTGAGTTAGCTCTTGCTATCTCGCCCGCATCGGCGTCGCCGTCGTCGCAGTACTCGTCGTGCGGCGGCGAGTCCGAGTTCGACCGCTATTGCAGCGCGAACTCGGCCATGGGCACGCCGAGTATTTCCAGTAGCACGATCACCAATTTTTATGATTTTACAGACTCTGAATTGTTCACGAGAAATTTAGGGTTTTCCGGGGATGATGGTGGTGGTGGTGGATTGGAGGGTTTTAGTTTGGGAGGGAAATTTGATACGAATCAAAATAGAAACGTTGATTTTCGACGAGAAATGATTGGGGATGATGGGGTTAGTAGGTTGGAATTGTATGATAATGAGGGACTTGGACTTGATGATGATTCGGGTAAGGAAGAAGGGTCTATAGGGTCGAGAGAGGATGGGGAGTTTGGAGTAATGAGGGGTCAGGATGTGGATGTGGAAGTGGGAGAGAGTGGGGTTGGGGAAGGTTCTTCGAATAGGGTAGTTGGCGAAGAGGGTGGCGGTTTATTTGATGGGATGAATGTGGAATTTGATTTCGAGGGTGGTGGAAAGGAGAGGGAGAGAGGGGAAGGAGAAGAGGATGGGGACTCGTCGAGGTATGAGCATTCGGAAGGTGAAGATTCGATGTATAATTATGGTTTGGATGGTGAGTGTAGGGATCAATTTCATTTTCAGAGAAATGTGAGTTATGGCCGGGAAAAAAAAGTGGAGAATGAAAATCCGTTGCTTATTAACTCGTCTGTGGCGTTTGGTTCGGATGATTGGGATGATTTTGAGCAAGAAACGGAGGGAAGTGGTATGCTGGCTTCTCTGATATTGGATCCGTTCCAGGAACAGAAAGAAAAGGATAGTGAAACTGAGGGAAACCTTCTGAATTCAAATTCTGGTATTACACATGGGATTCCTTCTGCTGGTCAGATTGACCAAGGACAAGTTGTGACAGAAATATCTTTGGTGGGAAAACTAATTGAAGGGGATTATGAATTGGGTGATGATATTGATGGTTGTTCTGTGACCCCAACTGGTATTTCAAGTTTGGCTGAACCAAAGCGAATGGAAGTTGTGAGAGGCATTCCTGAAGCCAGTTATCAAGTTCTAGGTGGTGATGAATTGGCAGAACATACTGAAAGTGCTTCCATAATTCCAGTTGGGTTTTCGAATTTCAATGAATCAGGGCAGCAACATGTGAGAGACACTACCGTTACCAACAATCAAGTTCGAGATTCTGAAAAACCAGAAAGTTCTGCTAGCAATCTCCTTCTAATAGAGCTGGAACAGCTTGCTGAAGGACTACCTCTGGACATGGATTTGAACACTGTGGATAGTGGCATGGAAAGGGAGCATCAGCGTGTAAATACCGAAGAAGTTATTGGCACTGCCAAAAATAGAGATTTATCAAATCAAGATGTGGGGAAATCAAAAATAAAATTCGACCTTTTTGATGTTATGGTTAATCAATCTTCCTCCCCTTCAACTGTTCCTCCAGAAACCACAAATCTCAAATTATTTGATGACCGTGAAACAATGTCATCTCCATCTGTTTTTGAAAATAAGATGAGGATAGTTTCAAACAATTCTTCTGTTTCAGCAGTTCTCTCTGAAGACCATCCTGTATCACTTCAGGTGTGTTATTATTAGTTTCAATGTTTACTGAGTACTCATATTTTTTGGCAGTTTCCAGCTCAAGTGAATAGCTAGGCTGTAATGTTGTACTTTAAATTTCTCTAGTTTCTGAAGTCATTTTATTCTTGATTTTTTGATTGGTAGCTTACACATGCACCCAATGAGATATGAACCCAAAACCTCAAAATCCGCTTATACTTGTGGGAGGAAATTCCATATTAGCTACAGCTCATTGGCTCGTTTTATTCTTGGTACTCTGACAAATACGTTGATATAAGTCTTAAAATAATATCTACACGTGTTAGAAGATAATCATTTTGGGTGATGATGGAAAATTTGTAAATAATATCTACATGTGTTAGAAAATAATCATTTTAGGTGATGATGGAGGGGGAGGAGAGAGATGAGGAGAGGGAGGGTTTACGAACTCACGACACAATTCTCCTATTTACACAATGTGGCTAAATATCCATCTTAATGAACCTTGTTTGGATGTTTTGTTTTGCTTTTTTGTTTTTTTTTTTTTAAAGGGGGAGGGGGAAGGGTTTTTAAGGGGACTTGGAGGGGTATCTTACTTAAATTGGAGGGGCAATTTGGAGGAATCTGGAGGGGGAGGGGTTCTGCTTATATTAAAAAAAAAAAAAATTGTCAATGTTGTCCTTATCATGTCAATTTATATCTATTTCTTTAAATTAGCAAAAGAGGATCATAATTGTCAATTTATATGACTATTTCCCTCCCTCTCCTCTCCCAACTTAAATTTTATAACATCCAAACAAAAGGGAGGGGTATCTATTCCCCTTTCCCCTTCATAGTTTTTAAAACATCCAAATAAGGGGAAGGGGTAACCGTTCCCCTCCCCTGTCCTCAATGGTTTTGTGCTATGGCAGTCAGAATTTTCCAGCAGGGGTCTTTGTGTACGTTCTTCAAAGTTATAGGTTAAGTTAAGCTGGTTGTATTCTTATGTTTCATTCCAATTTTGCAGACAGAGAATCTTGATATAAATGAATTCTACGATGAGGTTGTTCATGACATGGAAGAAATTTTGCTTGAATCTTGTGAGACTCCCGGGACTAGGTTCTCTCAGGATAATAGAATGTTTCAGTCACAGCTGTCTCTTCCTGTAAGAGATGGTGGGTCAACTGCTTCTACTTCTGGTACAGATGACGCTTTCCCTCTCATTCAACACCCGCTTAGAATTGATGGGGTTGAAGTAGTTGGTGCAAGACAGAAGAAGGGGAATGTCTCCTTTAGTGAAAGACTGGTTGGAGTGAAGGAATACACTGTGTATAAAATGAGAGTGTGGGGTGGCAAGGATCAATGGGAGGTTGAACGACGATATCGTGATTTTTACACTCTATATCGTCGGTTGAAAACTACATTTGCTGACCAAGGCTGGATTCTACCTACCCCCTGGTTCTCTGTAGAAAAGGAATCCAGAAAGATATTTGGAAATGTATCTCCTGATGTTATTGCAGAGAGAAGTGTTTTGATTCAAGAGTGTTTACGTTCGATTCTCCATTCCAGATTCTTTTCTAGTACCCCAACTCCATTGATTTGGTTTTTGTCCCCTCAAGATTCATTTCCTAGTTCTCCTATGTCAAAGACACTGGTGCCTCAGCCAACCTCATTTGCTAGAGTGGCAGATACAGAAAATGTTTCCAATTTAGGGAAGACTATATCACTTGTTGTTGAACTTCACCCTTACAAATCTATGAAACAGATGCTAGAAGCACAGCATTATACTTGTGCTGGATGCCACAAACATTTTGATGATGGAAAGACTATGATGCAAGACTTTGTACAGACATTTGGTTGGGGTAAGCCTCGACTTTGTGAATACACTGGTCAATTATATTGTTCTTCATGCCATACAAATGAAACTGCAGTCTTGCCAGCAAGAGTTTTGCATCAATGGGATTTTACTCAATATGTAGTTTCTCAGATGGCTAAATCATATCTGGATTCTATACTTGACCAGGTACTTTGGATACTCACCCTCACTTTTAATGGTTCACTGTGTTGTTATGTATAGCGGTATAGCTTCTTAATGGAAATAAATGATTTGAGATTTATTGAGTAATATACATAATAAAGCGTTTCAGCTTTTGACTTTGGCTTGAATTATGCATCATGGTCCAAATTTGCTCAACTAGGACTTGTTATGCATTTTATTGTTTGTTTGGACTGGCGCATGGATTTTATATATATATATATATATATATATATATTAATATGCATGCGTTTGTGTGTGTGTGTTTTGATATTTTAAATAAGAAAGCAGGAAAGTACACAGGTGTACAGCACTTGCATTTTTTTTCTTTCTTTTAATCAGTTTTCACTTCACAAATTTTAAAATTCAAGCTAAAATACTTAGTTCAACTTAACGTTATCGGAGGTCTTGATAGTTGTTTATAATGAATTGTCTTGCAGCCCATGCTTTGTGTTAGTGCAGTTAATCCTTTCCTATTTTCAAAGGTCCCAGCCCTGCTTCATGTCATGGGTGTCAGGAAAAAAATAGGGACCATGCTTCCATATGTTCACTGCCCATTTCGTAGGACCATCAACAAAGGACTTGGGTCTCGAAGATATCTTCTTGAAAGCAATGATTTTTTTGCACTTAGAGACCTCATTGATCTTTCCAAAGGGGCTTTTGCAGGTTAGCTTCAAATAAGTAGATTATTGCTAATTACTCGAAAAAACAACTAGATTATTGCTAATTCAGATTGCTTGTATCGCTTCACGATCCAATTTGCCAATCTATACGGTAGTATTAATATGAGATATTTTTGTATATATCCAGAGACACACTCGCATACAATGATACTCATATGCATACAAACAGACAGACAGAATTAGAATTCACTTGTACATCGTATTGACATTTGCTATTTTGATTGCATTTTTGTATGATATAAATATATAAGTGCATTTTTTATGATATTTGCAACATGTCCATATGTTATATTGGTATAAACTTGTTGATTTGATGTTCTGCCACAGTTTTTGATTCAGTTTATCATCATAGGATGATGTTTCCTTCTCTTCAGGAGCCCCATTATTGTAGATTCTTTTTGCCTATAAATGGTATGGAAATGTTAACTGAAGAATTCCATCTCCATGAAATGTTTGTGTATGGAATTTGCAATCTTTCCATACATTATATTAATATAAACTGATTTTAGGATTTGCAGCAGTTTTGATTCCTTCTTATCTTTTTATTTATTTTTTTATTTATATATTTTAAATATTTTTAAATATATTTTTATTATTATTTTAAAATTAGTTTTGGTTCTTTTTTATCATCATATAGTTGTTGTCTTTAAGCTAATGTGCTCTAGTTCAAATGGCACTTCCTTCTCCCATAGGCAGGGGGTGAGGTTGTAGGTTCAAAACCCACTACGTGCGTGTGTAACTTACTAATAAAAAAGAAGAAGAGTTTTTGTCTTTAAATGCCACTTCCTCCCCTTTTAAGTGCTAGGTGGAGGGTGAGCTTATGGGTTCAAAGTTCAAACCCACTTGATGGTCGCATAACTTAATAAAAAAGGTTTTCTTTTTCCCCTTTCAATGATATGGATACAAAATTAAATAATTCCATGCCCATGGAGCATTGGAGGTGTTATCAATTGTCTTTTCTAGTGATTTGATTTACCTTTTACCATAGAGGTCAGTATCTCAGCACCAATCTGCCTTTAGTAAGAGCAGAATGATTCGTATCTTTGGAAGATGATAACCATTTGTTGTCACAGAGCCTTTACATTTGAATCTTCTCCTGTGGATCAAAGCTGCTACATCTTTGGAATTCAAGGTCTGAAATGTTTTATATGCTGACAATCTTCTTATTTCAGACAATATTAATATTACTTTCAAGCCTCTGCTAGTTTGTTTTGAATATGCAGTTGGGATTCAATCTTTTTGTTTCCGTGGTAATTAAATGCATCCAACTGGATAAGAATTCATGTTCTCACCCATCACCCCATATTTATGGGTGATGATGGTGCCATTGGGCCCAGAGGTCATTGCCATTTTAGGATTTAATCTTTTGTTTTGACAAGTAATAAATTCCATTAAAAGAAAAGGCATTAAAGGGCCGCAACCCTAGTACATGGAAAATATAGAAAGGAAAAGCCTTCTTAGGATTTTATGCCAAGACTCCATTTCCTTATTTTAGTTTTATGCATTTATGTTGAATTTATAGTTGTTCCCAGAGTGAATATGTGAGTTTACATCTTCCTGTTATTATGGTAAATGTCATGCATCTTATAATCTACCTGCAAATGTCTGACCCAGCATATTTTCTTTTCTAAATACATTGTACATTTCTAATGTATATCAACACTTTGGCAGCACTACCTGTGATGGTGGAAACCGTATCTAGGAAAATACTGGAGCATATTACAGAGCAATGCCTCATATGCTGTGATGTGGGAGTCCCCTGCAGTGCTCGACAAGCTTGTAATGACCCTTCTGCTCTCATTTTCCCTTTTCAGGTGGGCTTCTGTTCTGTACAATGGCTATGGTTCCATGCCACAAATTAATTATGCCTTTTCTCCATATGGTTTGATTAGTTATGTGCTGACAAGGAAATATTTACTATCATTTTTCTTATAATCCTAGGTAACTCTGTTATATACCAACTCATGCTCTGGGTTATGTTGCACCAGTTAATATAGTTAGTGGTCACTGGTCACCATTGGTGTCTCTATGTATTTATGTATGTGTGCATGTGTTTTCCCAATTTTGCATGATAAAACTTGGGAGTCATTATTGTTGAATATCAAATAACATACGTCAACCTGACCTGCAAAATAATTAACAGGAAGGTGAGGTTGAAAAGTGTAGATCTTGTGAAGCCTTATTCCATAAAGCTTGCTTCAGAAAGATCACAAACTGCCCTTGTGGGGCACAGCTTAGGCCAGAAGAGAGGGTAAGCAATGGGGCTGGTGGTGAGGTTAATAGAACTTTGGGGAGGAGATCTGGTTCTGGGCTGTCTGTAGGACTGCTCTCTGGACTGTTTACAAGGGCAAAGCCAGAAAAGACAGAGCCGAAAGACGGGGACAACGTTATATTAATGGGTTCCTTGCCAAGCACTTCTCTATGATACCTATACATGCATTTGTATCATTTTTGTTTGTTCTTGATCTGAAAATATTGAATTTCATTTGTTGTACTTGTACCTATAGTGTTCAATAATGAGAATCGGCCAAGCCATTATATTGTTGTAGGCTTGTAGCCAATGTGACATTTTTTTTTTTTCCCTTTCTATAAGGTGTAACATGCAATATCTCTAAGGTGGTTGTCCCTCTCCCAAAATTTTTTCCCCCTTCTTCAAGTGGGCTTGAATGGCCCATTGTAGATCAACGTGCTACTCAAGATTTGAAAGTTTGGGTTGAGCATGAACCCACAAGAAGGAGAAGACTATAGTTTATTTTATTTATTTCTTTATTTTTGTAAAACTTTTCCAGTGTATCAATTACGATATAAAGAGAAAAACTTAAAAAAATAAAAATAAATAAAGGAATTTACATTGGTCACAGATTGTAAGGAGGGTTCTTGGTGCATGATTTGTTTTCTTGATGCAATGTTTTAACTAGTTATTTGTGATAGATTTTTTTTATTTTTTATTTATTTAAAGAGAGTTTCAATTTATGATATCTATTTATAATGAATTGATTTTTTAATCGAATCTCAAATCTCCAAGGATAAGAGATCAGTTGATATAAACCAAAAAATAAATAAATGCTAACCTTATTATCCAAATAAAAGAGAGTCAATAACAGATGTAATGCAATATAAAAAAAAATGTAATGCAATATATATATATATTTTTTTTGGGAATCCCAATACAATGTAATTGCTTGCCTACTCGTCACCAAGCGGATTTAGCTTCAATCCTTCATTGTATGGATCAAAGTCAATCAACTCCAAGCCATGAAGAACAAACGAAACCTTTCTCAACAAATGCCCATTATGTCTAATTGCACCATCCTTCTTCTCTTTGAAATACACCTCCATGAACTTCATGAAAGTTTGCAGAGTCAACAAGGTATCAGACCCAGCTTGGTGACTCCTCCCAGCCACACGTTGCACCCCAAGTGTGTTAGCCACTCTCTCTAAACCCCCATAAAGCCCATCACAAAACCTAATCATATGCTTCACATCAAAAACCCTGCGCCCAAAGTTGAGTTGCACCAAATCCATAAACTCCACGAGATTGCAAGGGAGTTCCTGGCCAGTCACTATCTTGATCAGATGGGCAAAATCGTAGCCACCATGGAAAGTAACCCAAGTGAAATCAGAGCCATTCATGACCAACCCCGACTCAGCCATCAGTGCAGCAAAGTCAGCAGAGTCCATACCCTCTTCCAAATTCTTCTTAAAATCAATTCCTTGTCGCTCAAGTAACTCAATGGATTCAGGGTTTTGGAGATCATTGTGGACGTCAAAATCCTTAAAGTTGAACTGCCACACGTACTGAGAATCCGTACCGAGACTCGGCAAACAACCTCTGTGGTCGCAAAGACCGAGACCCAGTTGGATAATATTGGTGGCGTTAACGTTGTGTCGCATGAGTTGATAGTTCCAAAAGGGTGGCAGTCTTCCGAGGTCGCGCTTTTCCACGTTAACAGGTTTGTAGATAACTCCAGGGAACTCAGTGTCCATGGATACGATTGTGTGAGTCATTAGAGCAATCTTGATGAGGTCGAACTCTTCCTCCAGGTTGTGTTGCCATACTTCACGTACAACCACTGCCGCCGGAGACGGAGGAGGAGGAGGAGGAGCACGAACAGAAGCAACCATAATCAAATACCGTAGGCGGCGTAGCAAAGAACAGAACGAGAGAACAAAACGCAAAAGGATGAAAAAATTTATGGACTCTGGTACCGTATTTATATATGGGGATGAGTTTCCTAGTCCGAATTGGTTTTGGTAAAGGCAGCCAATTAATATTAAGATAGGATTAACTTATAAATTAAACTCCTTTTATATTTATTAAAGTGAAATAAATTGGAAAAATTTTACCTTGCATACTTACCCCACCTAAACTATTACGACATTAGCCATGTAACACTTTGTACCTTATTCCATAGGTAATAATTTAGGGAAATAAATATGCATTTTCATAGTTTAGGAGGTAAGTGTAAATAGGGTATCATTTAAGAGGATAAAATGTACATTCACATAATTTAGGGGTAAGAGGATAAGTGTAAAAAAGATTATAGTTTAAGGTTAAAGTATGCATTCTTATAGTTTAAGGGGCCAAGTGTAGAATGGGTAGTTAAGGGGTATAGTATAATTTTCCGAATAAATTAAACTCTATTTCTAAGATATATAGTTTACTGTATATAAAACTCTATTACTTAATTTTCAAGAAATTTAAAAATTCTTTTTCTACTAAAATTTCATGATTAAAAATTTCAAGTGATCTACTCTAGATGAAACTCTATTAATTTTATTTTTGATACTCTAATAAAGTTATTATTAGACTTGGCTTTGCTCCAATGTTCTTGTACACTAAACCTATCAAGATCATAACACGTAAATAAAAGTGGACATATGTCATAATCCTGACGAATTCAAAACTAATCTCTGTCCTTAGAGTTTCAAGTGATTAACTAATTATTAAGTTTTTAATTTTTAGTGAACATATGTGTGTGTGGGGGGGGGGGGGGAGGGGAAGTCTGAAGAAGGAAGATCATTAAATGGGCTTAACTCAAGGAATAGCTGGACCCAACTATTTATCAGATTAGGCCCATCACCTCCACATTTAATGCACAGTACCAACTCAGTCTGCCACATTAATGGCAGAATGACCCCTGAATAATGCTCCACAGCCTGCAACCTACTCTACCATCACCAGCAAAGCAACGATAGGACAAGTATCCAAGGAAGGATCAACGACCCTCTAAAAGGAAGGCTTGGATGCAATCCCCGCAGTTATATATAGTAAGGAAGATCCTCCTAAAAAGGGGATCAGAAGAAAGGGGAAAGAAGAAATAAAAGAGAGGGAGAGGAATTAAGAACTGTGTAACCGAGAAGTGTTTGACCCAAAGAACTCTTGCTCCTCGGTTAGCTCGAGGAAGAACTTGAATAAGAATTTTTGCCTTTTCTTTCTATTATTCTCTACTTAAACTACTGTCTTAGCCGTTTTTTCTTTCTTTAAATCACCAAATTAAGCTATTGAGGCTTGAAGGGTTGGCATTGATAATCTACCTCTACAAATTAATTGTATTGGGCCTGATACTTTATCACGCCTCTACAATATATATATATATATATATATATATTTATATATATCAAAAAGGCTATTACTTGGATTAATTTATTTATTATAGATTTATCTTTGTTCCCCTGATTTTTTTTTTCTCTGCCACTATTAATACATAAAAAAACAGTAGACTAATGGAGAAAAAAATTGTTTTACTTTATTCATAGATTATGATTTTGAACCCACTCTCTTATTGTTGTAACTATCAAATCATAAAAAATAAAATAAAATAAAATAGATTTTGAAATCCTTTACTGAACAAGACAATTTTACAAGGTTTTATAGGGTCATGGAATTAAGCTATTTTAAGTATGGCTGTAATCCCCCATCATTACATTTATATTTTTCATTTTAAAAACTGGTCAAAGCTTAAGTTCTAAGTATTTAAGCCATCAAACAATATGCATACGATTTTGCTTCTTGCACAGTATTTCTTACTAAAACGATATGCATGTTTTAGTGTTTACCATATGGTCCATATTGTTTAATCACATCCACATATATATGTGTTCAAACTAGTAATCAAATTATAAAATAAATACATGATGCCTAAACCATGTCGTTGCTGATTTGATTATACAAGTCATGAACTCTTAGGCATTCGAACATGTAGCGACATGAGGATGAGGAGAATATCTACAGGCTTTCTATACTTGTAAGTTGAAGTTGTAACCATCCACGAATTCAAATGGACTCATTCCTTGGGCCTAGTAACAGAACTATTATACGCAAACTAACAAGTGTTTAGATTTGAATTCTGAAAGATGAAATCCTAATTCCGTCCTTATTGGTGGGCCATATCCATACTTGCTCTTGCAAAAGAAGTAGTATCTAATGTTTTAGATATATGTAACATCATATTATGAGTCGGGTCCCATAGGTAAGTAGGACTCACATGTTATGAGTGTAATTCTACATGTATTTGAAACATTAGATGTATTTGCTCATTCTTGAAACTGGTTTGATGAGGGGTGTGATAAGGTTAACTTCCCTTATTAGTGACAACACTAGGTAGGTCTATTGACATAACATTAACTAATCATAATTTTGTTCTGTGTATTCATTTTGGTGGTCATTTGTGCTTTTTGTTGGCTCCATGTACATTTTGAGGGAGCAGCCAAAATGGTTATCAAGATGTCACTGTTTCAAAGTTAACATTAAACACTCACAAGGTGGAGAATCTGAAGTGTGGCAATGTGTGGGAAACGTTGATGTAGTGGGGAATCTGAAACCGCAAATGTGTAGCAATGGAGTATTTTTGAGCATGCCAAAAAAGCACATAAAGCATATTACAACATGCATCCCTTTTGTGAACAGTGACACCAACCACTCAATTTTGAGGCTTAGCGTGAATTTGGGAACCGATTAAAAATTAAAATTATTTTATTATTCAGCTTATTTTTGCTACTATTTTTACGCCCCACTGCACTTTTTGGTACTATTCATTGGTCTCGCTATACTATTTCAATTAACTTTTACGGTTTTACCTTTATCTACGGTACTTTCAGCAATAAGTTTTTAGTTTTTGCAAAATAAGCGGTATCCAAAGACACCCTTAAGTTACCGTTTCTTTTTCTTTTTTTACACCATGAGGCCCAGAAATATCACTACCACAACAAATTTCAATATGATTTTTGGTGGTTCGAATTCTTTTGAGATGCAGATAGATTGTGTTTACTTTCAGACTTGCTGGTAGTGCCTGGCAAAAAAGAATCCATGTTACAAGTGAATAAAAGGAGATGTAGAGGAGAACACATTGGTTTCAATATATATAGACTACTGCCTCTTTTGACCATTTGTGTATCTTTCAAAACTTACTATAAACTATATTGAAGAATTTTGTTATGAATTTGTTTCATACATGAATGAATAATTTCTCAAGTGTTATCTTTGGTATTTTTCTCTTTTTTGTTCTCCTTCATTGAATAAATTTAAAAATTCTATAGGTAATCCAAATCTGGTTTTGCTTCAGGTTGTCTTTCCGAGCAAGTTATCTCAAGCACTGATAGGACTGGGGGAACTTCGTTGATAGTACCAAGTGTTTCAGCTTCATAATCAGAACAAAGATGCCATAGCATGGGATATGCATTAGTGCCACAGATAAGTACCTTCAAATAAAAAATAAAAAAAAAGGGTTAGCCAATTTGCTTAAATATGTATAAACAATAATATATTGACAAAATAATTTTACTGCTTAGATAAATTATCCAAGTACTAGTTAATTGCGGAGTTTGGACAAGTGCATGGATTGAAATAGGAAGGAAACATATACTGTGGTAGAGAAGAAATTTTTCTGATTGAGAAATTTGGATTTGTAATTTGCAAATTGCAAATAATGATTGCATCATGTAATAGAGGAAAAAAGCATTATAAGTTTATAACTATAGATCAGGGCTACTAAAAGAATTTGGATCCCAATGCTGAAGAGCCTCCTGTTTGACCTGACATTTACAACTTCTGACAGATTGGCTTTGAGACATGGAAAATTGTAAAGATTGTATGGATTCAAAAAGCAACAATTATGTGTGTACAAAATGTTTTATACAAACTTTCTGGTTAAAGGAAACATAAAGCAGAATTTCTTTCTGAACAATAGAAGGTGAATGATTAAGACTGCATACCATAGTGGAGCATACGGAGATGACAAGTCAAGAAATGGATATGGCCACCTGTTTTTCAAAAAAAAAAAAAAAAAAGTTACCTAAAATATATTCAAAATATGATGGTTTTTTAATGATAAAGACTTCAGATAATGGTCTTACCAAAGTTTGACACAAGCATGTAGTAGCCACTGAAAAATCACATAAACGACTGTCCATAGGCAGAAATATCCAATTCGAAACCAAGAAAACCTCTGAAAAAAAAAAAAAATCATAATAAGATGAATGTTCATGAAAAGAGCTGAACAAAGAGAAAAAATTTGAGATAATTACAACAACTTACCAAGCAATTCAAAGCCGTCTCACCAAGCAGGAAAACAGCATTGATTGAGTGCATATTTATAACCAGCTGCAGTAATGGGGGGGAAAAATCGTTTAATCAACATTTACACTGCATATTTTTTTGGTGAGAAGTAAAAGAGATAAATTTCGTTTCTGTAACTTAAAATGGATATTGGTCTTGTTTTAGGAAGACGCAATGCATGGAAAGAATAATCATCTGCCAGAGTTCTAAACAATTTAGCTTGCAAAGTGCAAGATCAGGTCAAGTAGTTTTTAGTTTTACTTAAATGTTTGATCTTTTGGCTTTTTGCAATAGCAAGCTTGTATTAGATTCTAGACTTTATCCAAGGAAAGTAAGTCATTCATATGTAATAAAAAAGAAAAAGAAAAAAGAAACATTCCACATATGTCCTGCTTCTAGTCAGCTTTTCAAAATAACTTGAGAAAGGGTATTATTTGGATACAATCAAATAAAATTTTGCAAAGAATAATATTGAGGCTCTATGATACTTACAAAATTTAGGTTGTAATCTTTGATCAGAAGAAATGGAACAATTATAAACCAAAAGACACAATCTGTGAGCATAACAGCACCTGCATTCATCTGTTAACAAGAAAAAGAAAATGTTAAAACAAGTGCATGGAAGAAAACAAAGCTATTAAATTTTCTATTTTTTTAACATAAAAATCAAGAAAAATAGAGTGCAATATTTAGAAGCATTCAGCTCCTATCTGCTTGGTACCTCCCTGATTCATTCAACAACCTATTCAATTTGCAACATAATCTAGGGTGGGAGCATAGTACAATTTCAATTGAGAAGTAAAATTAGTTAGTTGATGAAAAAGCTCTGCTTGTCATTACTCATTCTGTAATTGAATTGGTGGTGAAAAGGTGGAGGATTACATTGGTAATATAATTATATTCATGCACAATAATAAAATTTTGCCTTAAGTCTAAAATTTAAAAGGAGTTACCAAGTGCTAGCATATAATGAGAGGCAGAGAAACAGATTATAGGAAAAAGTTGCACGTCCATGCAATGCATAAGCACTATATATTTCCTACTTCAGCAACTCATTCTTGAACAAATTACCTGAAAAATTATTTGAAAGACATAACCCCAGAAGCCTGCAGGTTCACGTACATGACATTGTGTATTGGGGCCTGAGATTTTGGATGGGTTTGACATTTTGGAATCTTGGCTATCTGAAGTAGATACACAAGAACCTTGCTCTGTATCCACCTCTACATTATCAACTCTGTCACCTCCAGCTTTCTTATGATATTGGTAACAGCCACGCATGGAGAGCAATGATCCAAGCTACACATTGAAATTGAGATCATAAGCAAAAAAAAAAAATACTAATGCAGATAAGAAAGAGAGAGACAGAGAGAGATGATTCATTATTAGAGAAGGTTCACTGAAGATACAACACATACCCCAAAATAAATGGTGATTGATGTAAAAGTCCACCTGCCCACCAAAACAAAAAACGAATAGGTAAATTATATGGTCTCTACATCAAATAATTAACCAAAAATGGCATCACACAAAGTTAATTCTTGACCAACTTCACACTTAAAAGTTAATATTTTTTAAATTCTAACTCTAGGTAAAGGAAAAAGTTTCTAAAATATTTGCATATACTTATTTTGGAAAATCTTTCAATTATACTCTTAGTCTTCTATTTTTTTCATATCATACAAGATAAATGTTGGGTGTACAGAAAGTTGTGACATAAGTTGAAAACAGGAAATTTTTTTTGAAGGCAGGAAATTATATACAAACAAAATCCTGCAATTATCTTATTATGCAAGTTTTTCCATACTATAAATAATCTCAAGAAGAAATTAAAATTGCTTACTGAGTGTAATAGTAAAATATGCTGCCTCCATCTGTTAAAGCAGTGGCAATGAGCAGTGCTAAAAGCACCAAGAAAGCAAGAACTCTGAAACTCAACAACCAAGCTGGGTGGATTCCTTTCAAACATGGCCTCCAAGTTTCATCATCATACAAACCTCCTTCACTTTCTTGCTGGGTTTCTGGGCTATGGCGTTTGCGGAAACCTTCATGTTTCCATATTAGAGTGAATGCGAAAGTGATCGAAATTGAAACCCATATGGCACACAGCAAGACCCTCCAATTCATCCAGTAACTTGAGGTTGTTGTATCACCAGTCATGATTGGATGCCAAGAATCTTTTGAGGACCCTGTTAAAACACTCATGGCTTTACTTTTCCTTCTCTAATTGTTCACTCACTATGATATGAAATGAAGGGGGACTCTTTGAGAAAACAATACTATTGACAAAATGAAGTAAAACAACATGAATCTACAAGAGTCCCAATGAAACAATAATCAGATTGCTAATGAAACTGTTGGAAAATAAAATCCAGAAACACAGAAGGCAGCAGATTATTTCTAGAGATTGCAGCTTCAGGAAAATATATCCCTATTGCACTATCTGAGTGCAAAAATTCTAAGAATAAAGTAAAAGAATAAATGGTTTGAGGAAAGTAAAGTACAATGCTCAAACCAACCCTCACACTTTCATGAATACCCAATTCCAGAAAAGCTAAATAGATTGTGTAATCACAAAGACCCAATAATGCAATGAGGACAAATTTCAAAGATGTTAATGCAAAGTCCCCATTGATCATGGGTTTCTCATATGAATCAACATCAAAACCACTGCTTAAGATTTTGTCCAGCACAAAGTTCAAAACATAATATGCATAAGCCATTGCCCCACATTAATCTCTAGCACAAGGCATAGATTCCAAACTTTAGTTGGATTTTGCACATAAAGATAAGCCGACATTTGTTATTATGAACTAATACATGAAATGAAAAAGCAGTGGCAGAAGAAGCTGAATTCCAAGCAAAGGAAAGGCTTATACTTACAAGGGAAAGCAAGAAAAATGTTGCGGTGTGTGTGTAAGAAAAAGAGAGGAAGAGATGCTTTGCTTCTTTGCTTTAAATTACAAAACTAGCAAAAAAGAGAGAGAGAGAGAGAGAGAGGAAAAGGGTGGTAGGCTTTGAGTATAAGCTTCTTTCTTTTGAGTTTAAGGGCTCGTTTGATAGAGGAGTTTGAGTAATGTTGTTTGAATATTTTTGATATACATGTGGGTGAAAAAATTTATGTAAATGTGTGTAATGTTGTTTAAAATGTGAAAATGTGCATTAGAACTAAACTACCAAACATGGCCTAAATTATCCAAAACAAGATCTTGTAAAACAGACGAAAGTCCTCTATGTTCTCAATCTCCATATTTTCATGCAAATATAAAATTCACAAAGACATGCATGTTTTTGTCACCTTTTCTAGGATTACCAGTCTTTTATTTATATTTTATTTAGTTTTTTAAAGTTGCTGGTATTGCAAAAAAACTTAAAAGAAAGAGAAAGACCAACCAGGCATAATATTAGTTTAGTACTTGTATTTTGTGTTGGACTGCTTGAAGTTGAAGATGCTTTTTTGAGGTACAATTTACAAGAATAGCTTTTGGTTGTGTTCTGAGTTTTACTAATAAAAGCAATAAAATAAACAGCAATGAAAAAAATGATGTGCTGGATTGGAAAAGTGGGTCCCAAATTTGACCCAAAAATTATTTGGGGCCATTGATCCTGATTCATCAATCAAGTCTTTTTGGTTATAATTGGGACCCACAAATTTTGTGGGGACATTGCGTTGATTGGAGGCATCATGGGTCCTAATAGCTTTTAGTAAAAGCATGAACTTCATGTTGCTTGGGGGAGAGAGAGATATGGGACCCATATAAGTCATACACGCCATGGCCCATTGCTTTGGTCTTCGGCCTTTGGCCTTTGGGCCTTTTAGCCTTTTGGACCAAGGACGCTCTCCGATTGCCTCACACGTGTCTTTCATTCATTGGTTGGATTGTGGATTTATTATCCATAAACAAATTGGTCCCACTTAAGTAAATCATCATTGGGTTTAGGAAATTAGGGAGCAATTAGAGAGAATAAAACGTGAAAGCACAGGGCGCTTGCATGGTCACGTGCGAGGTTCATGAATTTTCAATCACATCAACACCTCTAGGTGAGTTTTGTATGAAAAAATTAATATACAATAACCCTTTTTTAGGCCTTGACTCAATTTTGGTGCCCTTTTAAAGCTAAACAAAGAGATCACCGACTTCAATGGCTTTTCAAAACTTTCATTACTTCAATCAGAAACCAACATAAGAAAAAGACAAAGATAGGATAAAAAGATTGTTGTAGAGTTAATTTCTTTTGGGTCTTTCACATTAATTTTTGTATAGGAAATCAACGTGTTAAATAATCAATGGAGACGAAGGTGTCAGCATGTCATATACTTTTGGGACAAATGTTTGACAAAAGTGTCAAATAGTCCCATTTTTTTTGGTTAAGCGTGGAAGCCAAGCAAGTAGAATAATAGCCAAACTCCACAAGTTACTAGTTAAGAGCATGGGAAAATTTGTGGAATTAGATTTTTTTTTTTCAATTGTTAATTGATGAAAAAAGAAAAATTAAAAAGGGTTTGTAGTTTCTAGTTACTACCAACAGACCACCTTTCGGTGGTTATTTTACAATGTCCATAACTGTATCATAGAATAGGTATAGGTTTCTTGTTCCCTAATGAGTGTTGTCTATGGCTTCATGTGTCCTAAACACATAGGGTAATAATTGTATAAGACCTGAAGCCACTAGACTAACCATCTAGCTAGCTAGGATTGGAATAATAAGTGCCTATTGAGTCATTGAGTCCATCAAGACTATGAAATGTCATAAAATTTGTGATGTTTTTAGGTGAAAAATAAAATCTAAAAAGCAAGAGGCAGTTATACGTAAGTAATGTTCTTTATGGAGCCCATTATTAAAGTAGATACAAGATGGGATATTGCTGAACCTTTCCGACACAACATCATAGTCTTATTTTTGTATCATAAATGTGGTCAGATTTCTTCATCAATTGGAAATATCATATTCATGCGTGCCTCTGCACAATTATATTGTAATAATTTAAAAATAACACAATGTTATGATACCCCAACAGCAACTTATTGTATTGCTTTTAGCAGAGAATTATTGAACATGAAGAAAAACAAAAAATCCTTAAAATACATTTTTCTTGATGCATGAACCAGCAAATAAAAATTACATGTTATGATTATCAAATTTGTGAATAATCATCAAGTGGAAGAAAAAAAAGACTTTGAGAAAAATCAAATAAAGGCATTCATTTTTATATTTGAACTAGAAAGAGATGAAAGAATGAGATTTACCTTTCATTTTGAGTGGCTATTTTGTAAAGGAAACCCCAACTTAGCTCCTGAAACTGTTTGTTGAATAAGTGAATAATAGTGCAGGAATTACCACAACTTAGCTCCTGTACTTATAGTAGAGAGAGGTTTGTGTTGTCAATATAGGAGTAGAAGCTACCTGGCAAATAATAAATGGAGAAGAAGCTTTCATAGGAAGAAAAGATAAAAAGATTGTTGTAAAGTTAATTTCTTCCATTCATATTGACTTTAGGGACATAATTTTTGTCAGAAGTCACAACATTTTCCTTCCAAAATTTGGCAAAATATAAATGGAGAAGAAGCTTTCATAGGAAGAAAGGATAAAAAGAATGTAGTAAATTAAGCTAATTTTTGTCACAACATTTTCCTTATATAATTTATTGAAGTGGTTAATTGCGCATAAGTTGGACAATACTTTTATATAAACTTATCAATATTTTTTTTTCATTATTTAAATTATAAAATAAGTTGTAACAAAAATGGTGTCTTTAGACTTATTTGATGAATTTTACAAAGAAATCTAAAGTAATCAATGAAAAAGAAGTTATCAGCATTTCATGCTTGAAATGGGTGTCCTATTCTCATTTCAATGTGGATATACATGACAAGCGTGGTCACCAAGCAAAGGAACAATAGACCAGACTCAGGTCCTCGAAACTCTTGGCCTCTTTCCTAAAAGGTAACACGCATAAGACACAAAAACAAACAAACCGACCTTGAAAGATCCAAAATTTTGAAATAAGGGTTATTTATTACTTTTTAATTGTGATTGTTGAGGATTTTGAGAAGGTTCGACCAATGTTTGGGATGAATATAACCATCGTTCCCCACACAGAATAATGGATACATACACCAATTTTGACAACATTTTCACGCTAGTTATTGTCAAAATTTTTATTAGTTCTCATTCAAGTTTATTATGGACATAAGTTTTTTATCTACTATTAACAATCTGCTATATTATTTGGTGTCAAATTTTTTGGGTTGGTAAACTTTCTCACCCCACACATATATATGAGTACATGATTACAAGAAAGAATTAAATATTTAATTAAAACACTTAAACACAAGGTCTCATGAATCGATAGTATAAAACCTGAAAATTACCAGTCCAAACTTTTAGGATTGGAATAATTAACTCCAAAAGGTTTTTAATTCAACTACATCTCGCAGTATTAAGTATAGTTTCTTAGATAGGATACATTAAATTCTTTAATTAAATTCAAATATAAGATTTGATGGCACATTTTTAGCCATTGAAACCTATTTAAAAATGAACCCATCAATGTATAAAAATAAAAATAAAAATGAACCCTCAAGACTAAGACATGGCATTAAATCTTTCTAAAAAAAAAAAGACGTGGCATTAAAAAATTGGCGATTTTTAAAGAGACTATTTAAGAAGAAAGTAGGTGGAAAATACAAATTAAAAAGCAAGAGGCAGTAATTAATCTATATTTAATGGTATTTACTTTTTTTTGGTGAAATTATGGTGTCTTTACTTTATAGCTCACAAAAGTAGACAGATTATGACACATTTCTGAACATACACAACATCAAATTCTTAATTGGTATAGGTGGTTACTGGTTAGCATTTTATGTACTGTAAAATCATGAAAATTTTATGTTCCTCCATCAATTGGAAATGTTATACGTGCCCCTAGAAAATTAGTTTGTAACAGTTTAAGCACAATACAAAGTATACAACGGTGTATATATATATATACACACATGGCATATTTGGTTTTTAGAGAAAATATTGAAAATAAAGAAAAACAAAAATCATTACAATTTTTTTTTTTTTTAAGACGAGAATAAATTTCCCATTACTTTATAGATGCCTTTGTTTTATACGGAAAAAAATATATTAAAAAATCCTCAATTAGTTATGTGTTACAAAGCACGATCAGCCAACCAATATGATATGATCTTTCTACCAACAAACCAAGTTTGTGTGACGAAAGTATGGCACGTAATTGGGGAAAAAAAAAGACTGTTGCATGAAATCCTAGCTAAAATCTACTACCTACAATATAATTTTGTTTGGACGCATTTATTTTTATTTTAAATATATATATAGTTTTTTTAAGCAAAATGTATAGCTTATATTTTTATGGTTATGTTAACCAGCACTATGTGCCTGTTAAGGAATTAATTTATGTCAGATTTTTTGCTAGCTGATTTGTCTACACGAGCCTATCATTAATAGAAAAATAAATATAACCCTTTATTATAGCACCCTTCAATGCAACCTTTTTTAGTTTTTTAGGTTCTGATCATTAAAAAGTGGGGAGAAAAAGATATAAATCAATAGGCACATATTTCTCAGGCTTCCATTTTCCCTACTAATAATTCCTTGCCTTTTGATAATAGGATTATATTAGTTCAAAAAATATTATTAAAAAAAAAAAGTTCAAAGAATATGATGTTCTAAAATCCAATGATTTCTTTCTCTAAGAAGAAACCCCACCCGAATAGTTTGTAGAAGACTTATATATTAGTTGCTCCTTTATTCTCTATTCGTGGCATTTACGTGGAAATATGCCAAGGTGTCCAAGTGAGTTTTCTGGTCCAAACTAGTCCAAAGTGAATGCAAATTAAAAACCTCCATTTTTGTTAAATTTTTAAGAGTAAGTTTAGCACTACAAATTTTTTCACAACTTTGCTACGTGGTCACTTGTGAGTGGTGGAAATAAAATAGTAGGTTCATGTGAGTTTATGATTTCATCATTCACGAGTTGCCATGTAGCAAAGTTGTGACAAAGTTGTGGAAAAGTTTATGACACTGGACTTACTTGATTTTTAGTTCATTATTTTTTTTAATAGTTTAAGATTCGAGGATAATTAATAATTTTACCATGATATCAAAGTAAAGAATACTAAATTTGACAAACCCTTTCTCTATATAAAACTTAAGCTTTCGGAACAAACCATACTTTATCAATTTTATTACTTAGACATCATCAAAGTGTAAGACAAAAAATAAAGAAATATCACATATATACATAGGCATTCATTTGTATTTTCCCAAGAAAGAAACGAAGGAAGAGATATACCTTTCATATTTAGTGGCTATGCCTATGTCTATGTGCAAGGAAAACCCCCAAGTTAGCTCCTGAAGACTGCAAGTTAAATAAGTGACTAATGGAGAGGAACCACATTTTAGCTCCTGAAGTTTGAGTTTATAAGCAAGGAGAGAGAGAGAGAGAGGTCTAAAGCTATAACAAAGAGTTAGCAAAACATGCCGCAATTAGCTTCCACGTTTTAAAGCAGTGGAAGTAAGGAATACGCAAGAAAATGAGACTTTTATTTAGAAGCAAGGAAGAAATTCATATATAGGGGATTAAAAAAAACTGAATTAAATGATGAATAAGCCTTTACAGAGCCTAGAATTATAACAATAAGTTCAATGACATATTTACATGCATAAACTATTTCATAACAAATCATTTAACCTGTTATGGCCGGTATTATATAATTAAAATAATGTCAAAATTTAATTTATTATGACACATTCATAATAGAACATAAAGAAATAAAAAGAGCATGCTAAACTAATTGAGTTTAAAGATTGATAGTTGCCTATACGACATTGAAAAGACAGGCACAAAAATTGCTTGTCTATGTGTGAGTTGGATATAAATAATGCCTAACCCATTTGGCCAATAAAGTTCATATTCATGGTCATTGTTGGTCTATGGGCACATGATTCAGTCAATTTCAAATTTAGTTTTTCCATTAACTTGGTTTTGTAATAATTTTAGTAGGGAAAAATTAATGAATACTCCAATGATATTGATTTAAAAATTATTTTTAGAAACATTTTATAGAGAAATGAAAAAGTAATAAATTTTTTTGATTATTTTTTAAATTTTTCATGAAAGTGGTATTAAAACTTTCCTAAAATAGTTTATTAATAATTGTCCAAAGAGCGCTTGTTAGCATAACCTATCAAATCCTCATAAACGGTTTCTCATTAGTCATTAGATCATACGGTTATAATTCTGATAATTGGACCTCACATTTTCACCTAGTCATGCATCTTTAACAATTGGGATAAGTATTGATTCTCAAAAAAAAAAAACAATTGGGATAAGTACATCCCAAACAAGAGACATCACTCAAGACAAAATTCATTTAACCCAAAATTCAATATCTTCCTTTTATTAGTAAATTACAAATGGCAGGCCCAAAATTCATTTAACCCAAAAGCCATCATCTTTCTTTTATTTCGTAAATTGCACATTCAGACTTTTGAACCAAAAAAAGGACTTTTGAACCCACATGATCTCAATCTTTATGTATACGTATCTATATAATATATTGCAAGATCAATTAAACATTTAAATTGACTCTCAAAAAAAAATTCAAATTAGATTTTAAATAATAATGTTGTGTCAATCATCATTGTAATTAGATTTATAAATTTAATGATAACTATTACAGGTACTACAAGTTTTATTATAATATGCTTACAAATTGATGTGTCACAAATTATAGAGAGATAATTCAAATATTTAGTTATAAGGTGGTTGAATCACACTAATCACATTCATTGTCACATCAATTTGTAAGTTTTATGTAGTAAAATTTGTATCACTTTTAACATTTTTCATTTAAAATTATTTCTAATTCATTCTACTTAAATCTCATTTAAAACTTTACAATCCATTGGAAATTATCCACACTTTCTAACCAAAACTTATTATTAATTTAAAAATAAACTTAATAAAAAAAATTTACCATGTTATTATAAAAAAATTGACTGTTCCTTTTTAATATCTTTCATAATAACTCAATTTTTAAAAATTAGTTGAAAACATAAACATTGCCTAAACTCAATGCATTACAATAACAAAAACTACTTTAAGAAATAAAAATAAATAAATATATCAATAGGACAACAAAGTACATATATTTTTAGTTTTAATTAAATTGAGTAATAAAAAAATACTAATAATTTGCATCCTTAACAAATGATATCCTTATTACAAGATTTTTTCAAGAGCCAACAAAAATTAAAAAACTAAACAATGATAATACTTAACTTAGGGGTACAGAAATTTTATATGTATCTAATTGTATTATTATGAAATGTGCATGTGTGAATGCAAGAGGGTATGATTAGCTTATAGACAAGGTTAACATAAAGTTAGAATTTATTGCTTCTGTATTTCAGATTGTTTTAACCAGCTTTTCAGGCTCTTTTGTAAGTGCTAGTGTTGCAAGTCTTGTCTTCCCACCCCCTCTTTCCTCATCCTTTGTGTCTTCTATCTATATTATCTCAAAAAAAAAAAAAAAAAAAAAAAAAACTAGTTAGCCGTGCCCTTTGCAGATACAAAGAAAATTTTGTTCATGGAATTAATCTCTTAAGCTCATTGGAAGCTCCTTCTCTACTCGCTAGCTCTATTTTGGGGACTTCAATTTGCTAACGTGAAAAAGGGGCAGGGAGACCTTTTTCTTCATCGTTGGATGGTGGAATTAGCAAACCTTTGGAATAATAGTTCAGAGTAAGTTGAAAGAGCTCCAAGATCTAATTGTTTACATGCAAAATGAAGTTCCATTGGTTAAAAACATAGAGAAAGATAAGAAGTTGACATGGGAGCACAATGAAAACCAAAGTATTTTAGAGGGTTGGGATAGAGAAGAATGGAAGATATGAACAAAGCCTTGATGGCTAAACTCAACTAGAAATTTCTCACTAAAAAAAGACCACGGTTTGTTTGGGAATAGTTTATCTAGTATTTTTTTGTTGAAAATGTTCTAAACTATATTTGCACATCAATAAAATAAGAAAAAGTGAAGTTTTAAAAAACTGTATGTAAAAAGTAAAAGTTAAAAGCTAAGCAAATAAACTCAAGCTAAATGGACACGGGTGTTAGGAGAAAGATGATCTTAGAAGTTTTTTATTTATTTACTAGAAACTTCTCAATAAAACATATGGACATTCTGTTTGTTTCGATGAAAAATCTTATATAAAGATAGTTTTTTATATTTTCCAGTGTTTGATAGCATCATAAAAAATGAGTCAAAAGAAAATTATCTTTGATCAATAGAAAAAGTATGACTTATTTTTAGAAATTGTTTTCTATTAAATTAAAAAAAAAAAAAAAACAATTCTACATCATAGCAAGCTAAATAAGAGAAGTTAAGAGACTGTTTTTTAACTCATTTAATGTTGCTACTAAACAAAGGAAAATAAGATAGTTTTATAGAAAATATTTTTTGAAAAAATGACTCAATTTCTAGAAAACATTATTGCCAAAATAAATAGAGCGAGACTAATCTCCTCAAAGTGAAGTAGTAGTTGAGAGAAAAATTTTCCTAAGGCAAAGAGTCCTAAAGATGGTTCATGCCTTCATTGTAATGGAAATCAATTTTGAATGGAAGAGACCCACTACAAAAAGGGAATCAATAGTGGATTTTGGACTTTGGAGTAGCATTTGGGATGAGGTTTAGACTTTGGATCCACTCCTTTCTTGACTTCGGGTCTATTTGAGATTTGCTTATTTTGTTGAAACTAAAAACTTTTTGCTGAAAGTACTGTAGATAAAGGTAAAAATTAATTGAAATAGTACAGTAGGACTCATGAATAGTACCAAAAAGTGCAGTAAGGCCCATAAATAGTAACAAAAATAAGCTAAATAGTAAAATAAGCTGGTTTTTTAATTTGTAGCCAAACGCATACTTCATTCTCGTACTTTTTTTTCCCATTACTCATAATCAGTCACGTAAAGATTGTGGTAAAACAATAAAAACTGTGGTACAAAAGTTACATGTATAAATTGTCTTTAAATTGAAATCACTAATGTTTTGATTCATGTAAGTTGGGTTTTGACTTTAGGACTTATCAATTAGAGTTTAGTGCAATGGAACCAAAAAAAAACAGTACTCCAAGCTTTCGATAATGAAACGACTAAGCATGTCCTTAGAATCCATCTTCCTCAAGTTGTAGCAAAAGATGGTTACATTGGACCCCAAGTATAAGTGGAGAGTTTTTCTACAAAATCAGCATAAAAAGCTTATCAAGATCACAATTCTCCACAACAAGGCCCATTACTGAAATTGGAGTGGAATAAGTTATGGAGGTCAAGGATTCACGAGCAATTTAAACTGTTTATTTGGAATACCTAGAGATATGATCAGGTCTAGGTTTGCTATTGAAGATACTAGCAGTCCATTTTGCCATAATGCATCTGAATCATTTTATCACTTGTTCATCTTTTGTTAATAGTTAAAATAATAGTGAATGGGTGAAGATTTTGCTAAATCCAAGCCACTATCATAAATCATAATATTCCTTTGGAGGAGGCTGAGAATTTCTTGCCTTTTGCTATTGTGTGTCGTGATTTAATTTTGGATGTGTAGAAATAAGCCCAAAAAAAAAAAAAAATCTAGGGGCTATAGATCCTTTAAAAATTGCAAGGTATATCAAAGTCAACAAAACATACATCAACAATAAACAAGCTTGTACATATATAAAAAAAAAAAAGCAACAACAAGAACTAGAAGTCAAAACTACAATAAACAAGCCTAGGAAACTTTATAAATTTCTCAACAAAGTCATTAAGGATATTTTGATTTTGGAACTCCTTTACTAGACAATGTAATATCTCATGTATCAGCTACACATAACATCTCTTTCATATTAAGGTCCATTATGCGAGTAGAGTCCGCACACAACATGAGAAAGATGTTGCGTATAACTAATACATAAGATACTTTTTCTTACCGCACATGGTGAAGGTTAAATTTAATGCGACAACAAGAGAATAAAAAGCATAGATCCTCCAAATTCGGTCAAACACCCTTGATCCTGGTGACCCTCAATGGGCAGAAGCTTTGGCAACACTGTTGGCTTGTGATTTTTTTTTTTTTTTTTTTTTTGTTTGTTTGTTTTTTTTTTTTTTTTGCTGAATACTTGGAAAATATAGCATTAAGGAGGAAAAGAGATTGCAGAGCTAGAAGAAGAAGCACCCTCTCCATCAGCAGGGTTAAAAACAGAACCAGGAATATTAGTGTTAAAAGAGAATGGTTTCTCCGAAATCATGTTGGAGGGGGATGCACTTTAATGTTATAGATCTTATTCGTTCTTCCTCTACTGCAGCTCACTGGTCTATCTAATCTATTATTGTGCATATTTTGGTTGTTTAAAGTTCCCTTTTTGTTACTCAAAAAAAGAAAAAATCTCTCTTTGGAGAGCTAATTCTATGACCACTTCATTGCCCGTTGGGCCTCTTGTTGTAACCAAAGAAAGAAGGCTTTCCATCTCCTCTATTCTGAGAATAGATAAAAGATGGAGAATGTTCCTCTTTGCCCAACAGGCAATGGAGTGGTCATAGAAATAGTTCTCTTTTTGGAGAGCTAATTCTATGCTTTTGTTTAATTTTGATAGATATTCCTTGCTCTATCCTGAGAATAGATGAAAGATGGAGAATGTTCCTCTTCTCCTGTTTTGGTTCAATAAATTCCATTATCAAGTGAAAAATAGAATTTATGGGAAAACAAAAACCAAAAGCTTGTCCTAAAGCCAGTTTTCTTTAAAAATAATAAATAACAAAATTAAAATAACCTTTTTTTCTTTTCAATGAATAACAAAATGTTATTTGCAAAAGGCATTATTTATTCAATAATTCAACCTCGCAGTGCTTTCCTAATAAAATTAGGCCATGATTTGTAAAGTAAGAATTCTTAATTTCCTATTCATTAGAGAGAGAGCATCAATAAGAAAAATGTTACTTGCAAAAGACTCCATCTAAAGAATTGATTCTGCATTTTTAGAAACTCCTTGACCATAATTATATCACTAGATCAAAAGGCCATACCTTTAACGATGAGATCAAAGGCCATTGATCAATAATATTTAATCACTGCCTTAAGAATCAGGATCATAAAATATAATTGACATTGATATAGTACCATTACATCTATAAATAACCATAATTTATATAGCTTGTCCAAATTCGAAGACAGTACCGAATCCACCCTGAATTCCATGCTGTTGGACCAAAAACTGTCAGCACACTGTCCTATATATTCATCTCTAAAAATTGATTTCTTTATAAGTTTGCTATATATAATTTCAATTACTCATATCCATCTAGACAAACAATGATGAGAATATGAACTTTTATTCCCCCAGAATGGAGAGGCCTTTCAACACTTACAATGCAGAATGCACGTCAAACTTACATTGCATGATACGGGTAAAACTGTTTTCCGAACCCTCAATTTGATAACTGCTTATGCATCTTATTGACGCAATTCCACCTCTCCAAAGTGAAGGTGCATGTGATGTCTCATAAACTATCAGTGTCATCTCCTAGTGTTGAGAGAGAAAATGGGGCAATGGCCACATTAAAAGACTGAGAGCCTACTCTATCGATGTGTTTCATCTCAAAGTCACCTTCCTGCATTTGAGCAAAACCAAAGAAACTTTGATTTTCTAGGTACGTTAAACATAAGACAGCATCATCATAAACGTAAACAGATCTTGTAACAGATAATTAGCATGAAAGTACATCAGTACATGTAACAGTACTACACATATTTTAACTCAATGAGCCTTTCTCCAAGCTGCAAACATCTCTCATAGACCTTGCATACAGTATTTTGGCACCAGAGCTCTATTACCGAACAATGAAATGAATATCATATCAGGGGAGAAAAAAGGCAAGGGAAAACCACATGCCCCACTAGAATGGAGTATGCTTGTCTGCAAGACATGCAACTTATTTTTGATGGGGCAAATACTAGGTGAATGAAAGGCGTTAAATGCAAACTCCATGTCATGATGCTCAAGGAAAGATGATTAATTTACACAATTTTCAATGATGTGAAAAATAATGTTGATGGAAGGTTTTAAACTCTAGTTTGTCCTTTTGGACCCTAATGTTGGGAAAAATAAATTAAGTATTCAAGATGATGAATATGAAATATTTTAGCGATTCATTTCTGGAAGTTCTTGTCATGTAATAGTGCAGCTTACAAGCAAAATTCTCAAGCCATGTATCATTTTGACATTCAATTGATTACTGATCATAATGGTACAAACCTAAGCTAAGAAACTGAAAATGCTTCTTTCCCTGATTTTGTTCAATTGATACAATACCCATGAATCTAACTTCATAAATTTCCGTGTAAGTAATAAAAGAGAAAGCAAAACAATACTATCTTACCATTCTGCCATTGGGAGTACTTAATGGGCATGCAGATGAGTATTCAAAACCAGTATGAGGAAGTATAACAGGCTGTTCTCCAATAACTCCTATCCCCCTGAAATAAAGGGAGAAGGATCAAAATTTAGTACTTGTTTTCTCTCTAAGGAATGCAACCCATATGAAGTAATAGGACCAGTTGAAAAATAAAATAAAAAATTATCTAGGAAGACTTTAGAGATGGACAGTAAAGATTAGAATAATTTACTCACCAGACATTCTCAATTTTTTCATTGGCATCAGTAATAATCCAATGTCTTCTGAGAAGTTGAACGGGGCGGTCTGAATTATTGGTAATTCTTATTCTATATGCAAAGAAGTATTGGCCCCTTGAAGGTTGACTACGGCCCTCTATGTAAACACTCCTGACTTGAACCCTGATCCCCTGAAAAAGAGAGATTTAATTTTAGATCTACCAATAATTGTACAGTTTTTAAAAAGACTTTGTTATATTTGTCTATGCTATACCAATCAGAAAGATAATCTAGGAACATTTGAATGTCCAAATACCAAAGGCCATTCCTTTTCTTTTTCTGCCAGCATTCAGGGGCACATATCTATCAAAACACCAAAATGGAGGAGGGCTTGATAAATATAAATATGTAGTTACAAAATTAACTTTCTTACGGAATATTAAATGGACATAAAGAAAAGACAAAAGAGAAACCATATGAAAACTGAAAAAAAAAAAAAAAAAAAAAAATGTAGGAAAAATTGAAATTGACTAACTAAACCTTGAGCAAAAAGAAATTTAAAAAAAAAAAAAAATCAAGTTCTTAGCATACCAAGGTCGTTGCATCACTTGAACATTTTAAAAGAGCGTGTGGTGCAATTTCCTTTAGCTCATCACGAAATTTAGCTGCATCCTGCAATAAAGAAGTTCTCAAAAAAGAAAGAAAAAAAATCATTGCGAAATTCATAGATGGGAGAGCTTAAGATGGATCTGTGTCATACTTCAGAAATAAAGGCTAAAAATCTAAGCTTGAAACCAAAGATCAATAGTGTAGACTGTAGAATTGTCCATATTCAATGAAGGGTCAAACTGAACATAGGGCAGAAACAAGATGTGTCTATATTATAATAAGCTTCCATATCCTTCTAATTCCTTTCTAATTGAAAATTCAAGAATTGCATGTAGTACACTATTTTGCCAACCTTTATAATATGAGAGACAGATTCACATAATTGTAAGGGAATAGTCCACTTTCCCACCCTTAAAAATAGGGTAGTTGCAATGTCCCAGATTGAGCACTTTACCCATTCCATTAGTATTTTCTGTCAAATTAATGGTTTTTTTTTTTTAATTTTTTAAATTTTTTGGTGTGTATGGAAATATGTCTAGACCTACATGTGAATGACCTTAATACTCTCTAATAAGAAACACATCACATGCACAATGATGACTTTAATACCCTCCAACAAGAAACACATCACATGCACAATGATGAACCTTCAAGTTGTGAATATGATGTGTTTGTTATTGGAAGGTATTAAGGTCATCAATATATGGGTCTGGACAGATTTTTACAAAAAAGTGTGAAATTACTGTTAATTTGATGTAAAAAAACTAAGGGAGTGGGTAAAGTGCTAATTACAAAAAGATAAGGGGGGACATTGCTATATTTTAAACTAAATGGGGGACTTTGCAATGTCCTAGTTAAAGGGGGAAAGGTGAAAGTTGCCCTAACTTCAGGAAAGGCTTTAGGAGATACTAGTTACAATTTGGAAAGTCATGCAATTTGCCCTAATGTTACTTTTAGGCTTGAGACTAAAAGAATGTTCACTGGAATGTTAGAACATAACTACAGCATGACAACATGTCTACTTAGGATAAGTTTTTCAGTTTGCTTCTCTTGTCCAAGAGGACAATGGGTAGGAAAAACTTTTGGATTCTAATATCATAAAGCTATGGCAAGATACTACTTCAAAATAAATTGACGAAGAAGAAGATGAAAGCCAACAGCACAACAATTTGCTGCTAGATAAGGTTTATAGCAAAACTAACACTGCTTAGCAGCCATTGACACCTCTAGTGGATTTTAGATAGCTCAACTTGTAAAGCCTCGTATCGTGGAATAAGGATTGAATCCTGCCCTCACCAAAAAGGCACTCATTGGTGTCTTGGCTTGATGTTAAAGAGGAATGATCATGGGGCGAATTCCACAGGTTCTAAACTCACTATAATTGTTGCTTATTGTAAACCAACACCAACACCAACTTGATTTTAAACTTGTGGAGACAATAGTAACAATCCTAAAATTCAAGTTTACCAAATTTGAAGTCTAAAATAAGACCAAGAAATTCGCAATCCACATTCGGAGAAATGCAAAAACTGAATACCTCAAACCTCTCCTCAGCAATTGCCTCCTTCATCAATCTCCTTAGACGTAAAACCGGCTCTTCTTCCTCGAATGATTTCAACGAATCACGTATCCTTGCAGCTTCTTCATAATCCTGTTAAATCAAAAACAAAACATTTTCAACTACAATCACTCATCAACAATTGAACACAACAAAAAAACAAGTATTTTGAGTTGCAACTTTGCTTTACTTTTACTTTATCTCAATAATTGAACAAGTTTCAAACATACCCAACTGAAATTCCATAATTAAAAACAAAAACAAAAACAAAAAAACATTTGCCAAGAACGTTCTAAACTGTGTTGTGTACCTCGGATTTGGCGGCAACCTCCAATCGCTGCTTTAACAAAGCATAGGTTTGGCTACGAGAAAAGAACGAACTAGAACTGGAACTGGAACTGGAACTCGGAATCGGACTCGGACTCGGAGTTGAACTCGGAGTCTGACCCGGCCCATTACCATTACCATTATTAGCACAAGCTAAAATCCTAGAATTCTTGGATGAATCTTTGGAATTGAACCATTGTTGTTGTTGGTGGTGGTGGTGTTGTCTCCTTGTTACTCCGACCTCGGATTCTCCGAACAACCCTCCTCCACAGCTTCCTCGGCCAACAACCAACCGCCTCGTACCAGGTCCAGTATTAAAATCAGTGAAAACCTTAATGTTTAATAAAGATTGCATTTTTTTTTCCCCTTCAAAAACCAGACAAAGTTTGCTCTCAAATTTTGCTACCAAAATTGTGTGATAATAAATTGTGTGGTAAGAGACACAGAGATTAGAGGGATTTTTTTGAACTGCGTGGCTTAAGCACTGTACACGCACGCACTTTTTTTTTTTTTTAGAGTTACATCAGGTGTAACTTGAACCCAACCCTACATTTCTTAATTGGATGTGAATTTTGACAAATCTACTGTTAGATTACATTATCTTCATATACTTTTCATTCTTACAAAATTTCAAGGTGGTGAAAGATTAATAGCCACATCATCAATAAATTGTTTAAATTCAAGTTTTTGTAGTTTAAAATATTACATAAAAGACGAGTTTAAAGATTAAATGGTAAATTAAATTCGACTGTCATGAAAATTGGCAAGCAACTTAAGAACATATTGAAAATGTAATCCAACGGTTGGAATATAAGAGTCCAAAATTAATTGAATAGAAGATGGTAGATAATTATATAACTAATATAAAAGGAAATGTCAAATTGAAAATAACTTCATTAGCATTTAGATATGATGAAAATTAAGAAGTGATACTTTTTGGTAAGGATATGCATGCCCAAATACATACATACATACATACATACATATATATATATATATATATATATATTAGGGCATCCGTACCCACCAATATGAATCAACTTAAATCGTAACTAACATATACTAAATTTGCAAGACAATAAAATTTAAGATTCAAAATATAATAGGAAAGTCCTTGTAGACTTGCATGTTTTCATGATATTGGCAAAAAATAATATACAAAAAAAAGACCTAATCACTTGATGCATACCAAAATTTTAAAAAGTAAAATGTTCTCATATAATAGAAGTAGTAGTGTAGAACATATAATTTTTAATTAACGTGATATGTATGGATATATTAGCAATAAATATGTAAATCATGAAGAGTTTAATCTAAATAATTCTATAGTTATTCATGTGAGGTCAACAACAACAATCATTTAACAAAGTATCAAAATAATCACACGATGTTGCAACAATCATTTAACAAAGTATTTAGAAATAATCAAGAAATTCATTTTTAGGAATATACTCTAATAAATTAATCTATTTCTATTGATAAGACATACATGTAGCATTAATACAATATTTCATCTAACCTGCAATTGCATATTTAGCAAAAACTTTGATCAAAATACAATATTTACAAAAGCAAGCAATAAAAAGCTTTTAAACAAACCACAAAGATAAGATGTAATTGTGCAAATCGTCCAAATCAAAACATAATGGTAAGCCAAAAAAAAAAAAACTAAACTTCAATCAACCAAGTCGAGGGGATTCAGGGATTTATATATTGGCGTGAGTTTCTCTTCTCCAAAAAAAAATACTCCATAGATGATATATCAACTTAAAAGAGGTCTAACTAATGTAGGATTTTAAATTATAATGAGATTAAGATTTTTAATTAATTTAAAAATAATAAGATAAAGAGAATGTATGTAAATAAAGAATTTGGAAGTGAAGAGAAACCAAAGGCTAGAAAAATACTAATGGAGTAAAAACATAGGTGTGTATAGTGTACTTTTTTTTTTTTTTTTTTTTGAGAAACAGTGTGTATAGTGTACTAATTAGAAAACAAAATAAAAAATTATTGATAATAAATAAATGAAAAGCCGTGTATATAATAGGAGTAATATATAAACTTATTGATAATAAATAAATGAAAAACCGTGTATATAATAATATATATAAACTTACTAAATGTAGTGTTGGTGCCTTGGTGGATGGAAAAAGAAATGAATTAATTGATAAGAAGAATTAATGTAGTACGTATGGCAAATTGATAAGTATCCAGTTTTTTTATCAATTAAGATTTTTTATCAACTTCTAAATTATATTAATAAAAGGATTTGGTTAAGAAGTTGGATTGTAATCAAATTAAGATTTTTATTAACTTAAAAATTATAGGAGAAGAAAAAAAAAAATTTAATCTAAAAATTTTTAATTTTTTTTGCAATTTGGTGAATCCACTTGGCGCAACTACGGCTTCTAAGCCCAACTTTTATTATATATAATATGATATGATATGATATATAATTTTTATTTTGAGAATCTAATTTATAAGTGGATAAAGCAATTTGAAAATCAACAAAAGAGTTGCCATATTTTATAGGCAATGTTTTAGTGGGAGTTAGAGTTGTATTTTTACTTGATTGTTCTTTATTTTTGTCTCTACTTAAATATAGAGGTGTAAGGGCATTTTTGAACTAAAAAAATGAGGAATCCAAATAGGAGAAACCCCTTAAATAGTAGTATAGATATACCTATTTACCTATTTTAGTATTTAGGTCATGTACTTCTATTTAAAGCATTATCCTTTTTTGTGGGTTCCAGTTAGCTCAACTGGTAAAGTCTCTGATGGTTGTATAAGAGATCTGGGGTTCAATCCCCGCCTACACCAAAAACTGATTGGTGTCTTAGTTTGATGATAAAGAGCTATCATCAGGAATGGATGCCATAGGTTGAAACTCTCTCTCAAAAAAAAAAGCATTATCCATTTTTAGGAGGTGTTAAATTACCGATAAGCCCCTTATTATTGAATTATTAAAATTATAAGAGCATTCACAGCAAAGATGTCAAAAAATATGGCTTTTAACAACTCAAAAATCCACTTTATCTATTTTAACAACTCATTTTTAAAGACACCCAACATCAAAGGAAGACAAAGATGAGGAAGCTTGAACAGTGCAGTTAGATCTGTGACGGTTGATTTCTTCAGTTGCAGTAGAAGCTTGAATAGCCTTGCCAAAAAAAAAAAAAAAGATTGAAGAGAAGGGAGGAGCAGGGTGGTTAGGCCAAAGCAAAAAAGGGATATATATATATATATATGTATGTATGTATGTATGTATGTATGTGTGTGTGTGTGTATATGTATGTATGTATGTATGTATGTATATGTATATGTATATGTATATGTATATGTATATGAAGAAAGAGAAAAGAGAGAAAGATAAAATATAAAATAACAGAAGAAGAAGAGAGAACTGATTAAAAAAATATTTTATTTATAACTTTGCTGCTACAGTAAGCTGCCAAAGATGGAAGTTTACTGTAGCTAGATGCTTTAAGATTTAGCAACTTTGATGTAGTGAGTTTTTTAGTATTTTTGGTGTTAGAGCATTCACGTTAAGGGTGGTATAAATGCTAAAATGCTATTTTTAGCAACTGAAACCACAAAAATCTACTCCATCAAAGATGCTATATGCTAAAAAATTTGACATCTTGCTACAGTGAGCTCTCAAAAATGAGAGCTCATTGTAGCAACATGTTATCATTTTTTAATGTTTTTAATTCTCTCTCCTCAAACTCACTCTCACTTTCATTCTCTCTCATTTTTCTCTTTCTCAAACTCTCCCTCTCATTCTCTGTCCTCTTTCTCACTCTCCATCTCTCTTGTGGACTAATTGGTTCTTGGGTCACAGTGCAGTGGTTTGTTGGTCCAATTTGGGTGGTTGGGTAGTGGGTCGTGGGTCCGATGGGGTCATGGGTCCAATGGTCTGATTTTGGTGCTTTGATGAGGTCGTGGGTCGTGGGGGCGATGAATCTGGTTGTTGTTGTTTATGGTAGTTACAAGTGGATCTGGTTGTATTGGGTCCAATGGTCTGATTTTTTATGCTGTTGTTTGTGGTTGCAGGTGGATCTAGCTGGTGGGGGCAATGGTGGAGGGTTTTTTTTTTTTTTTTTGTGGTTTGTGGTGGTGGGTGGATGTGGCTAGTGGTGGAGGTTTCTTTTTTCATTTTTTTGCAGTGGTTTGTGGTGTTGGGTGGATGTGGCTAGTGGAGGCGATGGTGGGTTTTTGTTGGTTGTGGCATGGGTGGTAGGTTTTGTGGTGGTTGTGGTATGGGTGGTGGGTTTTTGGTGGATGGTTGGGTGGTAGGTTTTGTGGTGGTTGTGGTATGGGTGGTGGGTTTTTGGTGGATGGTTGGGTGGTGGGTTTTGTGGTGATTGTTGGTGGAGAGAGAGAGCGAGAGAGAGAGAGAGAGAGAGAGAGAGAAAGAGGAATAAAAAATAATAAAGAAAGAATATTTAAATGAAATGGTAAAAAAAAAAAAGTAGAAGTTTTGATGTTAGGTGTATTGTAGAATGATGTGTTAAATGCTATAAAGTTGGTTTTTTAGATGTTAAATGCTAAAATTTTTAAAACCCTTGATGTAAATGCTCTTAAAATAGCAATTTAGCTCTTTTAAGAGTTTTGATGTGAATGCTCTAAGTATGATAAAAAAAATTATGCCCATTAGGTTTTCTTTTTTTGGATAAATTATTATCAATGTGAGGAAGAATTTGAATTATGGTTCTCCTAGTAAGGAGATCACTTAATACTACAAAGCTCTGAGGTTAAAGGGATAATTTTTTTTTTCATATTTTTTTCAAAACTTGTTGAAATGACAGGTTGTGAGTATTGAGTGGTCAATATTTACTTAAACATTTTTTTTTTGCTGAATCAATATTTACTTTAACATGACTCATCATTTATACCACTTTTACATTCCACCATTTATAACTTGCCATCCCAACAAGTTATGGAAAAAAAATATGTCACAAACTTAATGAAACAATTAATATATAAAAAACAATGTCTTTAAAAAAAAAAAAAAAAAAAAAAAAAAAAAAAAAAACAATGATAATCCAAACTATAATTGCTTTTAGATGGGACAAAGTTGTAAGCTAACTAATAGTTTTAGAGTTTTGGGCACCGGCAATTGAAAAAAAAAAAAAAAAAAAACCCTCTCGCTTTGTCCTTTAGAGCATCCACAGTAGTGGAGCTAAAAATTTAGCTATTTAGCTCCACCAAAAGTTACTTTATCTATTTTACCTACACACATGCTGCAGCAGTGAATCTATTATAGATTTCAACATAATAAAATAATATAAACATCACAATAAAATAATATAACCACTACAATAAAATAATATATCCCACTACCCAAAAAAACATACACAGCACCAACCACAACCACCTCTACCATCAGCCACACCCACAACCACCACCACCACCACCACCATCAGTCCACAGCAGGAAGAAAAAAAAAAAAAAAAAAAAAAAAAACCCAAATCCCCAATCTTTCTCCTCAACCCAGACCAAACAAAATCACCAATCACAAACAAAATAAAAAATCACCAATCACAAACAAGCACAATGTCGGCGAGCAAGCACAACCATGAGCAAGCACTTTGATCGGCGACGTGGGTCTGAGCTGATCGGCGGCTTAAGACGGTTGGTGGGTCTGAGGCTGAGAGAGTTGATCGGCAGTGGGTCTGAGCTGATCGGCAGCTTGGGACAGAGGCGAGTTTGAGAGAGTGAGCTTGAGAGAGTTTTGAGAGATGAGAGCTTCAGATGAGGCGGATGGCGGCGTGGGTCTGAGGCCGATCGGCGGCTTGGGACGGTTGCTAGGTCGGTGACGTTGAAGATGACAAGGGCCGACGGCGGTGAGCTTGAGAGACTTTTGTGAGAGAGTTGAGAGTTTCAGTGACACTCAGAGAGAGGCGTGAGAATAAAAGAATGAAAAAAAAAAACCAAACCTATATTATTTTAATCCCGAGCTAAATAAAAAATTGTTTTTATTTTTAGCTCCAAGCTACAATGCACATCCATAGATAGATGTGCACTGTAGCAATTAAGCTAAAAAATATTGATATTGCTCCAATGTTGTAGGGGTGTTTTTTGTGTTTTGGTGGAGCTAAAATAGCAATATAGCTATTTAGCTCCACTGCTGCAAGTGCTCTTAGACATAAATCTAGTATATGCGATATTGAAACCCAAGTCCTTTATTTAACTACTAGATACTGTTCATCAGGGGAAAAAAAACTACTAGATACTTTATTAATTGAGCTAGAACCCACATGACCATACAATCTTTGAACAATGAGGTACTTTTTTTTTAGCATTTGTTAAGATAATAAGTTGTGCTTTGAGCCATAGTAATTTTATTGTTTTACACTAATTTTATCACTATTATCATTATTATTATATATTAATCTCAATATGTCATATTGAATTGAAAAAAAAAAAAAGATTTAGTATCGGAGTATCACAACATGTTATTCCTTCCTTACATGAATGATAGGAGGAAGTCTAAACTTCAAAAGTACTAAATATTTATTCATTGAAGAGTTTTGAAAAAAAAATTTGTTCACAAAATTATTAGTCATGCTATGAACACAAAAATAAAATAAAAACAAATTTATGGATGTCTCATTTATAAACACTAATAGGTACCAACCATTTGAGTTTCAATACTCTTTAATAACTATTTAAGGTGTACGGTATTTGAAGATATAAGATTAATTTAAAATAAACTTGATAACTGCGCACATTTGATGTAATGGTCATTCCACAAGTATAAGTTCTTATGAGAATGCAAGATAAGAGCCAGGTTTCAAGTTACTAGGAGACAGGGACAGAGCTGTGTTAGGATTAGTGCCCTCAAATCCTGTTGTATGATGCTATGTATGATATTAAGTATGACATTATGTATGACTTAATATTGTGTTTAATAAAATTGTTTTATTATTATCTGAAATATTGGTAACATGAATATTCGGACATTATCATATAGTCCATGAGATGCATAGTATGTGATTTATGTGAAAAGTCACAGAAGATATAAATCACAAGTTCTTTGTAAACTCAGAATTGTAGTTCGTAGTTGGTGATGAAATTGAGCGTTTCATCTGCGAAGGCTATAACATATTAACTAAGATGATTTGTCTTGATCATGGAAGTGGTGACTTCTAGTTGATATGTTGATATGTTTTAAGAGTTAAAACATATTGAACTGGACTGCTGTGAGATTTATTACTCTCCTAACGACTGTCAATTGAATAATAAATCTCACGACTTATATTCACATGAACTCTTAATCCTGAGAGAATAATAGACCTGATCATGAAATGTAGGTTGCTTTGATATATCAGGAGTAAGATTTAAAGTAACGGTCAAAACCTCAGTATGTTGAGCAGCCACATTTAGTGTTGATGGAACATATATTCTCAAGATGAAATTCATAGTCTCTTAACGGAGATACAAAATATTCCCTTGAGATAAGTTTAATGGGTTTGTTATTCAGAGAGTTAGGCCTAACCACTTTAGTAAGACTAAAGTATATATTTATGAAATTGGATTTCATAAATATATGGTGAATAACTTAAAAAGATTAAATCGGGTACTCAAGAATTAAGATGTAGTAATTCACAAACTGGCAGTTTTCATTCATGACTTTGTGTTACTATGAATATTTTATGAAAGGGTTGCATGTACAATAAAGTTTTGGGATATAATTTATTAATAAGGCCTAGAGTGCAATTATATTTATATAGTGATATTAAATATAATTAATGGTAACTTTGGACTTGTCAAGAGTTGATAGAAAAGCCCAAGGCCCATTGGAGCTAGAGTCTTATTTGTTCCCTTTTGGTCCCACTCCAAGCCACACACTAAAACCCAATTGGAAAGGCCCAAAAGACTAGCCCAATTAGATAATCAGTTATATGGAGAGAAACATACAGATTTTTTTTAAAGAACATGAAATGGTATATATGTGAGTGTTAGACACTTTTTCATTCTCTTCTAGAACATACACATATAACTGATTGAGAGACCACACATCTTGGGCATCAAGTGGAATTAGAGTGAAGATTGAAAGTGTTCCTAAGAACTTCTGACCTTTGGTTTTGAAATTCACTGCACCAAGGTATACTCTCTTGTTCTATATTCTGAAATTTACATAGTACATGTTATCAATTGCGAATGAAGTAGATCCGTTAATTTTCCGCTGCGTACATGCATATTTCCAACAAATGGTATCAGAGCGGTCTTTAATTCCAATCTGTATGACATGTTTTTGTGAGTTTTGGAATTAGAAACAATAGTTTCTTAATGCTAGAAGATTATACTTGCATTTAATTTTTAGCATGGTTGTTGAAACTATGATTTGATAAAAACTAATATTGATGTTATGATGTTGTTTAAATTTGAATTTAAGTATGTTAAATTGAAGTTTAAGGCTATAGCATCAATGAAATTTAGTTTTGATATCAAACTTTGTCTATCATGTTCATATGATGTTTGTTTGTTCATGAAAAGTCGTTAAAAACTGCCTTAGAAAAATTCTAGAAATTCAAAATTCGCGAAGCTCGATCGATCGAGAAGAAATCGAGAATCGATCGAGCTTGGAGATTCTAAAGCTCGATCGATCAAGAAGCTATCGAGAATCGATCGAGCAAGCAGAAGATTTCTAGATCGATCCACTAGCTATCGATCAGCTGTCGAGATGGTAAGATTCTTTCTTGATCGATCGACCAGCTGTCGGGAAGCTGTCGAGCCTAGGAAATTTTTGAATTTTTTCTAAGTGTTTTCACATATTTAAAGTGCAAGGCTATGTGTAATTAGTTTATGCATGTTTAAAATTTAAAAACCTTTAATTTAAAATATCTAGTGGGAGAGAGATACAAGAGTTGGATCTCATGGCCTCCATTGTCGGTTTATAATAGTGTGATTAAGCACCTCGCCTTGGCGTATATGCCTTGCTCCCTTCGGAGGGTGTTTAATTCATGGTACTACAGGTTAAACTTCTTAATGATGGATGAAATGTGTTTTTACATTGAAAACGACCACGCTTTCGTGGAGTTACTTGGTGACTCACATTGATTCTAGGCAATGGTGTATACTAGACTAAGTACAATGTTAACCTCCCTTCGAAGCTATGTCATTATTACTTAGAGGCTGAAGAAAAAACGGCAAATTATTTTTGTATGGTAAGAGTTACCATGATAGCATTGATAATGAGAATAATTCTTGCTTGATCATAGTGATTGGTATGACCTTGCTTTCGAGGAATATTAATTGCGAGATTGGGTTGTCGTTGCATATATTATATTATGGTTTTATTAAGGTTCCATATTATATGCTTGTATGCTAAATTGATAATGTCCAATTTACTCATTATATTCATGTTTATTATTTTCAGATTTGTCATGGCATCATTTAGCCCACTTGTTACTATTCTTAATCAAAACAAACTGACTGGATCCAACTATGTTGACTGGAAAAAAAATTTGGACATAGTTCTTACTGCTGAAGAGCATAAGTATGTGCTTACTAAACCATGTCCTAACTTTCCTTCATTAGATGCTCCTCTTGAGGAAAAACAACGATATGATCGTTGGCAGAAATCTAATGAGATGGCCAAGTGCTACATCCTAGCATCTATCTCAAATGTTCTACAGTATCAAATGCAGGATGTAGAACTAGCTTCTGACATTATGCTAAGTCTGAATGAGATGTTTGGTGAGCAAGGCCGTTCTGCAAGGCAAGAAACTATGAGGCAAATTTATAATACCAAAATGGCTGAAGGTAGTTCAGTTAGGGAGCATTGTCTTACAATGATCTCTAATCTAAATACTTTGGAAGTTTTAGGTGCCGACATTGATTGAGAATCCCAAGTGGATATGATACTCTAGAATCATTCAAGGAATTCAAACTTAACTATAATATGAACAAAAATATTTATACATTGTCTGAATTAATGAATGAGTTGGTAGCGGCGGAAGGTATCCTTGGTACTTCTAATGTTGAAGCCAATGTTGGTGAAGCTTCTACTTCTCAACCTAAGTCGAAAGGCAAGGGTAAGAAGAAGAAGAAGAAGAAGGACTTCACCAAGCAAAAGGGTAAACAAATTGTCTTAGGGGTTGCCGACAAAGGAAAGAAGCTCAAAGGAAAATGTTTCCATTGTGGTAAGAAAGGACATTGGAAGAGGAATTGTCCAAAATTCAAGGCTGCCAATAAAGGTATGAAAAGTTCATTCATTCTTGAAATATGTTTGGTACAGAATCTCATGGATTCCTAGTGTGTGGATTCAGGTTGTACTAATCATATCTGCAATTCCTTGCAGGGGTTTCAGGAGACCAGAAAGTTTAAAGAAGGGGAGTTGTTTCTTACTTTGGCTGATGGGAGCAAGATTCCGGTTGTAACTGTTGGTGTTTATAATTTATGTTTTGTATCTAAATTTTTAATATTGGAAGACTGTTTGTATGTACCTAATATTCGTAGGAATTTAATTTCTGCTACTTACTTAGTTAAACATGGATATTGTGTTATCCTAAAAGACAATGTTGTAATAAAGAAGGATAAAGTGTTTATCTGTTCTGGAAATATTGTAGATGGTCTTTATATTTTAGCTCCTGATAAGCATGAATTATATAATTCTGAATTAGATAATAACTCTCATGTGAAATCATTAAAGAGAAAGTTTCCTTCTACTAGTAATGCATATCTTTGGCACTTGTGTTTGGGTCATATTAATTCAAATAGGATTCAAAGACTGATCAAAGATGGACTTTTAGAACCCATGGACTTTGATGAATTTCCAAGTTATTGAATCTTGTTTGGAAGGTAAAATGACCAAATGACCTTTTAATGCAAAAGGTAGAAGAGCCCAAGATTTGCTAGAGCTAGTGCATTCTGATGTATGTGGTCCTATGTCAACCCAAGCAAAAGGAGGTTATGAGTACTTCATCACTTTTACCGATGATTACTCTAGATATGGTTATGTGTACCTATTGAAACGGAAGTCCGAAACCTTTGAAAAGTTCAAAGAGTTTAGGGCTGAAGTTGAGAATCAATTAGGTAAACGCATAAAGGTCATTCGATCTGATCGTGGTGGCGAGTACCTTCTTGGGGATTTTAAGGATTACTTAACTCAAAATGGGATTGTTTCCCAATTGATTGCACCTAGAACTCCCCAACAAAATGGTGTAGCAGAAAGAAGGAATAAGACTCTTTTAGAAATGGTTAGGTCCATGATAAGTTACTCAACTTTACCAATTTCTTTTTGGGGTTATGCCTTAAGTACAGCAATACATCTTTTGAATTTAGTTCCATCAAAATCTGTTCCCAAAACACCCATGGAATTGTGGAGTGGGCGTAAGCCTAGTATGAAATATTTCCACATTTGGGGTTGTCCTGCACATGAATTAAAAGGGAAGCCTAATAAGTTGGAACCAAAATCAGAAGTGTGTTTGCTTGTGGGTTATCCAAAAGAAACTAAGGATTATTTGTTCTATAGTCGTAAAGATAACAAAATTTTTGTTAGTACGAATGCTAAATTCTTGGAAAATGACTATATGAATAATTTTACTCCTAGAAGTAGAGTTGTGTTGGCTGAAATGAATGAATCTATAAATGAACAACCAATAGATGAAACTAAGGATGATGTGGTTGTATTGGATACACCACAAGATACTACTCATGAAATGTCTAGTACACAGGTGCTTCATCATAGTGGGAGGATTGTTAGGCCACCTATAAGATTTATAGGTCTGGGAGAAACTTATGAAGCTATCTCAGAAGATGCCGAAACTGATCCTTACACTTATGATCAAGCAATGAATGATATAGATGCACATCATTGGATCAAAGCTATGAAATCTGAATTAGATTCCATGTATTCCAATCAAGTTTGGGATCTTGTAAAGGCGCCTAACGGTATTAAACCTGTTGGTTGCAAATGGGTTTACAAGAGGAAGAAAGGGATAGATGGAAAGGTTGAAACCTTTAAAGTAAGGCTAGTGGTGAAAGGGTATACACAAAAAGAAGGTATTGATTATGAAGAAACCTTTACACCAGTAGCCATGCTTAAATCTATCAGAATTCTCTTATCCATTACTGCTCATTATGATTATGAGATTTGGCAAATGGATGTCAAGACCGCATTTCTTAATGGCAATCTTGAAGAAGAAATCTATATGATGCAACTGAAAGGTTTCATAGCTAAGAGCCAAGAGCATATGGTATGCAAGTTGAAAAGGTCCATTTATGGACTTAAGCAAGCATCTAGGTCTTGGAACATCAGATTTGATCAAGCAATCAAATCATTTGTTTTTGAAAAAAAACTTGATGAACCATGTGTGTACAAAAGACATCAAGATAAAGTGGTAATGTTCCTAGTGCTTCATGTTGATGATATTCTACTCATTGGAAATGATGTAGGGGTAATGTCATCAGTAAAGGTTTGGTTGTCAAGTCAATTTGATATGAAGGACTTGGGTGAAGCTAACTTTATTCTAGGGATCAAGTTTTGGCGAGATCGCAAGAATAAGATGTTAGGCTTATCTCAAGCTGGATATATAGATAAGGTCTTAGAACGGTTTAGCATGCAAAACTCCAAGAAAGGATTACTTCCTTTCAGACATGGAGTTCTTCTGTCTGATGACCAAAAGCCTAAGACTCAAGAGGAAGTTGATATGATGAGACAAGTTTCTTATGCTTCTGCAGTAGGAAGTCTCATGTATGTCATGCTTTGTACTAGACCAGATATCTGTTATTCAGTTGGCATGGTCAGCCGATATCAATCAAATCCAAGACCACAACATTGGCAAGCTGTAAAGCATATTCTCAAGTATCTACGGAGAACGAGAGATTATATGCTTGTTTACCGTTATGAGGATTTGATTCCCATTGGCTATACAGATTCAGACTTTCAATCTGATCTAGATTTCAGAAAGTCCACATCAGGATGTGTTTTCACCTTGGGAGGTGGAGCCATAACATGGAGGAGTGTCAAGCAATCTTGTATTGTGGACTCCACCATGGAAGCAGAATATGTTGCTGTTTGTGAAGCAGCAAAAGAAGCTGTATGGCTCAAGAAATTCCTTTCTGACCTTGGTGTAATGAGAATGGAACAAGTTCCCATCACATTGTTTTGCGACAATAGTGGTGCAATTGCACAATCAAAAGATCCAATGAATCACAAGAAAGGAAAGCACATTGAGAGAAAGTACTACATCATTAGAGATATTATTACTCGTAGAGATGTGGTGGTAGTAAAGATTGAAAGTGCAAATAATCTAGCAGATCCATTTACTAAAGCCTTGCCTCAACGGACTTTCGAGTAACATTTGGAGGGAATAGGAGTTAGATTAGTGCAAAATAGTATTTAGGGCAAGTGGGAGATTATTAGGATTAGTGCCCTTAAATCCTGTTGTATGATGCTATGTATGATGCTATGTATGATATTAAGTATGACATTATGAATGAATTAATATTGTGTTTAATAAAGTTGTTTTATTATTATCTGAAATATTGGTAACATGAATATTCAGACATTATCATATAGTTTATGAGATGCATAGTATGTGATTTATGTGAAAAGTCACAGAAGATATAAATCACAAGTTCTTTGTAAACTCAGAATTGTAGTTCGTAGTCGGTGATGAAATTGGGCGTTTCATCTGCGAAAACTATAACATATTAACTAAGATGATTTGTCTTGATCATGGAAGTGGTGACTTCTAATTGATATGTTGATATGTTTTAAGAGTTAAGACATATTGAACTGGACCGTTGTGAGATTTATTACTCTCCTAATGACTGTCAATTGAATAATAAATCTCACGACTTATATTCACATGAACTCTTAATCTTGAGAGAATAATGGATATGATCATGAAGTGTAGGTTGCTTTGATATATCAGGAGTAAGATCTAAAGTAACGGTCAAAACCTCAATATGTTGGGCAGCCACATTTAGTGTTGATGGAACATATATTCTCAAGATGGAATTTATAGTCTCTTAACGGAGATACAAAATATTCCCTTGAGATAAGTTTAATGGGTTTGTTATTCAAAAAGTTAGGCCTAACCACTTTAGTAAGACTAAAGTATATATTTATGAAATTGAATTTCATAAATATATGGTGAATAACTTAAAAAGATTAAACTGGGTACTCAAGGATTAAGATGTAGTAATTTACAAAGTGGCAGTCTTCATTCATGACTTTGTGTTACTACGAATATTTTATGAAGGAGTTACATGTACAATAAAGTCTTGGGATATAATTTATTAATAAGGCCTAAAGTGCAATTATATTTATATAGTGGTATTAAATATAATTAATGGTAACTTTGGACTTGTTAAGAGTTGACAGAAAAGCCCAAGGCCCATTGGAGCTAGAGTCTTATTTGTTCCCTTTTGGCCCCACTCCAAGCCACACACTAAAGCCCAATTGGAAAGGCCCAAAAGGCTAGCCCAATTAGATAATCAGTTATATAGAGAGAAACATACAGATTTTTTTAAAGAACATGAAATGGTATGTATGTGAGTGTTGGACACTCTTTCATTCTCTTCTAGAACATACACATATAACTGATTGAGAGACCACACATCTTGGGCATCAAGTGGAATTGGAGTGAAGATTGAAAGTGTTCTTGATAACTTCTGATCTTTGGTTTTGAAATTCACTGCACCAAGGTACACTCTCTTGTTCTATATTCTGAAACTTACATAGTACATGTTATCAATTGCGAATGAAGTAGATCCGTTAATTTTCCACTGCGTACATGCATATTTCCAACAAGCTGTTCATTGACTAGGGGCGGCAGTGGCCCCCCCAATTTTTTTTTTTAAAAATTATAATATGTATATATATATATTTTTGAATTCTTTTAACATTTAGGTCCAAGATAATTACTCTTGGCCCCCCCTCTCCCCAAAAATTTACAAATTGGCCCTTAGAACCCAACCAAAAAAAAAAAAAAAGCCCATCACTTTATTGAAAAATTTTAAATTGGTGAAAAATACTATATCTAAGTTTTGTTTCCAATATATATTTAAAGTGAGCTACAAATTTTAGTAGATAAATATGATAAATTTATGTGTCATCGTTCACAAAAAAGTAATTAACATTTGTTTATTATGTGTTGAAGTGGACCTAATCACATGCTTTAACACATGAGCTTATAAGTTTTTTTTAGTAGCCTAAGAATATATATATATATATCTATATATATATATATATGAGCTTTTCTTATCTTCTCTTTGTTTACATATTTCTTTTTAATTTTCAATTAGTAGAGCTATAAGGTTTAAAATTGATGAAAGATTTGAAAATTAATTAAATAAATAACAAAAAAAACTAATGAAAAAAATTAATTTATATAAGATAGTCTCATTTAGTTACAAGTCAAGAATTTTTTTAGTGTATGTTTTGCCCCTCCTAAGTCTAAAGTCTGGCTCCGTCCCTGCTAGGAAAAAACTTCACATACATATACAACTATACAAGTAGGTAATTAATTTGGATTTAGGAAGTATTGTTTCCCTAGGTAAAAAAAATTAAAAGGTGATAAGTTAATTGCCATATATCCCATAAAGTGATAAAACATAATTTGATATTTTAATTTATTTTCCATTCATTTCGATTTAAGATTGCTTTTGCCATAGAAGCAAGCTACATATAATGCATTGGCAGTACAGAAGCAATAGAAAACATAGTTCTCAGGTCTTTTCCAAGACAGGAGGAGCTACAAGTAGATGATGATCATGGCAATGGACTAAGCACCCTTGCTTGAGGTTGAAACAATTAGTTATAACACACCAACGGTTATTCTGTCTTCCAAAATCAAGATTAACACAACATTGACCTTCCGGAAGTAGATAATCTTCATCATCTATGCCGCTGCCATAGTTATTATCTGTTATAACAATATTAAAAAAGAATGTTAAAATATATATAACATTTAATTAAGAGATAAATTTAAAAGTATTACTTTGGATGATTAAATAACATTGAAGAAATGTTGCTAAAAGGCAATAACCATAGAAAAAAAAACATGTTAATGTTGTGAATAAGATGTTCAGAGGGTGTTTGGTTAAGAGGAAATAAAAGTGAAGTTTTTTTTTAGTTTTCAGTGAAACTCACTACTAAAAAATTGGTTTGGCTTTTCTACTTGTACTCAATTTTCAATTTCAGGATTCAAAAAAGTAAGTTTGAATACAAAAAATAAGTACACTTTTTTGCCATTTTCATTTTCACTGAAAATGAATATGGTGGCATTTTTGAAAAAAAAAAAAAAAAACTCAAAGTTTGTGTTGAATTTTTAATTGGAAAGTGAAAAAAAAAAAATTATACTACACAAGAAAATTTGTGCCAAACATAAAATGAGTTGGAAATAGAAAATGAGTACAAAAAATGAAATGTGAAAATGAATACACACCCAACCCGAATAAAACAGAACCTCAATATCTTTGTTTTTGTTTTTATAAAAAAGATTAAGCACTTCAAATTTTTGTATGGGAGAGAAGGAAGAAGCATAAGGCATACGTACACTGATCATGAGGAGCTACAAGTCCGATGATTATCATGGCAATGGCTAGTGCACTGATCCTTCGTATAAAAACAATAAGTTATTTGACACCAACGAAAAGTGGTTCTTCCAAAATCTACATGAGCACAACATTGCCCTGGTGGAAGTACATAATCTTCATCAACCAAAGCAGTTGTCTTTGTATCATCTCCTCCATTGCCTGTTATAAGAAAAAAAATGTTAATAATAATCAACAAAACACAGCATATAATTAAGAGAATGAAGGAAATTGTTAAAGTTGTGAATAAAGAGTACAATATTTTTGAAAAATTTTCAAAGATTAAAAGCACTTCTGCTTTTTGTGTGGAAGAGAATGAAGATGTATAAGGCATACATACATTCATGAAGAGCTAAAAGGGTTACAAATACAATGAAACAAAGAAGAAACGTAGTGGTGTGGAATTTTGGGTTTCCCATTAGAGTGATAATGAGAAAGTGTATTCTGGTTATGCAATAGAACACAACAATGTTTATTATTTATAGCAATTATGGGCCCGTTTGGTAAGAGATTTCTAGTAAAATTGTTTAATTGTTGTGGAAATATATGTGGATGAAAAAGTGTTGTGAAAATACGTGTTGTGATGTTTAAACAGTAGTACCAAACAGACCCTATACCATTCAAATTTAGTAGTATTGAGCCTATTGACATGGTTATAAATGTCTGATATGTCTAATATATATCTAACAGAGAACCGAATCATTAAAACACACATCTACCAAGTTTTAACATTCTTGTAATCTTAGGACATATTTCTATAAGAAGGAGATATAGTATACCAGCCTACCAGGTGCACAGTGCACTAAATATTTTCACAAATAATTCTAGTATCACGATCAATCATTGACAAAATAAAACTTTAGAAGTAAATGATTTATCATTTATCGACTACGTTACTATGTATTATAAGGGTTTCCTTTACATGCACACATACACCCATAGAATTAGATGCTTTTCTTCTTTATTCAGTTTTTATATTTCAATGAAATTTAACCTTTGAAGTAGAGATGATATATTTATAGTATGTTAGAAATTAGGTACCTTTTTTTTAGAATGAAAAATATTAATTCAACCTATGTTGTCTGTTCTATGATGAGTGCTCTTTATCATCAAACTCGAGACACCAATTAGTTTTTAGTGGTGATGGGATTCGAAGTTTGAATTCCAAATTGCTTACTTGACAATAGTAGACTTTACTTGTTGTGGTGGTCCATTTTCAATAACCTTGGGCTTTTAGATCAAGACCCCCAATTTACTTGTATTCCGAGGACCCACTTCCTGCTATTGTGGTGGTACACTTCCTCTGTATCATATCACTGGTCAAAGGCTGTTGACATGACCTCCTAGTAACTCGTGCCTAACGCTGATTATTGCTCGGCAAGTGGATTCCCCCCAAGGCATTATCTCTTGATCACGGCATGTCTTGGGGTACTTAATTTGTATGTTCAACTAGCTCTACACAGTTCGGCTAGTGGGCTGAGATGGGCCGAGACTATCAAGTGAGTGGGGCTTCAGTTCGGGGCCAGTCTGCTAATCTCAATTAGTACACTTGTAATTATAAATTTTTAACTAGTTAGCAACTCGTGTAATGCATAAGAAAGTTCAATAAAATGTGATTTTCTCTTTCTTTTATTTAATATCTAAATATAAAAGTTGATAATTATGATAATTATTAATAAACATTTATTTTTTCGTAAAAGAAGACATTTTTATTTTGATTATATTTGTATATGAAATATCACATATAGCCAAGAGCCTTATAGCTCAACCTACACCTCATAATGTTTCCAATAAAGATATTCACGGTTCAAATCCCCCTACCTTCAACTATAGATGTATCCAATAAAAGAAATTAAATATAAAAATTTGACAATTATTATGATAGTTATTAATAGGTATTTATTATGATTGTCTTTTTCTATGTAACTATTCAATACATAATTATAGTTCTTATTGATGTATATTTATTATGATTGTTTTTTTCTATGAATCTATTTAATATATAATGATGGTAAAAAAAATTTAAGAAACAATTATGGTAGAGAATATAATGTTACAATATTCTAGTTGAGGGTTTTAAAAGTTAATTCAAATTATATATGATGTGGTAGAGAATGATTTTTAACTTCAACTTTCAATTTTCCCTCTATTTGTAGTGAGTCAAAATAAAAAATAAAAAAATTGAATGATTTATCTTGCAAATTTTTTTGATTATTTTTAATTACATCATTGTCTTAAAATTAAACAAATGAGATTTTTATATGCAATTAATTTCAGTTGATCTAATCAAGGATCACTTAGAATTATTAAACATGACATGGTGTATGCCACAATGTGTAAGAATTCATATTGATTGTTAAAAGTTTGGTGTGGCTTGATCGTTGAATCGAATGGTCCAATCGTCGCATTTTCATGTCGTTTTGATCATCATGAACTCATTTGTATTTTGAAATGAATTTCATTTTCATAGATCGGTGTAAATGACATTTTTATTCCCATAGTATTTAAAAATTATGTTTTTGCTCTTGAATGAGTGTTTAGTTGCAAAATAGGGTGCCTACATAATGCCCCTCTACTTTAAGGAGTAATGTCCTTGAAAATCCTAATTTGAAAAAAGAATAATTGATATTTTTCAAATTTATTTTTAATTGACATTGTCATAATTAAGTTGATTTGAATATGTCTAGAATAGGAATTTTCATTATCAAGGCATGTTTGGTTCAATATGGTATGATTTGATTAATTAGAGTTAGGGCTAAGCAAGAACTTGAAAACCCTAACTCAGCCTAATCCAACCTGAAGGGTCTTGGGTAGGTTAGATGACTACTCAGTTTGGGTTCAAGACAAACAAGCGAGTTTGTTTTGGGTTTGGCCCACTTAACCCGACCTGCCCAATCTAAGAAAAGGGAAAAAGAAAGGCAAAAAAAAAAAAAAAAAAAATCTCTCGAGTTAATTGGTCCATTGTTGAGCTTGAATAACAAACATTTTGAGTGAATGCCCTTCTAATTTAGTTTTGACCAAAAATAAATAATAATAATAATAATAATAATAATAATTATTATTATTATTATTATTATTATTATTATTATTATTATTATTATAGAGTTTTAAACTAAGCATTCGTTTATGATAATTGCGTTTTTTATCATCAGACTAATATATCAATTGGTTTTTGATGTAGGCGAGAATTGAATTCTAAATTTTTTATTCAATCATCAAAGAATTTACTAATTGAGCTAACTAGAACTCACTTATTATTACTCCCTCTGTCTCGATTTGTTTGTCATGTTTGAAAAGTCAAACTTTTTAAGGGAACATCATTTATTGTCTTGTCTGCTTTATAAAAATGTATAAGTTTACAGAACTACCATTAAATATATCTATTAGCTTTTTTTAAAAGAGTTATTCTTAATGAGGTAACTAAAAAGGTGCCCCAATTAGATTGATTTTTTAAATATTTGTTAGTTTTCTTTTCAAAAAGTTTTGAAAATAAAATAGGGATATAATAGGAATATTAGTAAATTAATGACTTTTATTTTTAGAAACATGACAATATTTTGGGACATTCTAAAATGGAATAGAGGACAAACAAACTGGGATGAAGGGAGTATTTAGATTCATCAATATAGAAAATTTTCCGTTTATGACTGAGGCTTTTGACCTTCATGAGGAATGATATTTTCCATGATTGCACACTATTAGGTTCTAAGAAGTTTGTGCATAAAAGACAATTTCCTTAACTAGGGGTGTAGGGTCTCGTTTTGCAGCCCAAGCCCAAAAGGTATGGGATATTGGCCCAATGAGCCCAGAACAATAAATTTGTAGAGAGTGGGTTGAAGTACTGAATTTTAGTGAGTTAAGCAATGAACCAATAGATTTTGATGATGAAAAGAGACAAATAGTAGGTACTTACTAAAGAAGAAAAGTCCTCGGCCAAGTCCGAGGAGACTTGGTTACTTAAATATTGCTCGAGGCTTTTTCTAAGTCTAGTTCTAGATCGCTACAGTGCATCTTACTTGATTTTTCGATCCCCCTTTCTTCCAGGGGTCTCTTGCATTATATACCCTCTTCTCGATGATCTTGACCCTCCATTTGTCAATCATCCAAGCCACTACTTGAGTGGTTGTCCCATCAAACACTCCTTCTGGCTCTCTATGAGTTGCGTTTGCCAAGGAAACACTGTTCAAGGGTCTTCTCCACATAAATGCGGCTAGAAAAGTAGCTACAACTCATTTAATGCGGTGGTAGCAGCTTTTCCTTAGATATTTCTGGACTCTCCCTCATCCTTGCGTGCTTAGGATACATGTCTTTATTACCGGAGTTTCCTGGAAGGTTTCCTGGATTGCTGGGACACGTGTTTGAGTTGTATTTACGGTGTCCGAGGACCTATTCCTCCTCGGACTGATCTCCCATCGTCACCTTACTCATCAAATCTCGAGCCTGAATCATTTAACATCATTTGCTCCTCCTCAGACTGTCCTCGGGTTGACCATATTCTCAGACAGGCCCAAGACCCAAAATAGGATTTGGGCCCTTGACCTTACAAGGGGTGTTGGTAAATGACTTAATTAGTGGTATAATAGCTTGACTTCTATATTAGTACTGTAATAGTATTTATTTATTTATTTATTTTTACATTTTTATTTGTGTATTTTTTTTTACTCTATATTTGTATTTAATTTAGGAGTAATGCTAGAGCCTAGAGGCACAAATAATTTCACAAGATTTTTACAAAGTGTCAATCCCAAGACCAAAATGATATTGTATAAAATCACATAGATATATTTATATAGTTCAAGTTACACCTGTTACACCTCTCAATATTTTTTAATGCGAATTTTGATAAATTCATCATTAAATTACATTTTCTTATAATGTCCTTTATGCTTGCAAAATTTCAAGGCGATCAAAGATTAATTGCTATATTATCAATTAAATGTTTGAATTTTAAGTTTTTGTAATTTAAAATTATGCATAAAAGATTATTTTATGGAATGAATGGTAAATATATAATATCTAAATAGTATGAAATTTAACATGTATATTAAGAACATATAGAACATATAATCCAACAATAAGATTTTCAAAATATAAATTTTATAACAAAATTATTAAATGATGTAACATTACTCAGAGTTACAGCATATGTAACTTCAACTCAACTTTATACATTACATAAACCAAATTATCAAAAAACTGAATTTTCTTTCAATTAACTTTGCACTCTTTCTTATCCCAAAGACCAAAAGATTAATTAATAGAAAAATAAGAAAAAAAATTGAAAAAAAGAAGAAGCTCAAGATCTCAAGAGAAAACATATACTTAGGGTATTGAATACATATATGAAAAGTGCATTGTTGGAACTAGATTGACAAAACTTAAACTCCTTAGACAATATTTCAGTACTCATACCAAACAGATATTTTATTTTAGATTTGACAATGAATTTTGTTTCTCAAAAAAAAAAAAAAAGACAATGAATTTTATTTAGCCATTGGACTTAAATATAATTATATTAGAATATAAAAAGAATAGTCATGTATTATTTTCACAGAAATAATGAATTTGAGTGGAATTTTTATACTATCTGTATAATCTATTTGTAATTTCATTATTTTTATCAGATACTGCAATTTTGTATTTTTTTATAAATCCAAAAAAGTTTTTTTTTTTTTTGGGTGGGGGTGGGTGGGATTCATATTTTTTAGGAGGTAATATGTAAAAAATTATTTAGGATTTAGGAACTATCCTTTCATTTCTGTATAATAATGATTTTGTCAAAAAAAACAAGCTGCAAATATAATGCATTAACAGTAAAAAAGTAAATGTATATGAAGCAATAAAAAACTAGTTCCTATAACAATGTCGATACAGGAGGTACAGGTCGGGGAGGTTTAGGTAGGGGAGGATGAGGATCGGCAGGTAGAGGACTATCATGGCAATACTTAAAGCAGGAGAAGTTGAAGTTATAACAAGTAGTTATAACACACCAACGATGAGTGTCTCTTCCAAAATCTACCTTCATGCAACATTGACCCTCTGGAACTATATAATCTTCAACATCTGCTCCTTCCCTTGAAATTGCAGGACTATCATCACCACCATTGCCACTGCTGCTAACTGTTATATAAAAAAAATGTTAAAAATAATCAACAAGATATAATATTTAATTAATAGATAAAAAGTATATTCCTTTTGATAATTAAATAACATTGAAGAACTTTCTCAAAAATAAGGGTACGTTTGGTAATTTTTTTTTCCTCGGTTTTCTATTTTATAACCCCAAAAAACTTGTTTGATAACTCAAAACAGATAAAAAACAAAAATATTTTTCAATTCTCAAAATATAATGAAAATTGAAAACAAACATTTGCCTGTTTTAGTTTTTAACCCAAGTTCTAAGTTGTTACATATATATATATATATATATATTTATACTAGATAAAAATTCTACTCAAACTTAATTTAAGTGTATATGTGTGTGAAACTCTCTCTTGGAGACTTGAACTTCGGCTCTTGTTTTTCCATACCTCACAAGCACTTATTATTTATATCTGTAGAGTGGCTATCTCGCTAAAAGTGGGCGGTGATAGTTGTTACATTTTTTAATAGGAAGTTCAATCTATTTATATAAAGTTTGTTTATTTGGGTTTTTTTTTTGGTTGGGGTGGGGGTTTAAGCATTTCTAATCTTTACATGGAAGAGAATGAAAAATATAAGGCATACATACATTCATGAGGAGCTACAAGTTGATGATTATCATTGCAATTGTTAATGCACTCTCCCTTGAAGTCAAAACAATTAGTGACAGGACACCATTTTGAGAATTTTCCAAAATCTACGTGAATGCAACATTGGTCGAGTGGAACTATGTAATCATCATCATCATCAGGCAAAGCTGTGTTTGCTCCTTCCTTTGAATTGTTCAGACTATCATCTCCACCATTGCCATTGTTACTGCCTGTTATATGAAACAAAAATAAAATTAAAGATTAAGCACTTGTACTATTTGTATGGAAGAGAAGGAAGAAAAATAAGTCATGCATACATTCAGGAAGAGCAAAGAGGGTCACGAATACAGTAAAACATAGAAGTAACCCACTGGTGAGGATTTTTGGCTTTGCCATGAGAGTGATAATGAGAAAGTATGTTCTGGTTATGCAATAGAACTCGACAATGTCTATTATTTATACCAAATATATCATTCAAAATTTAGTAGTATTATCATTGTTATAGATGTAGGGATAATATCAAATCATTAATAAATAAATAAAAAACAAAAAAAAAACAACCAACCTAGATTTAGCTCAACTGATAACGTCTCTGATGGTTGAATAAGAGATCTGGAGTTCAATCCCTCATAGATAATACAAGTATCACAATAAAACATTAATAGAAAAGAATTTTAGGATTCCATATAAAAAAATATATAAAAAAAATAAAAAAGATAAGAATTTTAGGAGTAAATAATTTATCTGTAGTTTTGGATAGCATTAAATGACGTTTCCTTATTTGGATTCTATAAACATGACCAACACTATGAGATAGTGGTAGTATTATGATAGTTATTAATACACATTTATTTTTTGCATATGAAAAATTAAAATTAAAATTTGATAATTATGGTAGTTATCAATAGGTATTTATTAGAAAAAATTTCACTTTACCACCCTAAACTATAATCTGTTTATACTTATCACCCTGAACTCTCATAATGTATAATTATCATCCTAAACTATAACTTGTGTTTTACTTTACATCCTACCGCCAATTAGGCTATTAACTTGGATTGAAAATCATATCACGTGTGACTCATCATGTGACCTCTACATACATGACACTACATGAAAATGTCAAATTACCTCTCTTCAATCCCTTAAAATAAAAGTTACATGGCACCACAAAGGTTAAATCTGTTAAATGATTTTGTTTTAAAGGATCAAGATGAGCAATTTGCTCTTTTCATGTGATGCCACATATGTAGCGGTCACATGAGTCGCATTTGATATGTTTTTCTATGCAAGTTAACAACCCAATTGACAATAGGGTGCAAAGTAAAATATGAGTTATAATTTAGGGTGGTAAAATGTAATTTTTATTTATTTATTATCATTGTCTTTTTCTATAGAACTATTAAATATATAATTATAGTATTTATTAGTGGATATTTATTATCATTGTCTTTTTCTATAGAACTATTAAATATATAATTGTAGTAATTATTAGTGGATATTTATTATCATTGCCTTTTTCTATGTAACTGTTGGTCTTAGATATATAATTATGGTAGTTGTTAATGGATACTTATTATGATTGCTCTTTCTAGCTATAAATTAGTAAATATATAATTATGGTAATTATTAATAAATACTCCACCCATCCCAATTTGTTTGTCCTGTTTGAAAAGTCAAAAATTTTAAAGGAATATCATTTATTGTCTTGTCTGCCTTATAAAATTGTATAAGTTTACAAAATTATCATTAAATAAGTTTATCGGCTTTTTTAAAAAAAGAGTTATTCTTAATAAGGCAACTAAAAAGGTGCCCCAATTAGATTAATTTTTTTAAATATTTGTTAGCTTTCTTTTCAAATAGTTTTGAAAATAAAGTAAGGGTATAATAGGAATATTAGTAAATTAATTAATTTTATTTTTAGAAACAGGACAATATTTTGAGACATCCCAAAATGGAATAGAGGACAAACAAACTGGGACGGAGGGAGTATTATTATGATTATTTTTGTATAAGGCAAAATTATAATTAGACTTAAATATAGAATATAATTAAAACTTAGTTAAATAAATTTATTTTAGAATGTTGACCTGTAAAATAGTGAATATTCAAAAATTAATGTGGCAAAATATTATGATATAACCAAAATTCAAATGTCTTTGATTTTATATATATCATTGATTATTGATAAGTTCAAACCCAATTTTCAACTTGAAATGAGGAAAAGACATGGAATAAAAATAATTTTTGTTTCTTGTTTACTTTGCATTAAATCCTTTTAGTTTTTTTTTTTTTTTTTTTTTTACCTTAAAATTGTTGGGTGCCAAAAAAGTGAAATAAAAACTAATAGAATATACTAACTGATGAGTCCATAAAAACCATTAAGGTCGTCCATCTTAATGGACAGTCATTGCGTCATTAGTAGGCCATCTAAGATAGATGAGTAACCGCCCAACACATTCAATAACAACCATCAAAAAGCTTAAACTCTCTCATCAAGACAAAGAACGTTACAATTAGGGTAATAATCACTCTCATTTATGTCCAAAAGCTACTTAAGTCATCTATAAAATGGACAATCTATCCATTTGCTAAAATATATAAAAAACTACTACAAAATACTACAAAACTCTATCTATATACAATATATATGAGCTGATACTAACTTAAGCATCGGAGGCTCTCCTACCGGGCACAACCCGGTGGTCTCTTCGATCTATCTCTCTTTTATCTTGCAGGTCCTACAAAATCGTCTAATACTTCGGATTGAACGAGTAACCCAACTGACGATTTTGGCATCATCAGTTTAGTGCCGCTTGTGAGGACTCGACAAGTCGTTAAGCTGTTCCTATGACAAAGGGTCATTTAGTTCAATCAAAAGATATGAACACCCCGATGAAATCTCTCCAAGTCTTACAAAAGATAGTCTAATTCAAACATATTATATTGAAGCATTGTCATTGTCGAGATTGGGTTGAGATGAAGGCAATAAAGAGGCATTGTTGAGACACCACCGTCATCAAGGCATGACTTGTTAGCCAAACACGTAGACGAAGATGTGAGAACCCAAATCAAAGGTCTCAAACCCTATGGCCTTTACCTTTTCTCCTTGAGGGTCCACGCTAAAGAAGCAGAGAAACAAAGCACCCATTTGGGTGTTATGGTGGAGAAGAGATCAATTGGATGGTCCGTTCATTATAAGGCACGGACTAAACAAAGGACGACCACAAAATTCGAGCGATCTCGACAGTCCTCAAGGGTATGGCCCAGTTCAAAGAACACATTATGGTCTAAAGGTCAGATTTATGTGTTTCCCCCTTTCTACTCTCCAAGTATTAAAAAACAATATTTAAGCTTATTTCACGCTACATTGTTCTCAAGAGACATGTGGGTGAAAGAAATAAGAATTAACAAAATAATTTACTATAGTACTTTTCCATCCTTGAATGCAAAAAGTCAGACAATACTATAATTCCCAAGTTCTATGTTAAGCCATTGATGGAAAATTCCATAATTTAATTAGAAAAGTGTGAATTCATGATAATCAATTTTAGGGAAAATAAGTATATGCCGTTTAGAGATAATTCAAGAAAAATCTTGACTGTTGAATTTAAAATTCCAATTTTGGGTGTTAAAGTCTGGATTTGAATAGCTGTACAACTGAGAGGATTTATAGCTATAGCCTATACATGTTCAAAGAACGCAACGTGTGTGTGTGTATATATATATATATATATATGGCAAGGGGAAAGAGAATGCAAAGAGATCAATGACCAAAGAATCTTACCACTTTCTCTTTAATATCCCCACCATTAAAGCCAAATACAAGTCAAACATTATGGCCTTGATATCCTAATTACGGCCATCAAAAAGAGTTTTACTACATTTCCTATTATAACTTGAGCCTTTTGTGTCACTTTATAGCATTAAATAATTGATGAATATTTATGCGTTATGGCTTTTTATATCACTACTTCTCTTTCCTAATGCATCGTGCTAAGATAGGAAAATTGAAGTCAAACTTTATTGCACGGTCCTCGTCAAAGGTAAGAAATCTTATCTTTTACCATTTGAGAAAAGTGAAGCCGAAAATTGACATTAAAGAAGTGGATTCAAAACTTACTGCCTTTCCAAGTTTGATAAAACTAGAAATTATTCAGATATATTTTTAGAAATTTGACTTGTATCTCAAAAAAGCTCTTCAACAAAGGAAATGAATGTATTTTTCTACATTTAATTCCGTAATGAAAATTATGGATCCCGTCAATGCTCCTTAGAGTCTCAGACGGAATTCGCATTAAGTTTGTCATTCGAGGACGATCAACAAAAACCTCGACATGAAATAAATCATCCAGCAGAAAGAGGTTAGGGCGTAGGCACCACATGGACTTGCAATAATTGTTGAGAATATATATTGCAGATGTTTTCCTACCAGGTCAGGTCCTTATTTCTGAATTTCCACTTATTTATATTATAACATTACTTGCTTTATTGAGAATAGAGAAAATTCTAAAAGTATTCGAACCACCATAATGTGAGGGAAGATATTACACCCTCCTCTTAGCAACATTATTTATGTGTAAGTTATTACCCCACCGTAGTTGCTATATATTGTCTAGATAATTTCTATGTTAAGGGCCAAGAGCTGGACAACTGAATGCTATGTGGTTAAACATTTGTTGACAAATTTCATAGTCAACTGATGAAGGGAACATTTTCCATAACAAGAAAGCAAATGAGATTGTAGGCTATTTCTACTTACTTTATCGCTACAAAATGGACTTGGCAACCGATGTGCACGTGTGTGTCATATGGGCTGGAATATATACAAGAATTTATTCCCTTATTTGTTTGCACTAATTTCCTTTCATGAATTATATACAGCCATATCATGACCTTCTCTTATCATTTCATAAGGTTGCCATCCTTGTAAGTATATGTTAAGCTATATAATGGACGAAGGTAAAATGAGACACAAGTTTCTCATAAATGGCCTATATGTCGTTCACTAGTAGCCACCTTAGCTTGAAGTGTCAATATAATTGATTATGGAATTTCATATATTGAAAATATCACACCTAAGATGATCGTATTTTCCATATTTATTCCCCCAAAATTAATTACTATCACTCTACACTATGAAATAATTTGTCCAGTTAATTATCTCTTTCATTCTACTCATTTATTTTAAAGAGTAGCAGTGTCTTTTTGGGACCACTCTATAATTTTATACATAATTTTCTATCATGAACATATTACCTCATCTTTATCCATACATATTCTTAGGCACAGGTCTATAAGTTTTTGAATTTTGTTCTAATAAATTAGACATGAAATTTTATGAAAGTTTCCCTTTGGGACTAAGATTAAGCCCAAAGGAAAGAAAAATACAAGTACAAACCATGACACGCCATTCTTTTGGTCATCATCCAACAGTAAATGTACCTTTCATGTTTGAATAGGGGCAAACCCTCTGGATATATCTACATCTTCAAATAGCCGGAACAAAATATAGCAACGATGTAGCCCAGTTCTTGGGCCTTAAGGTCAGATTTAAAATTTTCTTTTCCTTTTAGCTATCCAAGTATTTGCAACAACATTTGAAGTCAAGTCTTAGGCATAATGACAAATATTATTATTGCCAAATAAAAAACCTAGCTATTTACGAAATTTAAAATAAGATCATAACTGTTTACCATGATAAATATGATAACTGATGAACCAGAAATTTATGGTCGTCATTATATGCAGATCGTCATTCACCCAAAGAAGACGTTACGCATTTAATACGCACATTGATGATGAAACGTAACGGTCGGAGCAACGATCACAGAATGAGCTGTGATCTCTAGACAAAGATTCTGTATCGCACTAGCCATTGAGCATAAATGCAGCACATCATTGCCCATTAATGAGGCACATAACTATAAAAGAGAAGATAACAGAAGTTAAAGGTACACACAAATACGCTACGAAATCACTCTCAACTCATTTTCTCTCTAGAATCACTCTCCCTTATTAACTTAAGCATCGGAGGCGGTTTAGCTAACGCCACACCGGCGTGTTACTCTTCTCCTTAGTTCATTTTGCAGGATTCTCTTCTACAGAGACGACCCCATTCACAGCATCATCCATCCGCTATGATGAGAAGCTCAACTGTTAATTTTTTGCATCATCAATGACTGTTTATCATAATGGCAAATATCAATAAACACATCGAATTCCAACACTCTTTAAAAAGTTTAAACACTTTGCCAAGTGTTATTTAGTTGCACAAGAATAGGGTAATAGTTATGAAAACGATTGTTGGAAAGGCAAATTGCTAAATTACAAGATTAGTACAAACATGCACAATTGACACAGAAGGCTAGATAATTTCTTGCTAAAGTTAAAAGGCTTGATTAGTAATATCTGCTCTAAATAATGTGACCTATTTTAGACTTTTGATCTCTAACCGATCAAATGATCTTAAGTTCGTCCATTTCTTTTACTATTCTACTATCACCAAAACAAAGAAAAAAGTGGAAATGGTTGAATTGCCTATAGAGCATGTGCTTCATACATAAAGTAAGACAATTCTATTCGATCTCATGGCGTTAAGTGTGGCTTTAATCCTGACTAAGTTTTCATACTCTTACATGAAATGATATTGTTTGGACGTAAGCTATATCAATTCACCCAAAATTCTGTATAATATGTAAACCTATAAGAGGTTTGCTAGATTACTAGCTTCAAATATGCAAAAAACAGATGTTCCAAATTTTCTAAGGGGATGTCATAATTTGACGAAGAAAAACCCTTAAGAAGAAAATAGAGATATAACTAAAAGTTGTGAAAATTCCATCTACATTACAAATGCCGAGTTTAACTCCTGTAAATTATGGGGCTGTATAAATCCAACAAAAAAGAGCTCTATAAGTAAGAGTTCAATGACGAAAAGTTCCTCAAGAAAACTACAACAATGAAAAGATCGAGGTATGTACAAAATAGTATTGAGATTTAAGGTCTTTTATTAAGATAACTCATTTCTTTCTTTCTTTATTAATTATCCATGAGATTATTTTATTGAAACTAAATAAATATCAAGCTTGCATGGTTATTACAAATGTGTATGTAGAACATGTTGAAAATATTGCTATAAATTGTTACAATTATCACAATTAATATGACTATATTATTAGTAGCAAATGTCTCATCGTCATGAATCTGAGAAGTTATATTAAGTTTCCTAAACTTAAAATGCTAGATGATCGTGTTCACAATATGCTCATGAGTTTAAGTCTCAATAAATTTCCGCTATCTATTGCTTTAAAAATTATATACGGTGCAAGCACCTAACAAAGACCAGTTTAAAGAAGCATATAATCAAATAGCTTCTGTAGGGACTGGGTTTGAGCACTTCTTCTATTGGAAGAATGGACTCAGGCCCAACTAGTAGGGACTGGGTTTGAGCACTTCTTCTATTGGAATAGTGGACTCAGGCCCAACTAGCCCAATATAATAAATTTGTAGAGAATGAGTTTAAGAACTAGCCTTTAGTGAGGATAACAACAAATAAACATGGTTATGGGTGCACTAAATAATAAGGAAATGGGCTTTACGTATAAAATTCTATCCTGGGCACTAGTCCGATGAGCTATTTGTTCTTATTGCTTCTTCAGTACTTGGTTACAAAGGTTACCAGGATGATACCAGTAGCTACAGTGTTTTCTGCTCCCAACTTCCGATCTCTTTTCTGGAGGACTTCTTACATTATATACTCCCTTTTAGTTGATCTTGGCCCTCCATTTGTCGATCATGCAGGTCACTACTTAAGTGCTTGTCCCATTAGCCGTTGTCCTCAACCTTTTGTGAGTTGCAGCAACCAAAGCAGCACTGTTCAGGGGTCATTTCCCCATTAATGCAGCCAGAACGTTAGTTATGGGCATTTAATGTGGAGGTGACAGTTTCTCCTTGAATTACTCCTCCGCCAAGCTCCTATGGCTAACCCACTGTACTCATCCTATTTCTTGAGATGCTCTACGAGGCTGCCCTTGATGGCGTGCTGCTCTTCCCTTCTATGATTTCGGTTTGCCAAGGACAGGATTGTCCTCGGCAATGCTTCTTGGCAATTCGGACCTTCTTCGTTCGTCCTCGGGCATTCCTTTTTCCTCGGCTTGGGCCTTGGGCTTAGTATAAGGTGAGTCGAGGTGGCCAAACTCTTTGACCCCACAATAGCCCCTCAAAATCCTACTGTCTGGCTTCTCAGACAGAGATGAGGATTTTGGTGTCCTCGGGCCTTTGTCACAGCTTGTCAAGTCTTGTCCTCCATTAACGCCAGAGCCTTTTCGCTTGTCCAAGGCACGTTCTTGTCGCTTCGGTATACGGAGCGCGCCCTCATTAAATTCTGGCCGCTTTGTGCTCCCCACGTTCAACGATGTGATGGTGATCAAACGGTGGAGATTTTTTAACTTTATGGGCGGGAAAACCGACACGGTTATTTTTAATTGAAGGTATAAATGTTCATTTGAACCAATTCGCCTCTTTACTTCCACATTCAAGAGTTCTTGCGCACGTATCCTGAGTTCTGTCAAATCTCCAGCCCAACTCGCATTTCTTTTCAGCATAAAAAGCCTGTCCGAGGAGCTTTTCCTCATTTTTGTAAATTTCTACTCTAAGTTTCCTTTTCTCTTATTTCTCTCTTTCTTTCGTCCTTCCTTGAGTCCTTTAGCCGTTTCTAGGGATGGGTAGGTTTAAAAAGTTGGTTGAGTCTGAAGAGGCAATGGAGAAATTCATCGCCGATTATAGGATTCCCAGTAATGTAGACTTGAGATACTGTGAAGAAGGGGAGTGGTATTTTATTGACAAATCTACCGTTTAATTACATTATCTTCATATATTTTTCGTGGTTAAAAAATTTCAAGGTGATAAAAAATTAATAGACATGTCATTAATCAATTGTCTAAATTCAAGTTTTTATAGTTTAAAATAATGCATAAAAGATGAGTTTATAGAAAAAATGATAAATTACATCCGATTGTAATGAAAATTGGCATGCATGTTAAGAACATATAGAAAATGTAATCCAACAATTGGTTTTCCAAAATATGAATTCAATAATATGTTATTGGGTGGTGTAACTTCTACCCAACCCTATATTTCTTAATTTGATTTGAATTTTGACAAATCTACTGTTAGATTACATTATATTCATATATTTTTCATTCTTACAAAATTTCATGGAGATGAAAGATTAATAGCCACATCATCAATAAATTGTCTAAATTCAAGTTTTTGTAGTTTAAAATAATACATAAAAGACGAGTTTAAAGATTAAATGTTAAATTAAATTCGACTGTCATGAAAATTGGCAAGCAACTTAAGAACATATAGAAAATGTAATCCAGCAATTGGATTTCTAAAATATGAATTTAATAATAAGTTATTGGGTGTTAACATTTTTTAGAGTTACATCAGATTTAACTTCAACCCAACCCTATTTTTCTTAATTTGATGTAAATTTTGACAAATCTACAGTTAGATTACATTATCTTCATATATTTTTCGTTCTTACAAAATTTCAAGGCGATCAAAGATTAATAGCCACATCATCAATAAATTGTCTAAATTCAAGTTTTTTTAGTTTAAAATAATACATAAAAGACGAGTTTAAAGATTTAATGGTAAATTAAATTCGATTGGCATGAAAATTGTCATGCATCTTAAGAACATATAGAACATGTAATCCAACGGTTGGATTTTCAAAATATAAATTCAACAATAATTTATAGGATGGTGTAACATTTTATAGAGATACGTCTTGTGTAACTTAAACCCAATCCTATATTTCTTAATTCGATGTGAATTTTGACAAATCTACCGTTAGATTACATTATCTTCATACATTTCTCATGGTTAAAATATTTCAAGGTGATAAAAAATTAATAGGCATGTCATCAATCAATTGTCTAAATTCAAGGTTTTGTATTTTAAAATAATGCATAAAACACGAGTTTAGAGAACAAATGGTAAATTATATCCAATTGGCATGAAAATTGGCATTTATGTTAAGAACATATAAAACATGTAATCCAACGGTTGGATTTTCAAAATATGAATTCAATAATAAGTTATTGGGTTGTGTAACATTTTTTTGAATTACATCAGGTGTAACATGAACTAACTCTATATTTCTAAATTCGATATGAATTTAAACAAATCTACCGATAGATTACATTATCTTCATATATTTTTCATGATTAAAAAATTTTAAGTTCATCAAAGATTAATAGGCATGTCATCAATCCATTTCTAAATTCAAGTTTTTGTAGTTCAAAATAATAATGCATAAAAAACGAGTTTATAGAACAAATGGTAAATTATATCCGATTGGCATGAAAATTGGCATGCATGTTAAGAACATATAAAACATGTAATCCAACGGTTGAATTTCCAAAATATGAATTCAATAATAAGTTATTGGGTGGTGTAACATTTTTTAGAGTTACATTAGGTGTAACTTGAATCCAACCCAATATTTCTTAATTTGATGTGAATTTTGACAAATCTACTGTTAGATTACATTATCTTCATATATTTTTCATTCTTACATTTCAAAGTGATCAAAGATTAACAGCCACATCATCAATAAATTTTCTAAATTCAAGTTTTTCGTAGTTTAAAATAATACATAAAAGACGAGTTGAAATGTTAAATGGTAAAATAAATTCGATTGTCATGAAAATTGGCATGCATCTTAAGAACATATAGAAAATGTAATCAACGGGTGGATATTCAAAATATGAATTTAACAATAATTTATTTAATGGTGTAACATTTTATAGAGTTACGTCTTATGTTTAGGATCCTGGGTTATGTGGACGCTTTAAACGAGAAAATGGGGTTGAGGTTGACCCATTACGATGTAAACTGGTGCTACAACCTCCAACACCTAAAGAGTAAATCCTACTATATAAAAACGAGGGATGACAAGGTTCGGCTTATTCAGTGCCTCCTAGAGTTTAATAAGGGGCTAAATAAGGACTTTCTCGTTGTGTCAGGGAGGTGGCACGACGGCCTTCCTTGTCCGACAGAGGATGGGGCACCAGGTGGAGTATTCAGAGTAGGAGAGGATTGATCTTTTGTGTTGTCATAGTTTGCACCGTTTGGCTGCTAAAATGAACATACTTTCTTTTTTGCAGATCCACACGCTTTTGATCGACACTTTCACTTGGTCAACCGGGAAGATTTGGCAACCATCCTTAGGGCAGAGGTTTTTATGAACGAAGCTGATAACCAAGTTAGAGCCGCTCACAAGATCCTCGGGTACGATCCCATCTAGAAATCGTTCTTGGCTTCGAAGTACGTGATTAGAGCCAAAGATCCTCGGCTTCACAGAATCTCCATAGCAGGACATAGGTTCTTGATTCCCGAAGGATCCCCTGTCCCAGAAGGCGCTCCGTTGGCAGACCCTTCTTTGTCTCATCAAGCTATAGAGGCCGAGGACGATTTTGGTGTATTCGACTAAGTTAACCTATCCGAGGATCTCTCTGGTGACTTGGGCGACCCCAATTTGACCGAAGCGGATCTCCTATCAGTAGGGACTTTTTCTCAGGCCGAAATGGGTTTTAAGAAGAAACCCTTAACCGACTTGCTTGACCTGATTGAGGGCTAGCCAGGGAAGGACGCACCGGGGAAGCCACAGTCCAGGCTTCCTCCTCCCCCAACCAAGTCTCTGCCTGTTCAGACCAAGTCATCTTCCACCCAGTCAAAGTCATCATCTCCTCGGTCCAAACTTCCTCCTCCTCCCCAGCCAACTCTGCCTCCTCAGCCCGAGCCTGTCAACCCAAAAAGGAAGAGAGCTTCCAAAGGCAAAGAGCCTATGGATGGGGGACAACCTCGCTCCTCTCAGGAGGAAGATGAAGCCTGACGATCTTCAAAACAACTGAAAGTTGGGCACCAGGGCCAAGAAAGGGAAGTCGCCACACAGTCCGAGCCCCAGGCCTGGCTTCCTGCTCCAATGCTCCATAGGGAGCCTCTGATGGAAAATGCCTCCCTCAGGGACTTCCGAGGGAGTGAAGGTGCCTACGTGGCCGATGCACTAGAGAGGTGCCTGCTACTTCCCGCCGACATGGCCGAGTTGGGGAATATGAGGAGGCAGGAGGTTTTCCTCAGCATGAAGAGGTACTTGGGCATGGTAAGACTTCGAACACTTGCGACTCCGATGACTTTTGTTCCTTAGTTTTCGACTCATCGTGTGCTTGCTTTAATTGGCAGGCTGTCTAGGCCACTATAGGTTGGAAGAGGCTGCTAACGACCAGAGTAGGGCCCTTGAGCTCGAGCGTGACAAGCGCCTGGATGCCACGCGGACCCTTAAGAACTCCAAGGCCAATCTCCTAAAAGCGAGGGAGGCTCTAAAGGAGATGACAAAGGCCAGAGATAGCGCTGAGTCAGGCCTAGTTGGCGCTCAAAAACAGGCCGAGGACCAGACGAGGCGCCTAATCGAAACTGAGGATCAGCTGAAGATTGCCAAGGAGCAAATCACTGATCTAAAGAAGAAGCTGGCCGAGGCGGAGGGGGCTAGGAACGCCGCAGAGTGGGCCAGGGATGAAGCCTTGAGGGCTAAGGTGGAGGCAGAGTTCGCTAGGACAAAGGCTGAGAGTTCCAAAGAGAAGGCCGAGGAGGAGGCTTATGCCTTGGGAATGGATGAGACCCAGGCCATTCTTAAAGCTCAAGTACCTGGGGTGTGCACGCTCTATTGTTCTCAGGTTTGGAATGAAGCTCTTAAACAAGCTGGAGTTGAGGCTTCATCTGACCTTTGGAAGGTAGAGAATGTATACTACCCTCCTGCCATCCGAGAGCTAGGTCCTCCTAGCTCTAAGGTTGGTATTTCTCTCGAGGTGGTTGAGGCAGGCTGTCACGCCCCAAACCCGATACTTGGATTTGTGACCATGACCGGCATGCTAATATCAAGCCTAAACCTGATATTAATAAGAACCAACTTAACTTTTACAAATCTTTTACAAAAGCTTTCCTCTTTCTTTTCATTCTTGTTTCTTTACTTAAATGATATAACCTTTCACTTGACATTCAGAGCATCTACATTGTACTCCAAAGAATAACATAATTCACCAGTTACTCAAATTCTGAATTTCACATAATACATCTCTTAATACTTTAAGGTATACAACTTTCATTAAATCCTAAAATTTAACCATACTACAAATCTAAACATCAAGTTGCTAATTGAGGATCCATACATATAAAACTAAAACCAGCTCCTTCCAAAACTCGACTAAGGCTCCCTCTGCTCCAAAATGAAACCTGCTGACTGAAATATAAAAGGGTGAGCTGCGAAACCCAGTAAAGGTAAGGTATATGAGAATTTAATAAGGATTCATGTAAATCAGATCATTTCATTCTATGAATATTCGAATAGGAGAACAACTTTTCATGCATAGTATTTTATACTATTCATAATAATAATTTATACGCTTTTCATAAAAAAATAATTGTTCTCCCTGTTCTTATCAGAATAATATTACCAAAACCTTTCGGATTTAATTTCTTTCATTTCTTACAAAGTCACCAAATAAAATATTGATTGTTTAAAACCAATATATATACATTCTCATTACAAAATAATCATTTTAACTTAAATCAGATAATTGATAACTTTGTCTTAAACTAGAAATATCTTAAAGAATAACAAAACTTTTCTTCATAAATTTCTTCTTATAAAATATTATAACTTTCATAGTCATAAAACTTAACGTTTCATAAAAAAACAGATATCTTATAACTTTTTAGCATAAACTTGTAGTTTCATCAGAAACTTAATCTTTATAGAACACTAAAACATTTTCATCAGATTCTTTATCTTTAAAGCACAACGGAACTTCAGAAACTTTTATCTTTAATGAACAGCTTTTCTTTTCATCAGGAACTTCTTCTTTCCATAAGAGTTTTTACTTTTCACAATGCATTTAAACAAAATAATTCTCTCATGATTAATAACATAACATAGCTATTCATAACATATTGGTTAGTCCATATCGGATAAATCTGTACAGAGAAGGCCTCATCACATTTGGGTGCCCTCGTGTGTATGATATTGTCCCCTTTGGGAGGCCTGATGGCACATCCCCTCCAGGTTTTGTTCCTCCCCGCTGTCCGTACACATTGGGGAGAAGGCCTTGTTCATATTAGAGTTACAGGCAACCCCATTTCCTCTACTTTAAATAGCCTAGAGTTACGGGCAGCCCCATTTCCTCTACTTTAAATGGCCAAACATATAACATTTTTCCATGGAAAGCCAGTAATTAACCCCTACTGACAGAGTTCAGATTAACAGAGGACATAACCCGAAAACCTTTCATACTTATACATCATACTAAAATTTCTTATTTTGCATAACATTTCATAATAATATCATTTCCATTTTTTTCTTTAAATGTCGTGTTCGTGGAAATTAGTAATGGCATCAATATGCTTAAATCATATACATAAGGTTTCGAAAGCTCACGAACATATCTTTGTCAGAATAATGATTATATGTCATATCTCTAATAAAAAACCTTTTAATGCATAATATGCTTTAAAATAACCTCATGACTTACCAAATACCCATATAACTTATCCCTTACCTGAAAGCAGAGGAACTGAGAGCCTACAGTCGAAGGAGCTTAGACTTGGATACTTGTAACACCTAAACCAAAATCAAAGCTTATTACTATCCATTACTCCTTATCATAAACTTACATATTCATCTCAAAACCTATTTCTTATAATTAAGGAAATCTTATTCCCACCTCAACGAGGTTCCCACAAACATACAATGCACACATCAACAAATAATGTACCAAACTAAAGAAAAACCATCATTTTAATGTTCATATCCAGAATGTGTTTGAGATTGGAAGCAATGGTGCACGCATAAACTTACACAAGGCAACATACAACATGAACAAAACAGCTTCATAAAAACCACAATCGCATGGTTTAGAACCCCTCCTTTGAGTACTAACTCTCAAACCAAGTTACATAAAATTAATTTATGATCTAGACATGCCAAAAGATAAGCATATTAAATTATAGCTCAAAACATTCACCCTAGCTTTAGAATTAAATCCTCAAAGTTAGGCATGTCTCTTACTGTTCACTGTTCTATTCCAGCAGCATATGGCCCATTTGTAAAATACAAATGGGCTGTCCACACACATCAAATTGTCACGAAATTTTACAGAACCACTCCCCTGTATGTCCAGTATATACCATAAAAATTTCGGAGTCAAAGCATAAACCCATGATTTACTAAAAATCATACAATACAGCATACTCGGATCTGTCCTGACAGAATTTCATGCAACTTACAAATTAAACCCTTATTTTTATGTTCATCCAAATGCTGTGAGACCACTTTCATAACAACCATGTGTATCTTAGAAATCATAAAAACTATTCCTAGCATCCTAATTCACAAAATATGAATTAATACATATTTTTCTTATTGTAAACATCAAATCTGTCACAGAGACAGCTTCAGTACATTTTCTTACAAAATCATCAACAAATAGCAATAGGACTTAATTTCATTTGGGTATTTTTATACCAATACTATACATATTAAAATATGTTAATAAGCATTCAATTGATCACAATATCATCAAACTTTCAAATCACTAAAACAGAATCATAGTCCAGCCTCTAAAATCAGAACAGAGGATAAAGAAGTAGAAATAAACAAATGAAGTTTTGATTACTTACCCACAAACTTTGAAGCTGAAATTTTAGTGTTAACCTTTTAATTTATTCTTTAGAGATGGATATATTGTTTTGGTGAGAGGGGGAGGGCTGCCGTGTAAGAGCAAAGGAAGAAGAGAGAAAGAAGAACAAAGAAAGGGGAATAGAGAAAGAAGAAAAGGGGCTGGACTTTCTGATCTGATGCAGCCAAGAAAATAGGATAAGGGAGAAGACTTTTGGGGCAGCAAAATCAGATAAGGAGAGTGGACTTGGGTGGAATACGTGTGATGCTAAGGAAAAATCTCACACTTACACTTTTCTAAAAAGAATAATATCACTTTGCATATAAATATATATATATATATTTATATATATATCCTTACCTTAATACACTTAATTAAACACCAACAACTATATATCTAATAACTTAAACCACTTAATATAATTTTGTACATACTTAATATATATTTATAATACAAATAGTCATTTCAATTATTTATAATCTTTACAATTCTTATTTAATGGCATTATAAAATAATATGTTTATTGAATACTCTTATATTAATTTTAGAAAGCAAGTGGCTTAAAAATAATAATTAACCACTCAAACACATAGTTTAATTATAAAATTGGGTCGGGGTGTTACATAGGCCATCTTGACACTGCACTTGCTTCAACTTCTCCTGATGAGCCTGCCAAGGAGGCTGAGCCCTCTGGGGTAACCGAAACAAATAAAGGCCCTGACCAGGAAGCACCCCAGGATACTGCAAAGCCCTTAGCTGATGCCCAGGCCCCTCACGCCAAGGAGACAGCTCTCCTTGTGGTGCCTCTGCAGGCTATTCCCCTAGGCGAAAGCCCTGAGGACCCAGAGGCCGCTTCAGATCAACCTCCCAAGGGGGGAATAAAGATCAAGTTAAAGAAATAGGCTGCCTCTTTTGTGCTTTTGCCTCATGTTTCTTTCTCTTCTCCCTTTTTTTTTAGATATTCGAACTGTTGTAATGGAACACTTGGATTGAATATATGCAATTCCCTTTTCACGCGTTAATTGTCGCTATGATGGGTTCTGTTATTTATATAACTTGTGATTTGATTATTAGCTAAACAGTCTTAACAGTGTAACTTGTTTTCCATTTTTGAAACAACAGCCAAAAAATGTAAAGTCCATAATGATAACTTTCACTTAGACTCTGATTAACAATTGAGCAACTTTATTATTACGACTTGCTTTTGCTGAATGGACTATAAAAGGCAATAACCTTATAACATGAATCCTATACCTCATGAGTTGGTTATCATAACGGGTATAAAATGCTAAGCACGCATCACTTATAAAAACAAACTTTTAAATCCTAAGATTTAATGCCACAGCACAATGTGCAAGGGCATTCAGAAGTATGTTCCAAAAATTTACTGACCTCAAGGAAACAATTAGCTACTAACTATGTAGGGGAGTTACATTCAATGTACCTTAAAGTGCCTTAAGTGATGCTCATGGGCTTGTGTTTGTTTGCATCTTTATCAAATGAGGACAGGGCAAGTGTTTTTAGGTGCCAAACTCCCCTTTGGCTGTATTTGTAACTTAGATGAATGCTCGAGCTCGTTAATTTCCTCAAAAGTTGTGGTCCGAGGAGTCACACAACACTCGGAATCTGTTAATCGCTCAGGCCTTTGTTGAAAGTAGTTAGTTTCCCCATAGGTTTGAGTCCGAGGACCATACAAGACCTTGGTTCTGTTTAGTACTTAGATCTTCATTGAAGTAGTTGGTTTCCCCATAAGTTTGAGTCTGAGGACCATACAAGACCTTGGTTCTGTCCAACACTTAGATTTTCTGGAAGTAACTAGTTTCCCCATAAGTTTGAGTCCGAGAACCATGCAAGACCTTGGTTCTGTCTAGTACTTGAAAAGTTGTCATGGAGTGTTATCCTTCCCACATCATCTGGTCCAAGGACCGAGGCATGATTGAATTTAGTTTAAACACTTAGAAAGTTTCCAGTGCGTGTTAATTTCCCCAAAGCAGGAGGTCCAAGGATCCGGCATAGCTAAGGTTCTGTTTAACCGCTTCAAGAGATTCCAATGCGTGTTAATTTCCCTAAAGCAGGAGGTCCGAGGACCCGGCATAGCTAAGGTTCTGTTTAACTGCTTCAAGAGATTTCAGTGCGCGTTAATTTCCCCAAAGCAGGAGGTCCGAGGACCCGGCATAGCTAAGGCTTATTCACACATAATTGAAGAAACAAGACCTAGCAATAAGTCTTTTTTTAATGTTTCTTTTTTTGGATGAATCACCTAAAAAGTCTTCTTCTTTTTTTTTAATGTTTTTTGGAGTGAATTACCCAATAAGTCTGTCAATAGTAAGAAATGAACACTCGTTTAGATAGATGCACATGCGTGACAAATGGTTGGTGCCATTGTGATTTTTTTTTTTATGGGACCATTGTGAATATTGAATGCATACAAAAGGTGGACCAAACTTGTAGTTAGGATTATTGAATTAGTTAGGTAAAAAAATTAATAAAAATTTCACGTGACCACTAGTCTTTTTTTACTAGACCCGTAAGAACTAGCCCCTTGACAAAGGTACAGGTCATATACTTTATGTCATAAACCCCTAGAACTGTGCTCCATTTAGCAATCCTCCCCGCGTAATCAGTACTTCGAAGTGTAGACCTGAGCGGAAGCTGAGTTATGACAACAACTGTGTGTGTTCTTGGAAATTATGAGGAAGCTTTCGTGTAGCATGCACCACCACCAAAATGGTCTTCTCCAGGGACTCTTGCTGATGGGAGCTTGATCCTACCATGATTAACCGTTGCACTCACTAACACACAAGTTCTCCCCACAGACGGCGCCAATTGTAGGGACTGGGTTTGAGCACTTCTTCTATTAGAAGAGTGGACTCAGGCCCAACTAGCTCAATACAATAAATTTGTAGATAATGGGTTTAAGAACTAGGCTTTAGTGAGGATAATAACGAATAAATATGGTTATGAGTGCACTAAATAATAAGAAAATGGGATTTACGTATGAAATTCTATCATGGGCACTAGTCCGAGGAGCTATTTGTTCTTATTGCTTCTTCAGTGCTTGATTACAAAGGTTACCAGGATGATACCAGTAGCTACAGTGTTTTCTACTCCCAACTTTCGATCTCTTTTCTGGAGGACTTCTTACATTATATACTCCCTTTTAGTTGATCTTGGCCCTCCATTTGTCGATCGTGCAGGTCACTACTTGAGTGTTTGTCCCATCAGCCACCGTCCTCAACCTTTTGTGAGTTGCAGCAACCAAAGCAGCATTGTTCAGGGGTCATTTCCCCATTAATGCGGCCAAAACGTTAGTTGTGGGCATTTAATGTGGAGGTGACAGTTTCTCCTTGAATTGCTCCTCCGCCAAGCTCCTATGGCTGACCCACTGTAATCGTCCTGTTTCTTGAGATGCTCTACGAGGTTGCCCTTGATGGCGTGCTGCTCTTCCCTTCTATGATTTCAGTTCGCCGAGGACAGGATTATCCTCGACAATGCTTCTTGGCAATTCGGACCTTCTTCGTTCATCCTCGGGCATTCCTTCTTCCTCGGCTTGGGCCTTGGGCTTAGTATAAAGTGGGCCGGGGTGGCCAAACTCTTTGACCCCACAGCTTCAATTTTTATACTTCTCTATGATTCATATAGAATGCATTTCGTCTTGTATAGCATGCAATTGCACATTTGTACATTGTCATGCAACTAGCACTATTGAAGTGACTTAAGCGTACAATTAAAGAAGAAGGAAGAGGAAATTGCTATTACAAATGGCAATGACCATAGTCATCAAAGCACGCCAAAGAAAAAAAAAAGGGTTCCAATCATGATAGACCATTCCTTTAGTCATTAACAAACAAGAATTGTACTTTTCACGTTTGAACGGGGGCAAAAACGTGGCCTAGTTTTTACACCTTCAAAAAATTGAAGCAAAAGAGATCTAGGCCTTAGACATGAAGTATCATGTTGAGCTTATAAAAATTTTGAAAAGAGAAGAGCTCGCAATCTTAAAAAAGGAAGAGTTTGTCAAGAAGATCCCAGAAATAAAAAGATCGAGGTATGTGACAAAATAATATCGTCATTTAAGGTAACACATTTATCTCTGTCTCTTTTATATTCGTCTATAAAAATTTACATCTAGTAAGGTTTCATGCAAAAATGTATGTACTACTAGACACATCACAAAAGAGGTAAAACTCTAGGATTACAAGGAAATAAGAAAAATGTCCACCTAGGTTATTGGCAACTTATTATTTATATATGAATTGTTCTAAAATTCTTGTTTAACCAAGTCTTGGCAAGTGCATGTGCTACTTAATGCAGATATCAACATGGCCTCAAGAAGGTCCATAACGACATAGCGTCAATGAATCTTTCTAGCAACAAGTGATAAAATTCCTTAAATGGATGTAAATCACCAACGAAGCTGAGTGATCTTAAATGGATGTAAATAACCTAAAAATGGCTAAGTGACAAAATTCCTTAAATGGATGAAAATCACTGACAAAGCCAAGTGATAAAATTCCTTAAACGGATGTAAATCACCTAAAAATGGCTAAGTGAGAAAATTCCTTAAATGGATGTAAATCATTGACGAAGCCAAGTGATAAAATTCCTTAAATGGATGTAACTCGCCTAAAAATGGTTAAATGATAAAATTCCTTAAATGGATGTAAATCACTGACGAAACCAAGTAATAAAATTTCATTTATGGCTAAGTGATAAAATTCCTTAAATGGATGTAAATCACTGACGAAGCCAAGTAATAAAATTCCTTAAATGAATGTACATCATTTAAAAATGGTTAGGTGATAAAGTTCCTTAAATGGATATAAATCACTTGAAAGAAAAGCTAAGTGGTACGACCCCTAAAATGATATGGATCACTTCGACGAGGCTAAGAGAGGTAGACCATCTAGCAAAAGTCAAACAAAAAACAAAAAGTTTGTGTAGCTATTAATGGAAGATGGTCATCATAGCCTGAGCAACTTCGTCAGCCTCCATTTCTTTATGAACTCAAAGTCCAGGATCAACCCCTGGACCATGCTTCACTGAGTACCTCTTCAGCAGTTTAAAGCCTTTGTAGTACCAACTAAATAAGACAATATTGTGCTCCTCAGAAAGCTGGAACGCTTGAACAGCCTTGGTAGCCATGGTCTTAATCTTTTGATCGGCCGACAGGAGCTGCTCGTCCTCCTGCACCGTCAACAACTTCTCGATTCTAAGCTCCTTGGTCAGAACTTTAACTTTCTCCTTGGTAACATTCCCTTCGTTCATTGCTGATATAAGCTCCTTTCTCAATATAGAGCCCTCAGCCTCTAATGCCTCCACCTTGGAACCAGCCACAACCACCTTCTCCTTGTGGGCTCGATACTTCGTAGCGATATGGATTGTCTCTCCCAGCACCTGGCACTCATAAACATTAGGACGAAGACTACACTACTTTCGAGAGAAATATACGAACAACAATGGAAAAACATCAAGTCTTCCCTAAAGTCTTATCGTCAAAACACCAAATGGCACGACCAAGCTACAAAAGAATGATGAGGGGATCCAAAGAAATAAAAAATGGTCGTCCAAAGAAATCACCTCCCTTTTCAGTAGTGATAAAAAATGACCGTCCAAATAAATTAGCTCACTTTCAAGATCAAGCTATGATCCCTCGAACATCCAAAAAGACCTTCAAAAGGCAAATACTAAGAAGTCGTCACAAAAATACTACCATTCTTGAAGAAGAAAGTAGTTGAAGATAAAGAAGTCTGAATCTAAACAAGTCAAGAACATTCCTTAAGCCTGACCAGCATAAAGCAAAATCAGACTTAGGAATGAGGGGCAATTGATGAGTCCATAAAAACCATTAAAGTCGTCCATCTTAATGGAAGATCATTGTGTCATTAGTAGGCCATCTAAGATAGATGAGTAACCGCCCAACACATTCAATAACGACCATCAAAAGTTTTAAACTCTCTTATCAAGACAAAGAACATTACAATTAGAGTAATAATCACCCTCATTTATGTCCAACAGCTACCTAAGTCACCTATAAAAGGGATAATCTGTCCATTTGCTAAGGTATGTCAAAAACTACTACAAAATACTACAAAACTATCTATATACGAAATATATGGGTTGATACTAACTTAAGCATCAAAGACTCCTCCATCGGGCACAACCGGTGGTCTCTTCGATCTATCTCTCTTTTATTTTGCAGGTTCTACAAAATTTTCTAATACTTTAGATTGAACGAGTGACCCAACTGACGATTTTAGCATCATCACTAACTCTTAAGTTTTCATAGTTGAAATAGATAAACATTTTTTTGTTTAAGAACATCAAGAATATTGCCTCAAGGGCGGAGGACTTCATTGGCCTTGGACAACTCAAGAAGTATGGAGTCTTAGATGTAGGTGGGTGGTCATTATAGGGCATTGTCCAGCTTAATGACGACAGAGTGAGAGAAAGGAGATATCATATTAAAACACTAATTGATTTTTTATCTAAATAATAATTAAATTACAAATTTCTTATACAAAGGCCAAAAAAAAAAAAAAAAACTTTACCAAATTTTGTTAAAGTATTGCATAAAACTTCTTCTAATATTGCTCATAATATATATGTCATTACAAATTTTCATAATAAATATAGCAGAAGTAAATTCATACTATCAATCAACTTTTATCATGAACTTATTTTATTATTATATATTCATTATTATTGCTGAGAAAGTCAGATTATTATCATTATTTATTTATGAAAGATAATAAACAGAGTCACGGACTCATGAGGGTCACATTGTGAGAGAGAGAGAGAGTCCGTGAATTGCGGACCAACCTGCCTCGTCTTCTTCATTTCTCTCTCTCCGTACCAGCCAAAACAGAAACGTGAGTCATAAACAAAGCGAAGTCATGTGGGGTCCACGTGAAGAGTAGAGTGGACCCCACCAGTTCGAGAACAACAAGAAGAACAGAACAGAACATAATGAGAGAGAGAGAGAGAGAGAGAGCCGTCTCTCTAGTCTCTAGTCTCTAGTCTTACGTATGTGCCTGCCTGCCTTTGTCTCAATCTCTCATCTTGATTCCTTCTTTCCCCACTTTTTTTTTTTTTTTCTTTCTTCTTTTAATATATATATATATATATATATAGAGAGGCATATTTTACTTGGATTTTACTTTAGTGGTAAATTTTATTATTATTTATTTATCTATTTTTGCCATTTTTGGTATTAATTGGGCTGATTTTTTTTTTTTTGGGTAAAAATTGGGCTGATTGATTAGCCTTGGACCGACCACCACCTGCCCACTCAAAAAATGCAAAATGAAAATATTATTATTTTTTTAAAAAAATATGGACAAGTACGAAAATACCCTCCTGATCTCACATGATTATGGGCCCATTCACGTGAAATTGGGCCGGTGGAGCAACCTAACTCTGCCAAGGCTAACAACATGCTAGCTGGATAGTTGCTCCTCTACCAAGATAGTCTGACATTCTATAAATGATTCATATTCAATACTCAAAACGCCAAATAAATAAAAACAAAAAGAAAAAAAAAATGTATATAAGAGTACATATTTTTGTGAATCATAATAAGCTCTGTAAGCCCATGATTCGTGTTGTGTTCATGCATAAAAAGATGTCCAGAGAGTCAGAGACCAAGTACTATAAGGGTAGATACTCCCAAAAAAAATAAAAAATACTATAAGGGTCAAGGAATTTGGTTACATTATTACAAAAAAAAAAAATTTATAAGATGTGTGTTGTGTATGTGTTTGTTTTATTATTTTTATACAATTTGACTTAATAAAAAAACAAAACAAAACAAAACATAAGTCTATACCTATACAAATAAATAATATATAAATATAGATGTAATGTATCGTAAGTCTCTAGTTGAATTTAAACGCATGGTTGTATCAATTAATATAACAAAGAGTTTTGTAATTTAATTGATACTAAAGGCGTTCACGGTTAGATCAACTTGAGTTTGTATTCAACTCATACTCGACTTGATCAGATCGGGTGGAGGAGAATGAAATGTGCTATCAATTGATAAGGAGCGTTAGTTTGGATGGACGGGCTCTTTACAAGTGGCGATTGAATCAGTTGACACCGGCTAACCAAGGGGTGAGGTAGAAATACAACCTTACTTTTGTCAATATTCAACAAATTATCAAATAACTCCAAATGTTTGGTCTACTAGTTTCTAAGGTCTTATAAGATCTTAAGTTTAAAATTCATAACCAACATCTTAGGCTCATAATGTATGAATCAAGATATTAAAACCGTTTGGTTAGACGTTTTGAGAGCTTAAAAGAGTGTTTTTAAAATCCAAATCTCTGTTTTACAACTACAATTTCTCATGTTTTTTTTACAAACGCTCATTTTAAACTCAAAAGATCGTTTTCTAATAGTTTATACAAATACACATTACGCACAAATATAAAATTAAAAAGGGCAAATTCCAACACACACTAATAAGTTTCTCAAACTATTTCACCTCCCATCTAGCCAAAAATTAATATGGGGCACGTTATACGCCAGACATAGGCCCAACAAAACAAGGGGTCCACAACAAAAGAAGGATACCAGAGTAAATTTAGGCACTGAGCCGACGCATCAGTAACCAGAGAAATAAAGAAATGAAAAAAATTACTGGTGGGAAAACGAAAAGAAAAAAAGGCTGATGAAGGCGATGAAGATTACAACACCAACAACAACAACACCAACACCAACACCAACAATTTCTCTTCGTACAAATGGAATCATCGGTTTTCTTAACCTGAACCACTCACCCCAATACAATCATCTTTTTCCACGAACCATTGTCCCTCCCAATACCATTAATTATTATTGCTACTATTATGCTTCACTTTCTCCTTCTCCTCTCTTAGCAAATATTCTCTCTCCTTTTCTCTCTCTATCTCTCTCACCCTCTCATTCTCACCACTCAGATCCGCCTTTGCCTCCATTTCAAGTTTTTTAGGTACTGATTCTGCAAACAATAGAAAAGAAACTGATTTAAAAAAAAATAACTTATTTTTAGTTGTTTTTCCATCTCTTCTTTGATATTGCTGATCTGGGTATTGCTTCTTTTTTTGTTTTGGATGCTATGATGGGATAAAGATTGGAACTTTTTTTTTTTTGATGGTTACCCAGAAATATATGGATGATTGTTGTTGTTATGCTCAAGTTGGAATTTTTATGTGTTAGATTTTGCTTTTATATTAATGGGGTGGAATCGATGACTTGCTCTGTTGTGATGGGGTTGTTGAATCGAAATAGAGGCTTGCTATGGGTTTTAAGTTGTTGATATGCTAGGTTTTGAATTTGATATTCATTTACATACGCTGTGGCTGATGTGCATGGTGTGGATATGAGGAAATTTGGAAAACTTCCTTGAAATGAGTTTTAAGGGGTTGTCTGTCACTCAGCCGAGTTGAGTTTATTGTATTTTTTAGGTCCAAAATAATGAATGGTTGAACATTTCAATTTGAAGTTCTTGTCCCTTTGTGCTAGTATCTCTCTGTAACAAAATGCAGCATAGTGTATCTAGTTATTGGTGATGCTGTTTGTGATGCTCTAAAAGGTTCTATATTGATTTTTTTTTAAGTGGGTTCTCTTCAATTTGCTTGATCATCCGGTTCCCCTCATAACTATTGATATTTTGAGGTGCTTCATTGTGCATGATTTGGATTTTTAGGAGATTCTTGAGCTTAGGTGCTTAATCATTGGTACCCATCATAATTAGTTTGGTAAGTTTGGTTAGTTTATGGAATGATGGTTGCCTGCCTTGGTTTCTTATAGGAATATGTTTGGAGGAGATAGTAGCAATCCTGTGTTTCCCACGTTCATTGAGGAAGGTCGGTTTCAATATGATACCAGTGGATTGCCTCAGCTGCAATTATTTGGAGATTGTGAGTTTTTCCTAAGAACTTACTACTCATTTATGCTATTTGATTTTCTTCTAGTTACAGATTTAGATTTTCTAATTCTGTTGTTTTGTTGTCCTAAAATGTTATTTTGATATTGATGTAGGATTTTCTACATGTTCTACTCTTATTGTCTGGTCCTGTTATTGCTTCTGGACAGTTGTTATGTGCTTGGTCTCTCTATATTTTACAACTTTGATCAATTAGGATTTTGGACTAGGTTTCTCATTCAGTTTGTGCATTTAAGATTTTATTATTGCATAAATTAAGGATGATGTCTTTGTTGCCTGTGCCATAATTTGAACAAATAATTTGATTGTTTTAACTTAATACATGTTTGAAAGTACAGGTAATTTCAATATATAAGTGGATTAGAGTTACTTAACAGATAATGATGAGAGGAGAAAATGGCCTGTATATGCTTAAGGAATATGCATTTTCTTAACTCCTCCATTTTGTATGAGTAGTTGGAGCTGGCATCATATGTTTTTGTGCACATATTATTGAAGATCAATTATCAGAAATGTGCAAGTAATTATGATTGAATGATGACTGGTTATTGGTAAATAAGCCAAGTGTAGTTAGATTAATTTTTCTAGTGTTTTCAATGGGTCACCATATACTTACGTTTAGATGATGGGATGTAATGCTACAGCGCTACTAGCACACAAGTTTGAATTCTATGCAACATTTGGAAAACATAACCGCAAACGACAGTGGTCATTAAGCACCTGAACTTTGAGCATTTTACATCACGATTAATAATTTTGACATTGTCCTGGACAGAAGAAAACGTAACATATTCTCCTTGTATCACCTCTTGTGACCCTGTCTCTTTGTCCCTTTCCAGTTTGTCCCATTACAGCAATATCCTCTACGTTTCTTGTGAGTTGTGACTTATCCTGTCAATACAATACCTCTTTTTTCCCCCACTTTCTTTCTTTATGTTATTAGATGTGATGTGTTATTTATTTTTTGGTATACTTACATCTAAATTTAATTTTCTTTCTGTTGCTCTCATTGTTTATGTCGATTTTATATGGTTATAACTTTGTGGCATTTTTCTTTTTCATTTAAAAATATTTTCAGTGTTTTTTGTTTAATCTATAAGGTAACTTTGCAATCTGTGCAGTCCCAGTTGGATGCAATGTTGGTCCTTTAAACTACATTGGAAATGACCAAACAACTCCTATGGAGCAGCCAATTAAAAGAGCCAGGGAAGCAGAATCTATTTCCAGACAGCAGCAAAAACGTCTTTTATCTCTAAATAATAACTTCTCTCAAGATAAAGCTGGTCATTCTGGAAGCATTCTGAATCCTAATCCTGTATCAACTGGGTTGAAACTTTCATATGAGGAGGATGAACACAATTCTTCTGTTACTTCTGCAAGTGAAAGTATTACAGGTGTCCTTCCCGTTATTTTATCCCTCGGCGATAATCTGAAGATAGAGATTGATCGGCAGAAAGAGGAATTTGATCGTTATATTAGACTTCAGGTAATAATCTAATTCCACAAACTAGCTTATGGTGTTGTTGTGTCAACATCTAACATCTTAACAATACCTGCAATTCTTTTTATGGTGAAAGAATCAGAAATAAAATTTTGATCCTTTTTATCTCCACTTAGGAGGTTGATACTTAGACATTAGTTTGCGATAGATTTGTTGCTTCTTGTTTTACGATACCCTCTACAACCAATTCTTCATTGGTGTGTTTCAAACAGGAAGAAAACATTCTCAAGGGTGTGAGGGAACTGAAGCAAAGACAAACAGTTTCTTTCCTGAGTGCTATAGAAAAGGGAGTTGATAGGAAGTTACGTGAAAAAGAGCTTGAAATAGAGAATATGAACCGCAAGAACAAGGAACTAATGGAGAGAATAAAGCAGGTCGCCGTGGAAGTTCAGTCTTGGCACTATAGAGCAAAGTACAATGAGTCTGTAGTCAATGGCTTGAAAAGCAATTTGCAGCAAGTCATGTCTCAGGGTGCTATGCATGGGAAGGAAGGATGTGGGGATAGCGAGGTAGATGATGCAGCCTCTGGGACTAACGTGGATCACCTACGCATTGTAGGTGGGTCTGGAAATTTGGTCTTTACGGAGAAACAGTTGAATTGCAGGGCTTGTAAAGTTAAGGAAGTCTGTGTCTTGTTGTTACCTTGTAGGCATCTGTGTCTCTGTAAGGATTGTGAAGGGTTTATTGATGTATGTCCTGTGTGCCGGGTAATGAAGACTGCAAGTGTTCAAGTATATATGTCTTAAAAAAGTGTAATGGTATCAAGGCATATTTCTAGGCACTTGTATTCCTCATTACCCCTTTACTGCAATCAATTTAATTTATTAATGTTATCATGGTCGCTGGATTTATGGGTTGTTAAATGGAGGTGCTTAAGTTACAGAGTTTTTAAGAAAAATTATAATGGCTCAAGTATCATTAATTTAATTAGTTTAGAAATCTCTGGAAAGGATTTTAAGCATCATCCACGTATAATATTAGTGGGAATTGTGTTTTCTTTTTTGTTGGCTTTTCTAAACAAAGTTAATTTGGTTTCTACTTTCTCATGCCATTTAAAATTGGGTATGTTCTAGACTGTAGTACTGTCATGGACTCATGGTCCCGCTCGGATGTGGGATATAAACTGTTCCAACAGATAAAAAGATGAGTGGAAAAGAGGGGAAAGCATGCTGATATTGGAGAAATATAATTACAACTTTGATTTTGATACTGAAGGTAAGTGAGATGAATGAACCAGAATTCGAGATTACTGGGGTAGTTTTTAAAAGCTGAAAGGTTTAAACTAGTGAAAAATGTTATGCAAGAAAGGTGGCTCAATTTGTACAGATTTATGTAATAAAAATGGTGGTAACTGTCACTCCAAAAGGCCTAAAACGAACTTTAGAATTTACAAGGTTTCTCTCGAAACCCTTCAAAACCCTTTTATATATTCTTATTAAACGTGAATTTTGAAAATCTAATCATTAGATTGCATGATAAGTATGGTAAACCTGCATTTTTAAAAATCTGTTTGATGGGATCATTGTAGGTATGGTAAACTTGCATTTTTTACTACTGAATTAGAAAAATTAGAATGCCAACTGAGATCAACATCCCAACAAATTGTTGAGTCTCACTCAACTCAAAATGGCTGATGGGAATTATAGATACTTTCTCTTTGGGAGATCTGGTATCATTGTTTAATGCACCTCCTGGGTTCATCTAACTTTGTACACCTTGTCTATCATTGGTGCCATCTATAAATACCATTAGATTCAATAGTCAAGAATATTTCCACTCATATATGCCATAAAAATATTCTGATCCCAGCAAAGTTGGAATGGCAAGTACCTTCACCTAGAATTCATTATTGTCAAATTTTTTTCACAATTTTTTTTGTGTATTGGGGGTGTATCACTGTCACAGATCTAATCTAGCTACCTGCTAATCAATTTGCCGGTTGTTGGAAATGACAGTCCAAGCTTGGATGATCAAAGTGTTCTTAGTTTCTTCCCATCCTTACCAATAGGTCAAAAATTGAATTAAATACACTTCCTACCACAGATGGACATTTTCCTTTCTTTTTTTGGCCGCCAAACAAATGGGAATTCTCCTCTTTTGGTCGTAAAGTAAAATAGATGGGACTTAAAAGAAATATTAAAAAATAAAATAAAACATCTATGTTACCTACCATTACCAATACTGGAAAAGGAAATTAAGAAATAATCAAGAAATATAAATTACATTTATCAAGTTGATATTTTAGTCACTGAATCATGGATTGAAAAATCAATTCGATCCATAAATTATGGATTACATCAATTTATTCCCTACAATTTAAAAAAGGGTTTAGTATTATACTAATATGTTTCTGGTTTTACAATTTAATGGTTATAAAATTTTGGAAATGTAATTTTACAAACTTAAGGTCTACAAGCATAGTTATTAAACTCAGACCGGACGTTAACTCAGTCTATGAACTGAGTCACTGGTTCAACTAGTGGGTCACCGGTCAAATAAAAAAATTAAAAATTAAAAATATATGAATGTAAGATTGAAAAATCATAACATGAATATGTAAATTAACTATTACAACTTACAATAATTAATTATTTAATTTTATACATAAAAAGATTAATATAATAAAAGAATTCTTAGTAGTGTTTAAATTATATTTGGCAGTAAAGTTAAGGTTAGCTAAAGTCTGAAGCAATAAACAAATTCAAAGCAACAAAATAGTAAAAAATTCAAAGAAGAAACAATGGTCACAGTGTCACACACTCACACAGTACACGGAAAAAAAATTAAACAAAAGAAAAGATGCTAAACTTAAATGCAATAAACAAATAAAGTATAAGAAAAAAAAATCTAAACAAAAGAAGACAAATGAAGTTTCAATTGTTTGATATACTCATGTGGTCATCCTTGCTAATTGGTGGCTAACTACTGAAGTGAAAAGTGATTTGTTTAGACTTGAGCACAGAAAACTGATGCACAATAGCAACCTCGCAGGTTTGGAGAACTGTGAAAAGTGATGGTATAGTGTGAATCAGCATAGAACAATGCTCTTTTTTTTTCTTTTTTTTTTTTAAAGTTTTTTCTTGTTTAAATCAACATATTATCGCAAATTAAACAGTAAAATAGTCAATAGAGTGGACCTAATAATGTAAATTTATACAATTCACAAACACAATCGAATTACATAGGTTGCTTAAAACTTGTTGAGTTTTTGCGGTTTTGATCAGGTCATGTACTCTTTCGACCCAATTTATTATCCGGCCCGATCTATGTGCTGGGTCACCGGGTTACCAATCCGACTGGTCGGGTTAGGTTTAATATCACTGTTTCCAAGAGTTAAAGATGTAAACTTTTTTTTTCCATGTAAATATGATAAAGATTTGAAAGTTTTGACACCCACTTAATAATTATTTATCATTATATCAAAACATTAATATGTTTTCTTTTGGTAGAAGCAAGATTCGACGTACCTAGTCTTGATAACAAAAGATTTCTTTTTTTTAAGAACCAAAAGACTTTGTCATTTGACTATTTAGAGAAAAATTGACTAATTAAAGAAAAAGAAAAAGAAAAAGAAAAAAAAAATGGATTAGGATGAAAATTTGATAGACTAAATTAATAAAATATCTGTTTGAATTTGACATCCAACTGTTAATTTAAAATGTATATATATTTTTCATAATTTATTAATATGTTTTCTTTTGGTATAGACAAGATTGATGTACTTAATCTTATAAAAAAATACTTTTTTTTTTCCAGATAGGCAAGATTCGATGTATCTAGTCTTGATAACAAAATAAATTTTTTTTTTGGAAAACCAAAAGACTAACAATTGACTAATTAGAAAAGAAAAAAAAATAGGATGAAAATTTGATTGACTAAATTGATAAAATTCCGTGACTGTTTGAGTTTGACATTCTGATTTGAAACTGTTTCAAAAGTATATTTTTAAATATAATTATTTATTCTAGTTACAAAATTATAAAAATATTTTTATATATAAAAAAGAAAAAAAACAGCTACACCAAATTAACACAACCCAAAATTTACTAAACTTCAGGATAACAATTCTTCAAACACCACATCATTTGCAACAACAAACTGAAACTGAAACGGTCAACTGTAATTTTGTAATTTCACTTCACTACTTACAGATAACTATATCAAAGTCTAATCATATCAAAAACTACGACACGAAACAAAAGTTGTGTCCTAGACTTTCTCTATAATGATATACATCCAAATTTATATCTCATAATAAAAAATAAAAAAATCTTAATTGAAATTAAAAAAAAAAAAATTTATAATAATAATTTAATACTAATATTAGATACAAAAGAGAGAAAGAAAAAGAAAGAATCCCGAAGAATATGCGAGACATTTCCGATTCCGTTTTTTGTTGTTGTTTGTCTTTCTTTTCATCTCCTACTTCACTCCACCAACCCAACTACCCTCGCTTTCTCGACGGACTTTCCAACGCCTAAATATCTCTCTCTCTCTCCAAATTTATAAACCCTTTTCTTTCTCTCTCTCTCTCTCACACAAAAGCTTTGAGGCTTTCGAAAATGCAGAGCGCGTCGTTCACACTCGCGTCTCCTTCGCCATCGCTGTCTCTCCTAAAGCCACGGAGGCAGCCTCCGAGCTTGAGCTTCAACCCTAGATTCGATCCCATTCGCGCTTCTTCGTCTTCGAACCTCAACAATGATTCGAATCTCTCTACTCGCCGATCCTGGTCTCTCTCTTCTTCTTCTTCGTCTTCGTCGCCGATCAAACTTAGGCCTTGGAATGCGCCGCCGGCGAGTTATTCCGATGCGGAAACGAACCGTTTCGAGGTTAAGGCGACTTCGGTGCCCGAAGCCGCCGGGGAGAAACCCGAATCGAGTAGCTTGTTCAAGACCTTGGAGCTCGGTGCCTTGTTTGGCCTCTGGTACCTCTTCAATATCTACTTCAACATCTACAACAAGCAGGTTCGGTTTCGCTTCGTTTCGTTTTCGAAAATTTTCAGATTGATAATGTGTTGCTATTTGATTTGGTTTTGAGAAAATGTGTTGCTGTTTGTGTTTTGGTTATTGAAATTTTTGAGGTCGAGGATTGTGGATTTGTGTGATTTTGATTGGGTTTTTGAGTGTTGAAATTTGTGGAAAATTTATTAATTAGATCGTATAGTGATTGAAAACTAAACAACCCCTAAAAGAAGAATTAATGTGAGCTTTGTAATGTACTGAAAACTCTGTTTTTCTTGGAACTCTGTTTTGGTGGGAAAGCTTTCTGAGAAAATTCACTTTGAAAGCAAAAAGATTATTATTATTATTATAAGTAATAGAATTTATTTGAAGGAGTGATCAAAATGTGATCTTTCGCGAACAATTACAAACAAACACCCATGTGATCCAAAAAATCAACAATGGTGCGTCTTAGAACTCTGTTTTGGTGGGAAGCTTTCTGAGAAAAGTCACTTTGAAAGCAAAAAATTATTATTATAAGTAAAAGAATTTATTTGAAGGAATGATCAAAATGTGAACTTCCACAAACAATTACAAGTGAAACACTCGTATGATCCAAAAAATCAACAATAGGGTGTCCTCGAATTTTATCTGATATTCATGTCATGTACTTTGGTAACTTTAATTTTATCGGAAAATTTATAATTAAAGTGAGCTTTGTAATGTGCTGGAAATTTTGTTTTTCTTGGAACTCTGTTGACGTGGGAAAGCTTTTTGAGAAAAATCACCTTGAAAGAAAAAAATGTATTATAAGTAAAAGAATTTATTTGAAGGAGTGATCAAAATGTGAGCTTTCACAAACAATTACAAATGAAACACTCATATGATCCAAAAAATCAACAATGGTGCATCCTTGAATTTTATAGTTGATACTATTAGCTGTGTTTATAGTTGATGTTGATCAATAATTAGACTTTGGAAATTACCTGAAAAAATGTACTTTGGTAACTTTAATTTTATCAGAAAAATTATTATTAGTTTTTACTTGGGTCTTTAGGGTTTAGTTCAAATCAGGCTGCTGATTGTGAGACACTTGAATTTAATGTGTGTTAATACTTGACCAATAATTCAGTATGAGAATGGAGCTGATTTGTGTTACATGTTTTGATTACAGGTTTTGAAGGTGTACCCATACCCAGTAACTGTCACTGCGATTCAGTTTGCTGTTGGGACAGTAATTGTTTCTTTAATGTGGGGTCTTAATCTCTACAAAAAGCCAAAAGTTAGCAGTTCACAGGTATTTGATGTGGTGTGAAAGTTTTAGTATTTAGTGTACAGGTATTGATTTCATGTAGTGATTCTTATTTGTGAGTAACTTCTTGACAGCTTGCAGTGATATTGCCACTGGCAGTGGTGCATACATTAGGGAATGTTTTCACGAATATGAGTCTTGGAAAAGTTGCAGTGTCATTCACTCACACGATCAAGGCTATGGAGCCCTTCTTCTCTGTTGTCCTATCTGCTATGTTTTTGGGGGAGGTGCGAATTTCCTTTTCTATTTTGCCCCATTTTTTATGTCTTTGGATCACCAAGATTGGGTGGAGATGATTTTTTTTTAACAAGTAATGAAAATTTTATTGATATAAAAAAATAGAGTCACACAAGTATACAACTGGGTACTATACAATCAATCACAGAAACTGGGTGGAGACTGGAGATGAAACTGATTGAAATATATAATTTTGTAGTATGATAGCATTGATAGCTTTAGTTCCCAATAAAGTTTCCTTTGTATTCTTAAGTTTGTTGAAATGATTTCTATGCAAGAATTTCAATTTTTATAATGAGCATCACTCATCAAGTTGTTTTGATTCTAACTATTATCCTCATTCTCATACAGTTGCCCACTTTTTGGGTGGTTGCTTCCCTTGTACCTATTGTTGGAGGAGTGGCACTTGCATCAGTCACCGAGGCCTCTTTCAACTGGTACAACATTATATCTGCATATAAAATTATAAATCTTATTTACTTATCAAAAAAAAAATATATATATATATATATATATATAAATCTTGTTTACACAGATTAAAAGATATCCGCATCATGTAGTTGTTGATTTAGGATTGAATGGTAGTATGGTACTCGAGGGGTGGGTTATGAGGTTCAACCCACCATAGATGTGGGATTTGTGGGTTTTATTGGACAAGGGGTATTTTCTATCATTTGGGAAAAAAGGATTCTAAAAATTTGGTTGGGCTGTCAATGAGCTCTAGCATAAATGGCACTTCTTCTAATGAAAAAAATGGATGGAGGGTGAGATCGCGGGTTCAATGCTACTGGGTGTGTTACTTACCAACAAAAAGAAAAAAATGTGACTTCATATAGGCTATTCAGTAGCATTGTAAAACTAAGGACTTTACTTGATTTAGTTTATCAATGAAAAGAATAACATATGATCGTTCTGTTTTATTTTGGAGAAGGGCTGGATTCTGGAGTGCTATGGCTTCCAATTTGTCAAACCAATCTCGTAATGTCCTTAGCAAAAAGGTCATGGTTAAATCAGAGGTAATCAACATTTTCCAGATTCATATGTTCTTAATCTTTTTGCCTTTATTTTTTTATTTATGAAAAAAAAATTTGGTGTGTCATACTACATTCTGCTGTTGTTATTTCTTTTCATTTTATTTTTAGTTTGTGTTTGAATTGGCACATAACCGGCATTTTATCCTTTCACAGGAATCTTTGGACAACATCACTCTCTTCTCCATAATAACAGTTATGTCCCTTATCTTGTTAGCCCCTGTGGCTCTCTTCATGGAAGGTGTCAAGTTTACTCCTACATTCCTGCAATCAGCTGTGAGTAACTTTTTTAAGAGCTAAAAGCTGCAACAAATTTTTATTGTCTTGATTTTACTCAGAAAAGAATCTTTAATATAGGTGCCTATCTGATTTATTTTTTATATTTAATTTCATGACAGGGGTTAAATGTTAATCAAATATACACCAGGTCTTTTCTAGCTGCACTCTGCTTCCATGCTTATCAGCAGGTGAGGCACTTCGCATGCTCTGGCTTCTCTCATTTCTTTTTCTTAATGTATTTGTTTTTCATACATGAATTATGACCTTTCTAGAACTAGTCTTGAGCTTCTTATATGTAAAAGCTTCCATCGTTGTTTATCTTAAATAGTGGATATCAATTGTTAAACAAGTAGCTCTCATGAGCAATGAACTCTTGTTTCAAGATAGGTTAAGTTCATTGCTTAAATGATATATGCCTGTTATTCTACCGAACTATGTGACAAAAATTTGAGAAATTTGTACCCTTTGTATGGAGACTTTTTGGCTCATTAGAGCCTTTTATTAGGTTATGACACATTGTTTGTCATTTATACTTGCAATGTCTTTATCTTTAGACTTGAAGGAATCTAAATACTGCTTTACTCATCATATATTCTTTTGCCTCTCAATGTGATTTTCTTTCACGTGGTTGTACTCACCATGGTCTGGTGTAACCGGAGTTTTGAAGATTTTGAAAGGACCTGATCTTAAACTCTTCTTCTTCAAAAACTTATTGGATTGGTTGTCTGTAACAGGCAGTCATTCAATTTTTTTGGTTTTTCTTTGATGGATGCATGTAATTTGTGTTTTTGATTGTTTATTTTTAGTGTATACTTCCTGTATACTTGGGTGATACTTTTTTGATATTTTAATAAAATTTTCTCATTACTGATAAAAAAAAAAAAAAAAAAACCATGGTCTGGTGTGACTACTTACAATCTGGTCAAATTGACTAGAAAATGATTCTCTCATGAAGCCTTTTACACCTTGTTACACTGCTCACACTTTTGAATTATTGGTTCCATACTTCTTCTTTCAATACTCCCGTGGATTCCTTATGGTTGTTGAATTTTGTATTTGATGATAGTCCATTATTACTATGATATATAAGTTCTGATCAACTCAATGCTGAAGTGTCCGATAGAGTTAAACACGAGAGAGGGTAAAAAGTGAATGTTCTTGTAGGAACAGTGCTAACTGAGGTCTTAAATTAGAAAGAGAAAAAATCATGGGAAGCAGTGTACCATTTTAAAGCATTTGGGACTTTACATAGGCCTCTGCTATTTTTAAAACAGTTTTCCTTAGTAGGAACAGTGCTGACACTTATGGATTGAACCTTGCAGGTTTCCTACATGATATTGCAGAGGGTATCTCCTGTTACCCACTCTGTAGGCAATTGTGTGAAGCGGGTGGTGGTTATTGTTAGCTCTGTCCTCTTCTTCAAAACTCCTGTCTCGCCAATCAACACTCTTGGTAATTTACTTGCTTGATCTTTAGTTGAAAAAAAAAAGGTTTACATTGTTTGGTATTAGTTTTATATTACAACCCTTCCTTTCCATTCATAGAGATATTTTTGTCTTGGACTTGATGCAGGCACTGGAGTTGCTCTTTCTGGAGTCTTCTTGTATTCACAGCTGAAGCGCCTTAAGCCAAAGAAAGCTTGAAATTTTGTGGAGAAATTTTTGCTCTTGATTTGCCTTTTTAGATGATAAGTTACGCATTCAAGAATTTGTTTGTAGGTCAGGATGGTGACTGAATTAGAAATTTGGTTTTCCTTTTATGCAATTTAACTTATTTGGCTATTCTTTTGTGGACCAAGAGTAAATGATGCTGTTCCCCGAACCATCCTTTTATCACCTTTGTACTCTTGGTTGGGTTTATAATTGGAATTTAGAATGTAATTCCTTGTGCTATTTCACATTTTTTTAATAATTAGATCAACAATACTACAAACATACCCAATTTTACAACATGATGTGCTCGATTATAAGTAGTTGACCAAAAATGATGGGTCCATGTAAACAAGAGCATGCAGAAAGTGTATCACTCATAGTCAACTACATCACCTCATTGTAAAATTGGGTATGTCCTTGCAATTATTATAATCTGACTGGATGCATGGAGTATGAAGATTTACAGGAACATGTTAGTCGAATGCCTCTTATATGCATTATTGGTTGGTTCAGAAAGGGTCGGGTGTGCCTCTTATATGCATTATTGGTTGGTTCGGAAAAGGTCGGGTGTGGTAGTATATCTCTCTATTATACCTGACTACAAAACATTCACATATTTTGGCTATATCACTATTTACATCTTCTAACAAGTTAGGAATTGTAGAGGGGACAACCTTAATGCTGAGAATCCTAAAAGAGCGAAATAAAAGCACAGAACAGAAGGTTATATCACTGAAAGCTTGATCGTAGAAGAGATTGTGTTTCCGAAGAGCATCATAAGTATTGTTGTACTTGCTTTTTATATTAAAGTAGTTTTGCAAACATTGTCAACATACACTTTGAGGTTTCAAACTTTCAATCATACACAACCCAAGCAGCTGCATCCCACACACCCACCCACCGCCAACCCATCCATTGGAACCCACCCACAGGCTGACCCACCTACCAAGCTAAGATGCTAGACAATGCAAACCCAATAAGCTGAGATGCTAGACGAAACAGTAATGCTTTGCTATGAGATGAACTAAACTGAATCAAATAGCTTTGGTCTATGAGATAGTATAAAGAGGAGAGAGCGAAAAAACAGGGAAAAAAAAAAACGGTGGAGGAGATTTTATAGGTTAGTGATGATGGAATTTGTGAGATAGTAGCAGTGACGGACCTATGATTGGACCTGGGGGGCAGTGCCCCCCCCCCCCCCCCAATTTTCAATTTTTTTTAAGTATATCAACAAAATTATTGATCTTTTTAAAGGTTATAAGAAATTTTATTGATAAAAAATCTGAAATAAATTTAACAAGTTCAACAACAAAATTTACCAATAACAACTTCAACCCAAACAACACCCCAAAACAAACTCATGCAAGACACAAACAAAAAATAAAATAAAATAAAAAAATCTTAAGCTGATTCTAGTTAGTTTAAGTGAACACCCATACACATTTGACAACACACAAGACACCCAAAAAAAAAGAAAAGAGAAAGGGTCTAAGCAGCTAAAGAGAAAGACACTCAAAAAAACCAAAAAAAACAAACAAACAAAATTAGCTTTATAAATGAATGCTTATTTAGAGTTTCAAAAAGAAAAATTATTGTTTATACCTTTTGCCCCTCCTAACTCCAATTTCTAGCTCCGTCCCTAGATAGTAGAGAGAAAATTGGTGGTGGCTCATGAATGGGAAGAGAAGAGGGCAAAAGGGAAGATGGGAGAACAAAAGAGTCTGTGAGAGTAGAGAGGGTGAAGTAGTGAACGTGTGGCTCAAGGTGAAAATAAGAAGATATATTTTATTTGAGATGAGAGAAAAAAATGAATAAAAAATAATAAAAACCAAATGACATTTCCTTCTGTATTGTTTCAAAGATGAGATTCTACTGTAGCAAATGCCAAAACTTTTTGGCATTTAACACACCTCATGATAGTCTTTTTTTAGTGTTTGGTGAGCCAAATGCCAAATATTTGGTATTTGACACACTTAATGGGAATGCTCTTATACATACGAGTACACAACATTATCACCAGTGTTTAAAATACGTCTTATAATTTCTTTGAAACAATAAAATATTAAAATAACAAACTCTCAAAAAAAAAAAAAAATTGGTCATAACAAAACAGGAAAAGAAAAAGAAAAAAAAAAAGAAGAAGATTTTTTTTTTTTGAGATTCAAAAAAAGAAAAAAAGAAGAAGAAGAAGACGAAATCTATAATCTAATCTACTTTCAGTCCAGGCTAGTAGATACACAAATTTCTACTATTCTATAGTTTTCAAATGTACCTAGAAACATTTATATGGATGGATTACTTATATAAAACAAATATTATACTTTTATTTTCCTTTTGTTCCTCAAAAAAAAAAAAAAAAAACAAAACAAATATTATACAGTGAACTTTACCATATAATAACGTTCATTAACATCTAAATTTTAATTGTATCAATAAGTTCATGGCTATCCTATCCAAAAAAAAAGAAAGTTCATGGCTACAGTAAAAACATGCATATAATGCCATTGACCAGCATTTAAAATTTAATTCTTTCTTCTTCTCAAAAAAAAAAAAAAAGTCTAATAACTCCACGACCACATGAAAAGTTACGTGTTTGGTATTAATTAGTAGAATCTGGATAGGGAAAAGACTCAAAAGAGAAATGGAAAATTTAAATTTTGCAAATTTAGAAACCATACTAGCTCATAGTGCAAGTTATTATAGGCTACTTAAATTTAGTACTAATTAGTAATTACGAAATTTGACCGATATAAACAGAAAGGGTTTTCTAATAACAGTGTGGCTCTATGTTTAACACTTTCCCTTACAACTAGCTAATGAATATTACACAGTACACAAATGGGTCTGGCTTGTGTTCAGTGGCCAATGGCCACTGGACCTGTTAAGATACGGACATGTGTCCAATCTTGGACACGTGCCTGCATCGCAACGTGTCATTAACGTGTCCGCATTGCAACGTGTCAGGAATTTTTGCTTCATCAATAATTTGCTTCCAGCAAATTAACACCAAGATGTATTAAGTATAACATTGAGTAAAAACTGTCATTAGTGGCTACAATATCCACTCCGTTACACTTTTTTCTGAGTATTTATACTCCATTATTTATTACATTAATTTAAGGCTTCAATAGTTTCTTTTTTAACTGATGATGAAAGTTATACATGAAGCTTTCACATTCCTTGACATAATGTTTCTAAATTCTTCATTTATAGCAAAATTTCAACACGAATTGCTTATTAAGGAGGTACACATTTATTGTACTTTAATATCATGCATGCTTCCTATTAACATGTTGATATACTTGGAGCAAAATAACATAAAAGTTTTATATTAGATGAAGTACTCATACTGAAAAATTACGATCGAGGAGTACTTAATTAACTGCCATCTAAACATGTCCCTACGTATATCATCTATACATATACGTGAGATGCATGGTAATGTGTGGTGCATGCCTAAGTTTGACCTGAAAATGTTACAAAGCACTCTTTTTTCTTTTTCTTTATTTTTAATTTCAATAATTACAATATGGATGAGAAATTTAAATCTTAGAAGTTTTAGTTAAAAACACCAAAAAAATATCAATTAAGTTACACGATCATTCTTGTCAAAGTCATTCAAATTACGTAAAAGTGATGATACTTAACAATGGACACACTAATAGCGAACAATACAACTCCAAATATATTAGTTGGAAAATAAATAAATAAATGCTCAAAATTTTCATTCATAATAAGCCTGAAAAGACATTTTACACTCAATTCCCTTACAGATAAATACAACTCCATACAAACAGTTTGAGTACATATCTCACAAGAATTCCAATAGTATTATTTATTTTTATTATATATTATTATTATTATTTTATATGTATGTTTTTGCTTCATGCATGCGTGTTACCCAACTATTTTCCATTCATTCTTGAATTCTTCCTCTCAAAGTAATTCAAGGAAAAAAACTTTCAGCCAATGGCATAAGAAAAAAAGGGAACTCTGAAGCCAAATTCCTAAGGGCTTACACATTTGGCTTCATTAACTTGAGACATCATCTCCACCAAATCCAGCTCCTTCTTCACATCACAATCTACCACTGGAGTCATATCAACTGGAATATCCATGTCAAAGTCATTCTCATCCACAACTACTGGAGCACAATGCAGCATATTCTCATTAACCACAGGACCACAAGGCATTTGATCATCAAAATTGTTCTCATCCATAATAGGAGCATTATTAGGTATGTCATCAAGAAGAGAATCAATGCTACAGCTCTCCTGAAACATGTTTTCGTCGAAACAAAAGTCCGGAACCTCATTGAAATCATAGTTTGGAACCAACCGAGCATTAGGGCAAAACTGATCAGTGGACTGTGGCAGCTGAGTTGGTGTTTTAATGGTGGTGTTATTGGCTGTGGCATTACTAGAAGAAGTTTTTCTTCTATTTTGCACCATGTTTGATGGGTCCAAGTTCAAGCCCTTGATGTATTCTTGTAGAAGAGAGCCTCTAGGGTACTTTGAACGACATTTTCGTTTCGAGTATTGCCTTCTTTTGGTTGCATTCCAATGGTTCTTGATGGAGTTTTCAGTTCTCCCAGGCAACCTCTTTGCAATCTCTGCCCATTTATTTCCAATCTCTGCATGGGCCTGAATTAGTACCTTATCTTCCTCTTCACTCCATGTATCCTTCTGCAAAGTAAATAAAAATTACGAGCATAAATAAACGACATTTTCATGCATTGGTGTCTAGTGTTAAAAAATGCATATTTGTATCTCCATTTTAATCAATGAATTCCATAAAAACATGTAGGGGTAAAGATAGAATAATATAGAATCAATCAAGAAGAAATTAATAAAACCTTGATGTCTGGTCTAAGATGGTTATGCCATCTCTCTCGGCACTGCTTTCCTATCCTCCCAGGCAACATTTGAGCAATATAAGACCATTTTCTCACTCCATATTGCTTAACCAGTTGAATCAAAAGCCTGTATTTACATGCATCAATACATGATAAAGACAACCAAACATGGGAAATAACAAAAGAGCAATATTAGAGAAACACAAAATTTGACTACTTTTTCACAACTTGTTAATATGATAAGTTGTGATTGAAGTAATATCACTTTCACATAGGCTTATCACCGATATCACTTTTATTATACACAGATCATAATAAATCAAGTCAACAGTTGTAAAAACATGAAAAAATTTTGTGTTGCTAGATTTATTGATAACAAAAATACATAATTGATAGGATTTTGATTGTCTCACACCCTTAACATTCACACTCCATACGCATTGGACAATCATTTACGAAGTGTGGACATCAAGTATCCACATAGAATTCATATTTTCAAACTAATGTCCAATGTGTATGGAGTGTGAATATTGAAAGTGTCAGACAATAATTTACCTAAATAATGTAAAAATTATCTATATATATGTATATATATTGAGGAATGAAATCTTTTGTACCTGTCTTCTTCAACTGTCCATTGACCCTTAACAACATTAGATTTCTTACGACCTTTTTGTGGTTTTTTAGTTGTTGGCAATGCTCTATTCTTGTTCATGCCAATTTTTTTGTAGTACCCATTTTCCGCTGTTATGCATGAGACTTCATCTGGTACAACAAAATTCAGAGGTTTTATTATGTCTTGGCTAGTAAAGACCATGTGACTCCGATCTGATCCCATAATATCAATGGGATTTCTCTGAGGGAGATTCAAGTATCCTCCACTCTCGAAATTGTCCATAACATGACCATGCCCACCATTATCCATAAATGGCTTACACTCGTAAATATCAAAATCAGTTGAGGTGCACCCATATGCCAAATTGTTATTCAATGTATCATAACACTGAGTTTGCACCCCAAAGATGGGATTTGATGAAGACCCATTAGTTTGAAACTGATCGAGATGGTGAAAATCTTGCAAGAAACCCTTTGATGAAGGAGCTTCAAAGGAGAAATCATCTTTCATATAGGACTTCAAGTAATTATCAGACAAAAGCATTGGTTGTGAAGCAAGATTTTCCCTAAATTTTGTGTCAAGCTCCATTAGAGAGAGAGGGAGAGATGAGGAGTGGTCGAACATGACCTTTAAATCTAATGGTGACCAAATTTTGCTTTGTTAAGACTTATTTGGTATTTCTGAGCTTTTGATGGATACTTTAACAACTGCAATTAAGAATTTAATAAATATGTAATAAGTCATGGTTTAATAAATATGTAATAAATATAATTAAGCAGTTACATATAGCATATGGTCAATGAAGGTCTTGGTTTCAGACGTGAGAATAGAATTGAGTACGGTACTTGTTGGTATAAATACTCTAATCAGACACATGGCATAAAGGCATTGGCTAGATTGATGGGCATTTTTGTCTTTCAAAATTTGTTTTATGGTTTCTTATTTTAAATAAAATGAAATTTACTCCACAAATTAATTCTGAGTGGAAGCAATGTTTTGCAACATGTAGTAAAATGGTTGAACATATTTATGACCATCTTGACCTTGTTTTTACTTACTATATGCGGGAAAAATTAATATGCAATTTGATGAGGATTTAACTAGTTGTCTTTTGCCAAGAGCCTTGTAACTGAATTGGTACCTCTCCATGTACAAAGTGCTTGAAGGTTTAGGGGGCAAAAGGTTCGAGCTGCGGGGTTAGCAGCATGTTATAATTATCTCTAAAACAAAACAAAAAAAAACTAGTTGTCTTTAAGAATATGTTTAAGGGCTTCTTATTAAATAAAAAGAAAATTTACTCCACAAATTAATTTTGAGTGAAGGCAATTTTTTTGCAACATGTAGTCAAATGGTTGAACATATTTATGATCATCTTGACCTTTGTTTTTACTTACTACATATGGGACTAGTTAATATCCAATGCTGTGATCATCTTACTTATGTTTTTACTTACTACATATGGGGCAAGTTAATATTCAATGCTGAGGATTTAAAACCGGGATGCATTTGTTGTTTGAGAAATTGTGTTAATGGAAATTATGCAAATGTGTCCTAAGCAAAAATCTCATTTAATTACTTTAATTTGTAAATAAAAAATTAAAAAATTAAAAAAAAAACTTTAATTTTTTTTTATATTGCTATTTATAAAAAATTTTACAAGCATAATTTTCAATTGATAAACCTTATAGAAGATGAGGAAACTGTAAAATGCCCTTATGACTTTTAAATTTGTAAACATTGGTTATTACCACACAAATACTTATTAGTGTTTGTGATAATTTATTTTGATACAAAGAAATCATATAAGTTAGAATTTTTTTATTATTATTTAAGCTCACCTCTACTAAAATAAATAATTTTTCTAATCACATCAATACATTATAGTGAAGAAAAAATCCTATATTCCTATAGCCATAAATAAATTTAGGCTCTTGCTGCTTCAACTATTATTATTTCTTTGCACATTTCGTTTGATTTCTTTTTTCTTTTTTTTTTCTTTTTCTCTTATATACTTTCTTTCACATAATTTATTTAATATGATATGATCATATTTCTATACTGGTGTCATTACACTAATCAAGTTGACTGTTTTTTACAAATATATTCAAGGATAAGGGCATCCTAATAATTTGGACTAAATTAGAGAGAGCTAGCCAATTAGAAGTATCCATCTAGAATAATGCTAATACCATAACAAAACCTTTGCAACAACTTGTCCACATGGCAAGTTGTAAGCGATGGAATAAAAGTGGCGGGTGGGTCCACAACTCCACCACTCATAATATCGACACATAGGCAAGTTGTGAGTTTTATTGTGGTACTGGATTCATCCATTATTCCATTTATCTTTTGCTGTCTCACAAAAAAAAAAAATCAATAATGGATCTAATTCACTCTAAAAATATCCAATATTTACGTATTAAAAGTGAGAATTTGTTGTAATTGAAGTTGAATTCTAAACTCAAAAATCAACCCCACTCTTGATGTCAAATTTAACTAGCCATTAAGGATAAAATTTAATGGTAAATTTAGTGGTAGGGAATGAAACACAATGGAAAAATGACTCATCTCATTTAATTAACCAACATTATTTTCTAAGAGATGTTATGAAAACGCTATGCATTTAATTAATGAACATCTAATTGTGAATTAACAGTTCTTAATTACAAATACTCTTTAGTTTAAATGATATCACCTATAAATGAAGATATAAAAGTATAGGATTTCAAGTATAGGACTTCAAAGGAAAAATCAGCATTCACATACAAGTAATTATCAGATAAAAGTATTGGGTGTGAAGCAAGATTTTCCCTAAACTTAGTGCCAAGCTCCATTAGAGAGAGGGGAAGAGATGAGCATAAAGTGAGGCAAATGGCCTAATGTTTTGGTGCTAATCTCCTTTGTGTTCCTTAATAGGTGAGCTTTAGATGTCATTAATTGTAGAGGTTGATTATGACCTTTAAATCTAAATCATCCAATGGTCAAGGTTGCCTAAGCATTTCTTTACACTTGTGACCAAAATCTGCTTTGTTGAGACTTAACTTGCCATTTCTCAACTTTTGATGGGTAATTTAACAACAGCAATTAAGAATTTAATAAATATGTAATAAGTATATTAAATATAATTAAGCAGTGTAATAAGTATATTAAGTATAATTAAGCAGTTATATATCGCATATGGTTAAGGAAGCTCATGGTTTTAGATGTGAGAATAGAATCGAGTACTGTGCTTGTTGGTGTAGATACTCTAATTGGACACGAGACATAAAGGCATTAGCTACATTGATGGGCAGTTTTGTCTTTCAGAATTTGTTTTAAGTTTTCTTATTTTAAATCAAAGGAAATTTACTCCACAAATTAATTTTGAGCGAAAGCAATGTTTTACAACATGTAGTAAAATGGTTGAACGTATTTATGACCATCTTGACCTTGTTTTTACTTACTATATGTGGGACAAATTAATATGCAATTTGATGAGAATTTAACTTGTCTTTCAAAATATGTTTAAGGGCTTCTTGTCTTCTTATTAAATAAAAAGAAAATTGACTCCACAAATTAATTTTGAGTGAAGATAATTTTTTTGCAACATATAGTCAAATGGTTGAACATATTTATGATCATCTTGGCCTTTGTTTTTACTTACTACATATGGGACAAGTTAATATGCAATATTGAGGATTTGAAACCGGGATGCATTTGTTGTTTGAGAAATTGGGCAATGGAAATTATGAAACTGTGTATTAAGCAAGAATCTCATTTAATTACTTTAATTATTTTAATAACTTTGTAGAGGATAAGAAAATTGTAAAATGCTTTTCATGGCTTCAAGTTTGTAAACATTGGTTTGTTCCATATTACCATACATATACTTATTACTGGTGTTTTTTTTTTTTTTTTTTTTTTAAGAAAGAAGATTTTGAAATTCATTAAAAAAATCATCCATAGTCGGCTAACAATACAAAGTAGAAGTGTGGAGGAACATCCTCCATCCACATTGTAAAACCTGCAACATGTCTTGCATGTTTGTGATGCTTTATTCTGATCTAAAGAAAAACATAAGTTAGATTTTTTTTTTTTTTTTTAAGCCCACCTCTAGTAAAATAAATAATTTTTATAATCATATCAATACATTATAGTGAAAAAAAAAAACATCCTATATTCCTATAGCCATAAATAAATTTAGGCTCTTGTTGCTTCAACTATTATCATTTCTTTAGGCATTTTGTATTTTGTATATTTTTTTTTTTCTCATTTACAGTTTCTTTCACATAATTTTTTTGACATGTTATGATCATATGATCATGTTGGTGTCATTATACTGATCAAGTTGACTATTTTTGACAAACATATTCAAGAATAAAGGCATCCTAATAATTTGGACTAGCTTAGAGAGAGCTAATCAATTAGTAGTATCCATCTAGAATAATGCTAATAGCCTAATACTATAATGAAACTCATAACTTTTTTCACAATTTGTCCACTTGGCAAGTTGCGAGTGGTGAAATAAAAGTGGAAGGTTCACAATTCCACTACTCACAATATCGCCACGTGGGTGAGTTGTGAGTTTTGTTGTGGTACCGTATCCATTATTTAATTTATTACGTATTCTCTTAAAGTCAAATTTAATTAGTCATTAAGAATAAAATTTAATAGTAAATTTTGTGGTGGAGAATGAAACACAATGGAAACATGACTCATCTCATTTTAATTAACCAACATTACCACCGTATACCCTTGCCGCGATGGTCACTCCACAAGTATAAGTACTTGTAAGATAGGGGGGAAAGGCCGGGGTTCAAATCGCCATAAGGGAGCTTCACACACATACACTTAAATTAGGCTAAAGTAAAATTTCTATCTTGTATATCTTGTATAAAATAATAATAATAATAATAATAAGCAACATTATTTAATAAGTGTATTCACATCAGTTCAAGTATAATAAAAGAATGTGTAAATTTTCACTGACACTATTCATTTTGTATTTAGTTGTTTATTATTTCTTTATGTATCTTGAGAATGAAAAAAGAGAGTGGATGTTAGTTGTTGCACGTGAAGAAAAAATTTTAAAAATCAAGAAAAATTAATATTTTAATGAAATGTAGTGTAAAATAGATAATCTAATGTAAGGTATTTCGAAATGTGAGTATGTAAAATAGAAAAAAAAAAATTTATTATGCTAAAATAAACAGAAATTTTTGCACGGACAAATGCAAATGCTCTAACTCCTCTTTCTCCAATTATTTTTTTTAACCAATAAAAAAACATTATTTACTAAGAGGTGTTACGAAAAAGCTATGCAATTAAAGAACCTTTAATTGTGCATCTACAATTCTTAATCACAAATTCTCTTTAGTTTAAATAATCTCACCTATAAATGAAGATATAAAAGGAGTAAGGAAATTGTGAGGCTTGCAGAAATGCTTGAAACTCAAACCAAGTGTTTCAAAAGTGCACAAGGAGCATTAAAGTGAAGATTTAGCAAGCTAAATTCACTACACGAACAAAAGCTTCAATCCAAAAAGAAATGTTCAGCCAAATTTACATAAGAGAGCCATAAGTTTCAATTTCCTAAGAAACTTTGGTCACTGAGCCAAATGAACAAGGTCAAATACAGAGTCAGCCATTCATACATGATGGCTATTTAGCAGAAGGTTATGGAATTTCTTATTTACTAGTATTTGTTTTTTGGGGAGTCAAATCAAGAAACACATTCCACCCCCCTCTTCTCCTTTTCTTTTTCTGTAAGCAAAAAAACCAATATTATAACCAAAGATTAAAACGAAATAATACACATAAAGTTGTCATAAATTATACGATCATAAGCATTGATGCTGGAAAGCTTTCTCCGGGTTCTTCCCATCAATTTCTGAGTGGTGAGGGAAATCATATGGCATTTCTGCTGCCGAAAGCCATGCTTCGTTAAACACTCTTACAACTTCTTGGTGTACCACTGCATTGCCCTCTGATGTCAGATGCAACCCATCACTGTAAAGGGGGGACAAGAATTAGAACATATTCTCCATTGTTACTTACAAGCTCTTCAACAGTTTTCTCAAAAGGGTTTCTATTTTTAAATTATAGTACATCATCCCTGTCTAATTTGGATGTCCCTAAATATAACACATCCACACAAAAGGTACATGAATCAGAGGTTTACCAAACCCCCACCCCCTTTTTTATTTTTCTTTCTTCTTATGAACCCAATCAGATTATTGTCCCCGTCTCTAAAATAGTCATAAATCAATAGGAATACTTCTTCCCAAGGAAAATCTGGTAGGACCCATTTTTTCCATTGGAGGTGAAATTCTAGAAGTAGAAAGTCAAATGAATATCATTTCTGACAAACAGATCAGGAACTTGTTGAAGGATTCAATCATAACAAACCTTAGGAATTTCCTCTGCCACCCCTCTGTTTCCTGCATTTTTGACCAAAGATCAACAGAGCGAAGACCCATTTCCTTAGCCAGTTCAACGCACTGCTCTGCATAAAGTCTTGTCACTTCATTTGTCCTTTCTGGTAGTTTCACTGCTTTCTCTCCATATACAGATCTGCATAATCCATTTACAAGCTTACCTCCAACACAGTGAAGTGATAAACAAACAATAATTTCAAAAATAAAATTATATTATGCATTCAAACATTCTCTGAGGCAGCTAGAGTATTCAAGTTTCAAGCATTTCCATGTGTTAAGACCAGACTACCTCCAGGCATTTTGATTTACTCAGGAGATTTTTTTTTCTTCTAGGATTTTGAATAGCATTGATTTAGAAGAGGTGAAGATGCCAACCAATATTGAGTAGTACTACTACCACAGTAAGAAGGAAGAAAAGAGAGGTTTTGGTTTTTTTGTGTGTGTGTGTTGGGGGGGGGGTGTTTACATTGACGGAGGTGTTGACATTGGAATTTGGAGATGATGAGGGCAGTGGTGATGAAGGTTAAATTGTTAATATTGATGTCAATGGTGGTGGCCACATCATGTTTGTGCAGGGGAATGCAATAATGAAGGCAGTAATTGTGGCATCAGGTGGTTGTTTTGTCATAGTAAAATTGTTAGGGTGTTCAAAGTGGTAGTGCAAGGGTGGAACTACAGATGGAGGAAAGGGTAGGTGGAGAAAGGCTAAAGAAAGAACATTGAACTGATGATGTGATGATTATGGAGGTTGTGATTGTGATGGTTGTAATTCCGATGGTGGAGTCAGCAATGGCAGCTCTGAAACCAGCAGTTAGTGGCACTGCGTGTGAGTAGAGCTGATAGAGATGTGAAGAGCAAGAAATTACAATGGCATTGCTAGACGTAGATAGGTAGCAACAACTTGACAATATGTGTGCCAGTATGTGTTGAAGATGCCAGCCAGATTAGCTGAAAAGTCCCTTAGAAGAGTTGTACCCGGGACCTAAGATCAATCCCACCTACACAGGGATCAAATCTGTCTCCCCTAGTGTAGGCCATAGAACCAATTCCAATAAACCAGGGAAAAAAAGTCTATTGAATTTGATATGAGAAGGTGCATACTGTGCATATTCTTTTCGGCCAGCCTCATCAACTGGTGGTGGAGTAATAAGCACAACTAGCATGGTAGGGCAGCATTCCTGCAACCAAATCCCAAAACAAAATGAGAACCAGATTTAATAATTAGGCACTTATTCTGTAGTTGCCTCTTACTAGGAAATGAATGGAGCATGAGATCTGCTAATGAACACCAAGGTGAAATAAAAAGTGACCTATATGCAATCTAGTGCTTTTGATTTTGCCAACAGTTTTAGGCCAAATCTATGCTTTAAGATAAGGTCAATGTTAAGCAGAGACAGAACAGTCAAGAAAATTTTACTCCAAAAAAGATAACCCAAGTTAGTAAAATTTAACATCTTTGAAAAGGATTTGGTGTCTAATAAAAACCACTGATTGCATCCACGGACTTATGTGATAGACAATAAATTAGGTGGATGCAGAAGGCCTACTTCCTAAAGTCACACAAAGAGCTCAGCCAACAAACTGACATAGGACAGCATATTGATGGCAAAGTTTGGGGAGAACTTGTGGCTTTTGAAGTTCTAAACAGATTGGAAGGGAATCTAGGGTTTAGGACTAATGTTTGCAAAGATTGAAACTTGGTGGGTTTAAAGTAGCTGAAAGTAGGAAAGGAACCCAAAATGTTTATAAAGTGGAAACCAAGATACTAAATAGGTTGTTTTAAGTGTTAGAGGAACAACAATTGAACCTTCAAATGAAAAACAATTTTTCTGAGATTCTCCTTGTACTCTTCAAGAGGAACATATTGTCGTTCACTGGTTCTCCCCAGAATAGCTGCATCATTAGCCCCAAAGAAAACTGTTGCAGCAGCAGGAGGTTTTGTAGAGTCCTGCAGAGGATCAATATTAATAACTTACTTGAGCTGAACAGCATCATAATGATTTTTTATTAAAGTAAGCAGAGATTCAACAAAAGACACTAAGTGCCCCCAAGTACACAAGAAGGTTACAACAATGAACCTCTTCTGACTAAAACAAACAAAAAAAGATAGACTAAGAAAACCAATAACCCAAACAAGTTGAAAAACATAAAAAAAGTGGTCAGAATCTTGCTAATAGATCACTCCATCCATTCAAATGTTCAGCTATTATATTTCATTCATAAGCACCAATGTATCCAAGTCATATGACTATTGTTATTAGTGAACATCCCACAATTCAGAAGCGGCTTGCAGAAAAATCCAAGCCACTCGAGAAGGAAAAACAATGCACCAAAAAAAAGATGATCTAGGTCTAGGGATTCTTCAGTTTCTTCTCTCTTCATATCATTTGCATATAATACACCAATTCACTGGGAAGACTTTTCTCTAAACCAAGTTATCAATGGTCAGAATTTCCTAATAAGTTGGAAGTCCATGCCAAAAAGCCACTTTAGGAGGAGATGCACAAAGCACCCTTTAAGCCAACCTCTCTCTCTCTCTCTCTCTCTCAGCCATTAACCACCATTGATTCTTAAACTCACTCAAATTGATCTACATGTACTACAATCAACATCTCTCTCTCTCTCTCTTAGCTATAAGCCTATAACCACCATTGGTCCATTGCTACTTAAACTTAACAAAATTTTGATCTTTATGTACTATAATCAACAGGAGAATATAAATAAACAAAAACCCATCTCCAGATCAACAAGTATGAATGAAAAAAATTAACATATGCCTAAAAACCCATTTGAAGCTTCAATGCAGTAATTACAACCTCAATGCACAAAGCACAATCTGAAGCTAGAGAATCAACAATGACCCAAAAGACGAGAGGAACAAAAAGAAAAAGCTTACTAGAGGGAAAAGATGATGCAGCAAGAACAAAGCCCATCTGGTATTGTATCCACCATAACCACGATTTACTATATCAGCCTATAACACATTACAAACAAACCAGAATAAGATTATAGTTAAAAACTCAATCTTTGCCACAAAAAACAGAACAATCAATGTAGGATCTACTTTGCGAGAGTATGTGTCAGCAAGAGCAGCACCCCATCCACCTGATCTAAACGACTGTTCTGTTATCGAATCTCCGAATAGCACGATCCGAGGCCTCATTCTCTCTCTCTCTCTCTCTATGTGTGTGTGTATTTAGCCAAACACAGAGTATAGTTTGGTGGACCCAGAGTCTACTAGGTACATACACTTGTGTGCCAGGAGGTGGCAGGTTCAAAAAGGGGGGTAATTCTTACATGCTCCGGGAGCAATGCTCCCTCCTTTCACATGAGGGGTGGGCCCCATGGTGGGACCCACATGTGGGGCCCACCCCTCATGTGAGAGGAGGGAGCATTGCTCCCGGAGCACCTAAGTTTTTTCCCAAAAAGGGTGAATAGATGTAAAATGAACAGAGGAAGTGAGTATTAAAAAATTAGATTTGTTTATTTTATTTTATTTTTTACATTTGTCAGCGGAGTAAGATTACGCATTTAAGCTTAGATAATTTTCTTGTCAAACAAGCTTGAGTTTCTAATTTATTCTTTTTCTATATATAATAAAAGTACACTAATTTTTTTTTAACATTTCACATTATTTATGAATTTTTACTATAAATAAATTGTTTATATTATCAATAAATTATAATAATAACTTGATATCATATGAACCCATTACAATTTATACAATCTAATCACAAGTTTATATAAGTATTGCGGGGTACTTTTTTGTCTTCCCAGGCATGCTATTTGTGCAACGTCCTGGGAGACTTAATTGCAATCCCACATCGAAGAAATCTCCCTCCCCCTTAGGCCTTATAAGCGTGAGCCGAAGGAGTAAGGGTACCACCAGTAAGGCCTAAGGGGGAGGGAGATTTCTTCGATGTGGATTGCAATTAAGTCTCCCAGGACGTTGCACAAATAGCATGCCTGGGAAGACAAAAAAGTACCCCGCAAGTATGTTTTTAGATAAATATACATATAAAAGGAGAATAATATTTATAGTAAAATTGAGTATCATGTTTTTGAGCTTTTTTTTTTTTTTTTTTTTGTGTGGAGAGAACATGTTTTCGAGCTTGTTTACACAGACATTATTATGTTTGTATTTGACTTGTTTAATGGTTGAACTTAAACTTAGGTTTGAATTTGTTTTGTTTGCTATACAAAAGAGCATAAACAAGTTTTTCCCGAACTCAGCTCAAACTCTTCATAAACAATTTGATATTAACATTTTCAGGAAAATGAATCATTTTTTAAAAAATATTTTCTAAAAAACTTTTTTTTTTTTTTAATGTTTGGCAATGACTTTAAAATGAGCTAAAAATTATCTCTTAACTTTCCTTATTTAGTTTCACATGAGATAAAGTTATTTTCCTTATTTAGCATCACGTGAGATAAACTGATAAAGTTGTTTTTAAGAAAATTTTAGCGGAAAATAACTTTATCTTATGCCAAGCTAAATAAAGAAAGTTAAGAGATAGTTTTTCTTTGACCTTTTTTCCCACTAATAATACCAAATATAGGGTACTGCAAAAAGTTATCTCCACATAAGATTTTCCATTGAAACAAATGGGTTTTTAGTGTAGACGGGAATTAAACCCCACATCTCTTATTCAACAATTAAAGACTTTACCAATTGAGATAATTATAACCCACTATTAATACGATATCAATAGAGCAGATAAACCATATTTGGCAATTTTTTAAGACACTATGTGAATGTTGAAATTTTACATATTTACATGGTATTCAAATAATTATCTTAAAACGACAACCAAATAAAATGTAATGAAAAATAATAATCAATTAGAAAAACAAGCTTGGTTAACATTAATGTCATGACCAAGAGTCTTGTAACTCAACTGACACTTCCTAATATTTTTAATAAAGACATTTAGGATTCAAATCTTCCATCCTCCTAATAACTATAGAATTATCAAAAAAAACATTAGTGCCCCAACTTGAAAATCTGTAAGGACGACTTGGATGAAAGATATTTCTATTAATTGTATATAAATAATAATAATAATCATTAGCCTCATCAAAGGCCTTTATTTCTTTGGTTTAATGTTAGAAGTTCTAATTTATCCCAATTCGAGATTTATACATTTGTCGTTTGCCAATCGCCAAAATAGGTAAAGGTGTGATGAAGTCTAGAACAAAAAAATGAACTCTAAAATAGCATTGATGTTTCGTGAATGGGGTCAATAATACAAAAATGATCTTCATGGGTACGTGACCACTTGCCATTTTTCTTGAGCTCATTCAGTGATCTTTTTCACTAGCTTGACTGTCTGAGTTCTTCCAACCAATCCCACTGGTTTGTATTCAGCCTGATGAGTAGGGCTTCTTATTTTGCGGCCAAAATGGCCAAATGGCCATAAAATCCTAACAATATAGTTAGTAGTTCCGGTTTTCAAACTATATTTTTAACTAGCAACTCGAGCTCTAGAGACTCGATTTTGGCCTATAAATCGAGTCTTTAAGACTCGATTTCCATGGTCTAATCTCATCTGATGTGGCATTTTTTCCACGTGGCGACTACATGAAAATCGAGTCTCTAACACTCGATTTATAACCTTATATACTAAGAACGCATCAGGGAGAAGAACCAAACCAATCACATAAGAACTCAGAGGAAAAAAAAAAAAAAAAAAACCAGAAACCGAAAGAGGGAGAAGATCGGAGTGGGTGGCTTCAGACCACCGTGCAGGACCCAGTAGACCACCACCGGCGGCTCGAAGCCCAGGCCGCGCGAAGCCCAGGCACCAGCAGCCCAAGCGCCGCGCAACCCAGGCCACGCGAAGCCCAGGCGCCGGCAGCCCAAGCGCCGCACAGCCCAGGCCGCGCGAAGCCCAGGCCGCGATCTGAGCTCTTTCTCTCCCTCTGATCTGAGTATCTGAGATCTTTCTCTCCCTCTGATCTGAGTACATAGACTTCAAATTTTTTTAAATTTTTTTAGTTTATAAATCAAGTCTTAGAGACTCGATTTTCACGTAGGAAAAAAATGCCACACCAGATGAATTTAGACCATGGAAATCGAGTCTCAAAGACTCGATTTATAGGCCAAAATCGAGTCTCTAGAACTCGAGTTGCTAGTTAAAAATATAGTTTGGAAACCGAAACTATTAACTATATAGTTAGGATTTTATGGCCATTTGGCCATTTTGGATTTTATGGCCATTTGGCCATTTTGGCCGCATTTTGCAGACTTTCCGCTTTTAAACTAGGGAATGTCCTACTTTTGTGTTCATCAAAATCTTTGAGGTGGTTCACTTCTCTATTCTTCCAACCTCACAAAAGGAAACTAAGGGCTTGTTTGGATTTTTTTTTTTTTATCACTCATCACTCCTCACTCAATTTCCGTCACTCATCACTCATCACTTAAAATATCCAACTCCCTACACCCCACCCCGTTTGGCACCATCACTCACTTCTCATCACTCAATATTTTTCAACTGTTTGTGGGCCCCATACCTTTCACTTGGTTAGAGCAAAGCTATTTTGTGGGCCCCACAATTTTTCTTTTCTCATTTCCCCTTCACCCCTGTTACTCTCCCAAAACACAAACCTGAACCCAGCTTCAACCACAATAACAACAACAGCAACAACAACAACAACAACAGCAACAACAACAACAAAATGCGGCCAATTAGACGGCTAATTCCACCTCCACCTCAGCCGGCGACGACGGGACGACGACGACGACGAGCCGATACAGAACCGATACGGCGACGATGAGCGGATAAGCACCGTGATGTGGCGGATCGGATCTGAAAGGTGGCGGATGAGGACCCGGCCCACTGCAAGATCTTCGTCCACGGTCTCGGCTGGGACACCACGAAACCCCAACCGCCGTGTTCAAGGAATGGGTATTTTGAAACCCATTCATGTGGGTATTTTGAAACCCCAAATCCAAATCCAAACCCATCCTTACCCGGTCATGGAGTGTAGCGAAGACCAAAAATATTCTGTGATGAAGAACAAAAAAAAAAAAAAAAAAAAAAAAAGAAAGAAAGAACTGCAGAGCTGAGACAAAAAAAAAAAAGCTTACAACGAAGAAAAAAAAAATTCGTGATGAGATAGAGGAAAAGAGATGGTCTGAAGGATGGGCTGTGTTAATGGCAGATGGGTATGGAGAGAAGAGAGTGGCTTGGGAAGAGAAGAGGAAGAGGAAAAAAAAAAGAAAAAAAAGAAAAAAAAGAAAAGAGATGGCCTGAAGGATGACACAGGACACAGTAAGTAAATGGGGGCACCATGTCAATATATTTACGGAAATGCCATTGAAAACAGAGAAACTGATAACTTATCACTCAAAAATCAGAGAATTGAGTGATGGAAACAAAAACTAGAAACAAGAGTTATGAAAATCCAAACGGACTTCTCAGCCATAGGTCTCACCATTTTTGAGTTATGAGTTATGGAAACAGAGTTATGAGTTATGGAAATTGAAAATCCAAACCGCCCCTCAAATTTTGTGTTTCTCATAGACATCAATATATATAAAAGCATAGATCTCATGTTGGAGAGTATGAGATTGTGCCATGTGACACATTCCTTGAAGTTCTCTTTATTTAGTTTTCTACTTCAACAAAATTTGCATTTGTATTAAAGTATTAGTTCATTGAATTAATCAATAGAGTAAATGTATATATTAATTATCTATTGTAGTACATTAATTATTTATATTAAATGAATTTATATGATTATTTTTATAAACTCTATATAGAAAATAATTTTTAGTTGGAATAATAATAATAAATTTACAATATGACATTCTTACTCATGTTTAGTTCCTTTGACAATAATTATCACAAAAGCCATAAAAAAAATAAAATATTTGTGAATTCACTAAAATTAATCTTAATCCTTTAAATTTCCTAACTCTTTTGTTTGTGTGTGCGTGTGTGGAACTAACATTGTAGTATGTATTCTATATAATTAGAAAGGTTACTAATATAATAAATATGTTTATTTTGTTATATTAATTAATTGTAAGCATAATGAAATTTTAATATCATTTTTCTAAGATTTATATGAGAAACAATCGGTTTTTTTTATGTGAGAAACAATTTATTTGAAATATTACATTTTTACTCAAATTTAGTTGTTTTTACAACAATTGAAACCATGTCCAACAAAAAGGGGAAAATATTTTTAGTAACACACAATCAAGAATGTAAAAAAAAAAAATTTAAGGATATATGCAGTTTTTAGTAGGCATGAAACATGCCTATCTATATTAGCTACTTAATCATGCAATTTTCAATTTGTAAACACACACACACACACACACACACACACATATATATATATATATATATATATATATATATATATAGTATGATCAAATCACTATACTACTCGTAGTGTATTTCTATTTTGTCTATATATAAAATAACTAAATATTACAATTTTTTACAATAAAATTTATTGAAATATCTTTTTTGTACATCGATAGTTGGGGGTGGGGATTTGAATCCTGGATTTTTCTATTAGAAATTGAGGTGCCAATTAGTTAAGTTACAAAAATCTTTGATAAAACTTATCGAAATATTGAAGAAAACTAATAATAAGTTGCACTACACATCGTGCGGGAACTCAACTACTTAGTCACTAGTCAGTTGAACCTCGTAAAATTAGTTTTGCTAATTGAGCTGAGTTTTTCCAACTTTTAAAGAACCCATAAAAATTGAATCCTAAACCCCAAAATTTGCTAATTGAGCTGAGTTTTTCTAACTTTTAAAAAAACCATAAAAATTGAATCATAAACCCCAAAATGACATAGTGATGAGTTTTAAACTTCCAAGCCGAATATTTGAGCCAGTACGCTGCGCATGAAAATTTTTAAATGGTTTTTTTTCTTCTTCTCAATTTAAAAGGTTTGGTTGTTGTTGTCTAGGGATGGCAATGGGGCGGGGCGGGGCCGAAGGATGAGGTCTTCATCCCCGCCCCGCATGGTTTTGTCTTGCCCCATCCTCTCCTCGCCCTGCATGACGGGGAAAACTTTTTCACCCCATCCCTACCCCTTGGGGTCCCACAAAGCCCCGCCCCATCCCCTGTAAAACTCTACTTTTTGTTAATTTGCCCTACAACTAGTACAATTTTTTTAATGAAACCTATTTCATCAATAAAAATATACTTGAAATTACAACTAAATTTATCCCATCAAATCAAATCAATTTTTAGAAAAAATTTGAATAATATATCCAAGTGTTTAACAAGACAATCATAAATAATAATAATAATAATAAAATCTCATAGTATAACACATAACAAAACAAAGGCAAAGAACCATATTGGATAGAATAAAATAAACTAATATTGATATGTTTGTTTAAATAGTAGGGTTTTAAGTATGAAAAATTTACAATTATAACCCTTAGTAACGCGAGGCGGGGCAGGGCGGGGATAGGGAGGGGCAGGGCGGGGCGGGGCGAGTCTAAAAAGTCTTGCCCCATCCCCGCCCCACCACCTTTGTGGGGCGGGGAAAACCCGCGAGGGGCAAAGCGGGGAGGGGCGGGGAAAAATTGTCATCTCTATTGTTGTCGTCTATTTATTTTATCCTCCAAAAAAACCTCTCTCTCTAAAGAAAAATACCAAATTAACGAAGTTGAGAACCATAAACAGCAATGTTATTGTTATTTGTAATATTCCAAATTGTGTGGATTAGCATGTAAATTTGGATTGTGGAAGTATTGCAGAAATGTGTACTAAGTTTTATATTTAAGCTGTATTAAGTCAATATGGGAAAAAGCAGATTACCAACCTCTTGTCATATCACTCTAAATTTCTGGTTGAAAAACTCACATTTGAAACCACCTAACACCCAATAATAAAATTTTATATCTTTTTTCTTTGCTATTGTCAACATGATATATTCATACGTACATTAGGTGAGGTCTATTTCAAAAAACAATAATTGGCTGCAAAGACACTATTTTGTTCGTGACAAAATCTGTGCTGATAGTGATAAGGACGTTGAATGGAATCAATACTGATTAAGAAAAAGTGTCCAGCAGTAAGTTTTTTTTTTTTTTTTTTTTTTTTGTCCAGCAGTAAGTTTTTCCTTGAGTAAAAGGTAATAATAATATACATGGAAGAAAATGGCCTTTGAATAACATATATACTTTCATGCATGACTCATGTATTAGGTACCTAAGTGGTCATCAATCTCCCTCGGCACCTAATACTTGAGTGACACGCGGATCTAGTATGCTACTTCAAGTTGCAGATAGTAGAGACAATGGAAAGAATTGTATGCATTCCACTAACTAGTGTTCCCGAGCTACCTATCTAGTCAGTCTCCAAATGTGTTCTAACCAAATCCTCATATCCATATGAAAAAGTTCTTTTAAAGTGCTTTTAGGAGACAAACTTTTTACAATGGAGATAGACCATAGAGATGAAGTTATAGTGGCATTCAGATCTAGCAAACATTTATTAGGCTCTGTAGGCTTGTGTTTTGTCATTTCATAAAGATCTCCCAATTTAACCAGACATGAACTTTAAAATTTTCAACTAGCCATAATTTCAAATGACATTATCACCACTTCTTCAACCTAGTGGCCAGGGGCGGAGCCACGTAGTGGCTTGGGGGGCCCTGGCCCCTGCAAAAAAAAAAAAAAAAAATTCTATTAGAGTAGGTAGAAAAAAAAATTGGGCTCCCCAATATTGGACAGCTGGCCTCTCATGCTCAATTCTCAACTATTCTACCAAGCCCAGCTCAAATATTCTCCCAAGCCCAGCTTTAGTTTTAGGCCTTATCACCTTATGTACTCCAAATAAAACAAGCTGGCCCGCTCAAGTCCAAATACTAAAAACAAAACTTCACTTTCTCTTCATCTCAAAAAATTCACCCACTGACCCACGGAATCCCTTTCTTTACTTCTTTTTCTTTTTTCTTTTTCTTTTTTTTTTTCTTTTTTTTTTTAAATTTTATGGGATACTTCTTATTCTTTTTTTTTTTGTCTTCTTTGATACACTTTCATTTGCAATGGTACCGTTGCCTACCTACCAACCCCCAAAACTCCAGTCCTTTACTCACAGTCCAAAAAAAAAAAAAATCCTGACCAATTTTTTCTTTCTTCATTAGCTTTAGTTTTGGAACTTGGTGACTGGTGAGTTTTCTTCTCTTTCTTAAGCATTTGACATTCATCTCTTTTTAGTGTCTTTTTTTTATTTTCTCAACTATCTACACCTAAATATTCACATGCTCTTTATATTTTCATAGATTTTTAGAGAAATACATGATTGAAGGCATGGGGAGATTGTTTGTGATGAGTCTTGAAGGAAAGATCTAAAGTTGGAGGCAGTCAGGCAGAGGCAGTAGGCATTGCCACACGGGTGACCCATCTTTGCACTTTGTGAAGACAAAGTTTCTAAAGTAAAATTGTTTTGATTTATTACCTATTTTTGATTAGTTAGATATCATGTGGCAGTGGATGTGGCTGTGGGTGTTGTTAAATTGTTTGGTTTATATTGTGTACCAATACTTGTATGTTTAATTTTTGTTTTTGTTTGAGGGGTTATTATTAATTAAAGTCGTATTAAAAATGGGTTGTATGTTTAAATTATAGTGGAAATTTTTTTTTTTCTTGAGTATGAATAACATCCATATAACTAAGTAAAAATTTCTAATTAAAATTTATTTTTTAAACTTCTTTTCAGGTTAATTTTTTAGTCATATTCTTAAAACTAAAAGAATTATGTGCAAATGAAAAACAATTGATGCATTCTTTAAGAAAAAAGATGTTAGCAATTCAAAAATTAGGACACCTGTGGCTGTAGAAATAAATGTTGATACTTCAATGCCTGATGAACACCCTGACCCCTCCAAATGTTCAAGAATTCAATCTGAAGAGATAGATCATGATCTAGGATCACGTAAAAAATATTTGAATTCCCTATCAACAAACAAGATGAAATCCGACGAGCTTATCTCAAAGAAGGTTCATATCAATCTAAAAATATAGACTATCCATACAACGATGATACTCATCGTCGTCGATTTCAACCTTCATGGTTCGAATCGGCCCCCCCATGTAAAAATTCCTAGCTACGCCCCTGCTAGTGGCGGCGCCACGTTCAGTCCAGGGTGTTCCCAAGAACACCCTGACCTGGAAAAAAAAATTATATATAATAATTAAAAAAAAAATTATTTGTTTACCCTTAAAAAAAATTAGGAACACCCTCAAATAAAAAAAAAATTATTTGTTCTACTTTCAAGCAAAAAAAAAAATTGTAACAAAACAAGCCCACCAGGAAAAAAAGCCCAACATCAATCCTAAACAACAGATGGTAAAGCAAACCCAATCTAAAGAAAAAAATAAGGTAAAGCAAACCCAGCAGATTACAGATAGTAGCAAACCCACGGATTCTCAAAAAAAAAAAAAAAAAAAAAAAACCAAAACCAAAACCCAATATACGCGTCCATCAAGTAAAGCAAAAACTGAAATCAGAATTCTAACCTAAAGAAAAAAACCTCATCAGTCATCAACAACAACAACCAACGGACGGCGCCTCCGCCTCGAGCAACAAAGCACATTGGTCATCACATCAGGCCTCAAACTCGAGCTCCAGAACACATCGGGCATCGGAGATCGGAGATTGGTCCAATTGGATCGGAGATCGGTCTTCCTCGCCTCGACGTGCTACCTAACGGCACCGCCCCTCAGCCTCAGGCCTCCCTGCTCCCTCAACCTCAAGGTATTTCATCTTTACACGTAACTTCTCTCTCTTTTTCTCTCTTACATATACAGGTTATTAGGTTAATGGGTTTCTCTCTGTCTCAGTCTCTCTCTCTTTATCTGAAGAATGAAAGTGAAATGAAATGAGAGTCTCTCTCTTTAAGACTTTATCCGATTCTCTTTGAACTGTGATTTGCTGATTGCTTAGCTTTACTTTATAACTTTATTAATATTTGCCCCTGTTTTTGGCTTTATCCGTTGGTGTTGGTGTTAGTGTTGGTGTTGGTGTTGGTGAGATACAATTAATTGTCTTTTAGTGTATTGTGATTTGTGATTGTGAATTTATCTGATTGGTTCTTGTAATTGGGGGCCATGAGGCTTGTTTGTTGAGTGAAGGGTGGATGGGGGCATGGGGCTAAGGTGAGATATTTGAATTGGGGGAAGTAAATGCACATGGGGTGTGTGCTAGTGCAACTAATAAACAATAATTTAATTAACCAATAATTAATTGGGGGAAGCAACTAATAAACAATAATTAATAATTTAATTAACCAATACATTATAAAAGACAAACAAATTAAATTATGTTAGGCTAAACAACAATTAATAATTTTATAATTAATGAAACAACAATATAACAAATTATAGTTTATAAAAGACAAAAAAAATAATGAAACAACAATAATTAATAAATAAAGGAGAGGGTAATTTATGCTTCTTAGGAAACACCTTGAAAAAAATTCCTAGAGCCGTCACTGCTTCAAACACAATCATTAAGCAATAATCTCAAGAAAGAACTAAAAATGATGCATCCATGAAGGCAAGAGAGAATTAAGAAAAAGTAAATGATGCATTAGAATTGAAAATGATCAGAGTGATTAAATCCAGGATTTGTAAATGTTGCAAAAAGAAAAAGAACAGAAAAGCAGCTGCCGACTAGTAGTAGTAGGCTTACTCCATTGGCATTAATACTAACTATTTGAGCAATGGCATAGAAAGCTAAAGCGGAGTGCTCTCTTTGCTATATGAGAAAGATTCGCCCTCATCAAAACTAAAGCCACTAGTGGAAGCCTGATCATCGTGAACTTCATCTTTGTCGCAGTGCAAATGATAAAGCATTGAAATGACTTTTCTTCGAGTAAAAGGCTCACTCAAATAACATAGTGCTGATTAAAGAGAAAACCGTGAGAAGACACTGATAGATAGTACACAACTCTTGTTTAGTTCTGTTTCTGGAAGATGACATATCTATGGCCCAATTATTGATCCACTTCCAAATTCATGCCGCGATATATGATCTAGTCCCATAATTTCAACATTCTTGATAACATGGAAAAAGAAAGCAAGCAACCCCCCCACCACACGGTCTAAAAGAAATAGAAGAATCCAAAACATGTCAAAACTATGGTCAGAATTGAATCATTGTTGCGCATGTCAATGGTTTCACTGTCAAATGTTCAAATCATCTAAACAGCTATAGCATAAACGTCTCACTTACAACATGCACTAATGGTGACACCTGAACCAATCCATGTTTCTAAACTCACTTGAAGTTGAAAGTAAGTTTTAACCAAGTAAATTTATGTCAAGTTTCCCAAAAAAGGCCGCACAATGCATAAATATTTCAGTGGAAACCTTGATCATTCTTATCACCTTTTTTACATTAAAAAAAAAGTAACAAGTAAAAAAATGTGCAAAACCATATTGAAGTAACACCACGCAATCTTACACTTTTTTTTCTTTTCTTCAATTACTTAAAGTCAGTGAAATATTTTTTATATATCTAATCTCTCCTGTCAAGGTGTCCAGAAGTCAATGCAGCTCCATTTGATTGTAGATCAATACATAGCGAAGAATAGATTCTAGAAAGTCCAACCAATTTCGGTAATGGAAAGCAGCTTCCTCAATTAAACAGAAGAAGAAAATGAACTAGAAAAACTTCCCATGTCTTGCTTATCTTCTCATGTTCTACAAGTAGTTTAATGAATAAGCATGCCTACATCAAGATCATGTCCTCCTTTTCAAAAGTTCATTTTGTGTTCCAATAATTTTAGCTAAAGTCAAAAGTAAACAATAATAGTCCATAGAGGAATTGCTGACTACAACATATTTTGGCAGTTTAATCAATCTTTGTTAATCTAAGAATTTGACTTTCAGATAAAGTGATACTGTAATTATTAAAGTACTTGACATGCACATATCAGATGAGTGCTGAATATTGTCCAACCCAAGGGAAGGATGGGGCACTAGATTGATGAACATTGTTTACTCTCCTGATAATAGAAGATAAAGGTTCATGAAACACACAATTGTAACTTTTCTTTTGGATTATTAGATTATTGTACTGTTATAGATATAGAGCCCTATCAAAAGCTAGTTATATTGATCTTTCCTGCATTCCTTCTATTCTTAATCCAATTACCACCAGCATAATGAATATTACTTGTGTAAAGATATAATATTACCAACCAACGGAAGCGATGAAAATAAATAGATGTATTTCCCATTATCAGAATTATGTTTTCTGCCCAGCCCATCTAGGAGATAGGAGGAAGAGTAGTATGACAAGTTGGCAACCAACCTACCCTTTTAAAATGTTAGAAGAAGGAAAAGACAAACATCTACAATATAACACTTGGTTATATGGTATTTAGAACAGGACCTCTCGAGCACCTTTGACAAGTAACCTCACCATAATCACAAATATAGGGTTTAGATTGAAAATTAATCACGGGGACTTTGTCCAAGAATAGATGGCCCAGGACTGGGAGTTTGCTTTTCTTCAAGTCCTTTTCCCTTCAATCTGGGACTCTGTTCCCCCCTTAGTTCATTTACATGGGGGCTGTATACTCTCTGCGATATCCGCGGGCTATGAGCAGGTCTTATATCCTCTAGCGAAGTAGGGGTTGAACTTGTTACTTTTGGACTCTGAGTGAGACGGATCTCACCACGGCTTCTTGTGATAATTTCATCAAGAATTTCCCCATCATCAAAGTTGGTAATTCTTGCCTGAGGATCCTGGTTCTGCAAGTATATATATAAAACATCAAGACTGGGTAGAGAAGCTTCAGAAGATAAGCTAATAAAGGCCTGTTTTCAAGGATAAAACTCTTGTAACTAGATAGTTTTAATGCATTTTGATGTTCTTTTCTCAAATTATGTTGTGAACCCATGTACCACAATTCATCCTAATGTTTTTTGCTCAGATGAACCAATGTACAAACTCAAACAACATAGATAAACAAATGCCTAGATGAAATTTAACTATGACTTCTTAACATTTTTTGTAATTGGAATTCATCAAGGGCACAATACTGGCAAGAAGCAGGACCAAATTGGAATTACTCTTGCGAAACAGAATGTAAAAAAATATTCAATCCAAATCTGATCTTTCCTCAAAAAAAAAAAAAAAAAAACTGATCTTTTGGTAGGTCTGGCTAAAATGACCAGAATGGTTAAGACAACATACTTGAAATGACGCATTGAAGGCAATGGCAGGGGCTTCCTCATATTCTGCAGCATCCAAGTCTTGAAGATGGGCTCCTTTGAAAAACTTAGGGAGCACATACTGTCGCACTGGTACAAGAAGCATGATCAACAGTGGGAAAAGGACCCCAGCTATTGGTATCCATGTTAGGCCAAAACATAGAAGTAAGTAAGTTGTCTGGAACAAGGTGAAGGTAGCAATCGTTTTGAAGGGCACAGTCTCAACAAAGGTTGCATGATAATCCTCCAGCACCCTAACAAATTGTATAATCATTATCAGCATCTATTAAAAAAATAATGATGAATTATGTTCCATAATAAGTCCAACACTAATATATTACATATATGAAAAACTATCCGCAGGTATGATTTAAGAAATGAAAAACCAAAAGTGAACCATTCTGGATTACATGAAGGATATAATGCATTTCCAATAGAATGACCAAGTATGTACGCGCACACACACACACATGATATAAGACACCATGCTACATGATATTTAGTATTATAAAGCCAAATTCTGGAAAGAGGAGAAAAAAGGGATTGATATTGAAGAACACGTGAAGAGGAAAAAAATGTCTTTGGAGGTTTAAGTCTCAAAGTATAGAAGAAATTTAAGAATTTGTACCAAATGCCAAAAGCAACTGCAAGTATGAGCATAAACTTACTTGTATCTTCGACTTGGAGCGGTGAAAAGCAACAATATTCTCTCCCAGAATTGATTTCCAGGCAAGCTTTCAATTGCCATGAAAGCAAAGTAGCCCCAAAGAACTGAAGTAGGGATCTTCTTGAGAAGTGGCATAGCAGCAACACAACAGCCAACCATTGATGCCTGAAGCAGATTGCTGAGGCGTTGTTCTTTTACTTCAACAGGCAAAAGATCATCAATATCCTTATCCACATCAAAAACTGTCTCATCAATAGGGGCGTCTAAGTAGCCACCACTAGAGGCCAATTGAATTGTGGATTCTTTCAGCTTTTTCAGTCCCTGTTTGAAACTCAGATCTAAGACAAGAAAAAGAAAAAGATAATATATTTGTATTAATTAATTGTAAATGAATAAATTTACCAGAGCTGGTGGAGTTTCGTAGGCTAGTGGAGTCTGCATTCCATTATATGCTTCTTGCATGTTCTGGTATAATTGACCCAAATTTGAATTCTTACTAATACTTTTCTGGGCTGTTGATACGAGCTTATTCCGCAAAAGCTGTTCCATGGACAACAAAAGGGCCCAGAGTATTTATTAGGTTCTACATTACAAGAAAAGAATAATACTAAGCAAACATTTGACTATACATTGGACCAAGAGAGAAACTAACAGAAAAGGATCAGTCAAAGACAAATTCAACACACACACAAAAAGGAAAAGAAGGGATCATTCTCATTATAGAATAAATTAAAATTGGAAGACAAGAAGGATTTTTATTAGAGTTTCTGAACACAAGTGTCCATAGACAGATAATTCCAACTGCCTAACTTGTAAAATACAGTGAGCACTCAAATTATTAGATGATTAGCATTGGAATGAAACTTTAGAATGGTTAGATTCTGGTCCTGCTTGTTTGCCAGCATAGAGAGGCTAAGATTTTAGTCTTATGATCTGAATTCTATGATAAACTTGCAAACAAAAATAGGGGGATTTTATTGTTATAAAATGAGATTTATCAAATTACAGAACCCAATAAAGGAGCTTACCTGATGTTTTAGGGTAGCTAAGCTTTTTGTATGCATAGGAGATTGTGGAATTACACCATTAGAAGGAGGAATACCAATAAGCCCACATAATATGACCTGGCAAGAGAAGAATTCAAAACTAAAACGAAAATTTTCCCTAGATACAAGATAAAGTAAATGCTTTTATTCAATCTGAGATGGAGACTCTTGACATAATTACATGTGTGAAATTTGATATTCAGGGGAAACAACTTACCAAGAAACCCAAAAGAAGAAGGTCATAATGATAAGAAGCTGGTTTCTTCAGATTGAATTCCTTCTGTTGGGCAAGTTGAGATGCAACACTGTGATCAAAGTAGTAAAGCACAGCAATCATAGTTGCTGGTATAAATGCTCCAACTATATATAATGGGGGAACATTCAACATGTCCTGCACAACTAAACAAGTATGAGTTTGTAGACAATCTTCAGATGCAAGGAAAAAAAATTTGGGTCCCTCTGAAAGCAGATGCTAGAAATGTATATTAGTAAATATCTGGCAAACCACACCTTAATGACTGTCCAATTTGAGTATGCCCCAGGAGACCATGGATTTGGGCTGAAAAGCCTCCTTGGGATTCCTCTTGGGACATCATTAACAGGTATATAAGACACAGCTGTCCATACAAGCACCATAAGTGGCACTCCATAATCCGCAATGAATCCCCGGAACCAACCTATAAATTCAAATCACATTTACCATTAGGAAACTAATCAGATATTAAGTGAACAGCATAGACACTGAAAGAATATTGCTTTCTCCTGAGAGAAGGTAACAAAAATACTTCAAAGAGAGAAAAATCACTGAATCCATAAAAAGAAATAGAAAAGATGACCTCACATATACTAATGAGGACAACAAGAGAGAGATTATCCAATTGAAGCTAACTAATAAAATGGGACACATGTGAATGATCTTTTAATCCTATATTCAAGAGTTCCAAAGCAAACTCCTCATACCTGTCCCATAGCGCCAGGATCTGGCTTTTCGGCTTCTTAATGCCGTAAGAAGAAGGCCAAAGGACAGAACCAAGGCAAACATTCCATTGCCAAATCGCCAGGATGGTTGGAGTGCAGTCTGTTTTGTATTTTCTCTTTGGGGTATACCAAACTCTTCCACAACTCCCTGTAGTATGAAATTCCAAAGTTGAAGGTACCACATAAAAAATATTTATAAACAATATTAGTATGTTGAGTTATTTGAGGAAAAGTTCAACTAATGAGAATTACTCAACACGCTGGATGTTTTCCAACTAACTTACAAATATACAGTTATTTCGAAAACTTCTGAGTCCTCATTGGTGAAAATGAAACTTTCACTACACAGTAAAATCATAAAGCCGACTCACCCGTATGGCCTGCTGCATAAATAGCATTGCAATTAGCAGACCAAACAATTCGCCAGCAACGCGCGTAAACCTATTGATAATAGAGCATGCACCCAGAACAGCCAGCAAGAAGAGCAAAAGGGCTGTCCACACGCATACCCTGAAATCCCAATGTAGAATGTTAAAATATCACCAAAAATCAATCCCTTTGCATTATTCATATAATCTTACCATCCAGCCCAGGCTAAGAAGAGTTTCTGCCCCAAATCCTTCCGGTCTTTAACAAAGTCGAACATGAATGTATACATCAGCACTGTAGGCTCAGCCACCCCTAGAATGAGTAGAGGCTGTCCCCCAATAACTGAGTGGATAATACCACAAAGTGCTGTTGATGCAAGAGTTTGCACAGCAGTCAAAGTTCCTCCTGTAACATATAATCAAACAAAGCATGTCTTAGCAAACTATACCAAGGTACAAAGTACAATAGGATGTTAGCAACACCAAAAAAGGAAAATCCATCAGACCTGTATTTCTCTCCAACTGCTCCCCAAAAGATACAACAGGAATTGCTGAAGCAAAAAATATGTATGTTGTTGGAGCCAGGATCCTAAATGACAGAAAATAATTATTATAGCTTCAAATGACATATATTTAGAAGTAGCAGTGTAGGCAAAAATTGAACATTGTCCATGGACCAGAAACAATGTTGTCTTGAAGTTGTGATAGCTCCTCCAATTACAACAACAACAACAACCAAGCCTTAGTCCCAAAATTTTGGAGTTGCAGTCCTAAAATCAATATCTTTAAACAACAACATAATATTCTATATGTGATAAAGGGATGAGCAGTGCAAGAGTTGCATACCTGATACCTGCGCGGATACCACCAGTCCAATCTTGTTTGTAGCACAAAAGCCTTCCTTTGAGGTCATTCTTGATTCCACGGAAGGGAACAAATGTTTCTTCCATGATAAGTGAAATATTTTGTGAACAACAAAAGGACTAAAACTTTACTTAGCTTTTGTTTGAGTAACAAGTAACTGGGGCAATATATGATATCGAAGAAGCTTAAGTTTAGTTCAAATTTAAGGGACTCGAGAGGCCAACATGGTTACTAAACGTGCATAACAGAAGATATATATAATATATGTATGTAAATACATAATTTAAGGGAAGAGAGACAGAGATTTCTTCTTCAACATTGGAGGTGAAAGAAAGGCAGGACAAAAGAATGTTGAGTCATTAAGTGTTAATAGACCCTTGAAGATAATATAAACATATGAATAAAGTTGAAGAATTTTACATTTTAGCTTAGTGTAAAGAATAATTGGGGTATGTTACTTTGAAGAAGAACAAAAGGTAGTTAGTAATGAACCTAACTACTTGGATTCCATATCTTTATAAAGAATCAAGTATATTACTATTAGCGGATGGAATCCATAATGAATTGAGAAGTTCCATATTAACGAACACAGACACTCCCCATATATGCTCAGATCAGAACTAACGGTTGACTTTGGCAAAGCTCAGATCCATCACCTTCCCTTTTCTCCTATCTATCAAAGTGGCCTCCTATTCATCAACTGTTCCCACTAATAATAACAAATTGGAGCAGAATGCTAAGGATTAAACTACATGGTACAAATTCTACATGCCAAAATTGGTGAAATTTGTGTCATGCTCTAGACTTTAGAGGTTATAAGAGCAAGAACCAAGAAATTAACGAGAACCCATTACCAGAAACTGCATTTTGGGATGGGTTCAGAACAGTTTGAAGCAAGTGGGCATTAACATAAAGATTGGAAATTTAGCGAGAATTCATGACTAAAACCATAGCAGGATTGATTCAGAACAGTTATGAGCAAATGGGCATTAACCAAACTGGGAAAAGAACCAACTTGAACAGCTAAATCAAAGTTACATTATTCAAAAAGAAGAAGACCCTTTTGAGCAACAACTACAACAACAAAGAACTCACATATATATATAGAGAGAGAGAGAGAGAAGAGTAGGTATGGCTTGCAGTTAAATCAGCTGAGACAGCACAGAAATATAAAAAAAGAAGACAGGAATGGAAGAGACGGTTCAAAATGTATGCTCTCAAAACAGCTTCTGAACTCTGACGCTATGGATGAGCAAAGAGAGAGAGATTTTTCGCAAACAAACTCAGCAAAATGTTGAAGTGATTTTCGCGTGAATGAGATTGTGTGCTGTGTGACAAAGCATAAATAAAAATAAAAACTCTCTCGAGTCTTGGCAGTATTGATTATTAAAATAAAAACAAATAAACAATTTGATTAGAGAGAGAAAGAGAGCCGTGAGAAAAATAAACTATTTTTTTTTTGGTTGCCCACCGTGTTTCTTCAAGGCTTTCAACCAGAGACTAATCACTGTTCGCGTCGGGTGAGCCCACGAAGGGGTAAAGCGCTGGCCCAGGAAATTCTTTTCAAAGTGCAGGTAGTAGGACTCGAACTGGGGAGCACACCCAGTCAAACCCAGTACAAGCACCTTGAGATCGAGAGCCCAACCAACTCGGCCAACCCCCTGGGTTGAAAAATAAACTAGTAATAGTTTATTTTTTTCACCTGAAATAAACTAACGCTTACTTACCCAGAAAAGATATCAGTTTTTTTTTTTTTGACTGAAAATAATGAACAAACAAGAGTCAAGAGACATCATAAGAAAACCATTGTATGAGGGTTAATTCAATTCATGTCGGGGTTCAATTTCAGCCTACACTAAAAATTGACTGGTGTTTTGGTTTGATGATAAAAAAGACAATCATCATAAGCAAACATTATAAATTAAAACTCTATAAAAATAAATTTTTTGAGGTTTGATAATGTTTTCTATAAATGAATTGAGATTAGGTGCACCTGATGCAATAGCAATGGTGGTTGAGATTGAAAGTAAAAAAAAGCAACTTTCAATCTCAATCATTGAATAAAAAAATTGAAAAATAATTGAGAAAAGTTAAAAAGTTAAAGTAAAAAAGTAAAGATGATAAAAATTTATGTGATAGGGAGTAGGTAATTGAAGGAATCCAAATCCTCTATAAATCTAAGTACTTTTATGCATTTTTTGCTGCATTTCTTGACATTTGTAGAAGGATTTTAGTTTTACTTTCTTGAACCCATATGGGAAGATTGTACTAAAATAATAGAACTATGTAGGTAAATTATTCAATCATAGGCCTTCCTCCTCAAAGCCACAGCATTTTAATGGCTTTCAATTGGCTCCACTGATTTTATTGTCTATAAGAGCATTAACAGCAGACCCTTAAAAACCACATTTTTTAGTCAAAATTTTATCAAAACTCACCTAAAATTTTCATGCATCAGATTTAATAAATGGTCCCAAAAAAAAAAACTTAATAATGAACAATGGGCTCAATACATAAAAAATATTTTTTTTTTTTTTATTAATTTTCTCACGTCTCTCTTTGTGTCTAACTATTTAAATAGAATATTGGTAAAGTATTGAACCTAATATAGTTATTTGTAAATAATAGATTAGTTAAAGTAATAAAAGTGAGACTTTTAGACGAAAGTTTACTAACAATTCATTGAGCCTTGTGTGAATGCTCTAATAAGGGATATGAATTTGAATTTCACCTAAAATAAAAAGAAATTCATTGAAATCAACGAACTGTTAACTTTTTTATAATAAAATAATTGAGAAAAAAGATAAAAGAGATTTTATTAATTGATAACATCTTTTAGCAATACATTTGCTAAATTTGATGGAACTTCCTCCATCCATACATTTGAGGAAGGCAACTTATTTGCGAGGGATATTGGTATTTGAGACTTTGTACTTTAAGGTGATTCTCTTGTGGTTGTGAATTCTCTAGCCAAAAAATTTCTTCCTCCATCATTGATAGCTGCTGTTACCTTTGGCATTATTTCTTTGTCACATGAGTTTCGTCATTTCGGGTCTCTCATACTCGTAGGAATGGTAATCAAGTAACTCATTTTTTTAGCAAAATATGCTCTAGGTATTGAGCATTATGTAACTTGGATTGAGGAGAGTCATTGTTTCTTAGAACACGCTCTCTCAACTGATGTAATTTCATTTCGTTCTTTTTAATGAAATTTTAGTCTTTCTATCAAAAAAAAAAAAAAAAAGTCATGTGCTTCTAGAGCTCATATAGCCAGGCACAGGCAATAGTATGTCCTTGATGTATTGGTATTTTGACTTGACTGTAAAAAAACAATCATCATGAAATAGCTGCTATGAATTTCAAATCCTATCATGTTTATAAAAAATCATTATATGTTAAAAGTATATATTTTGATGGTGATCGGTGAAGCACTTAAAAAATAAGATTTTATTTTCCCTGATATTAATTTTGAGGCAGTAATATATACTTTCTTAATTTGCATCAGTCATGGAAAGTGAAGTATTAAAAGTAGAAAAGGTGAGTTACAATTAGTTCAACTGATAAAGTCTCTGATAATTAAATAAAAGATTTAGGATTTAATTCTTATCTACACTAAAAAATGATTGATGTCTTGACCTAATAATGAGAATAATAATTAAAAATGAACGTCACAAATTGAAAACTTCAATAAAAAAATAAATAAAAAGTAGGAAAGAATGAAAAGCTGAATCGCATTTGCAAGACATTATTATTATTGATTGAAAGGTGCAGGAAAGACAAAAGCAATGATGCAACTAAAAATCTTTCTACTGTCTAACGATAAAAGCGACTGAAAAGACTCGGATCAAGGAATAATAAAGTTTCATAAGTTGAAATGTCCTTATTGGGCATGACGGTAATAAAAGAAGATATTTATTAACGTGTGGCTTTAAGGTATATATTAGTAATTTATTTTTAAAAAAAAATTTATAAAAAAATAAAAAGGTAATTCATTGTTTTGATAATTTTTTCAATTTTTCATAAATTTTTTTATTAAAATAGATAGTTAATGTATTTCTTTAAGGCACACATTAACCGAGCCCATAAAAAAATACAAACATTAAAAGATTTTTCAACAAAACTCTTTATAATAAATAAATTATTATTATTTTCTACCAAAAAAAGAATAATTATTATTCAACAATATTTCTTTTTCTTTTTTTTTCGATTCTTACATAATAAAAATTTTCATTAATTAAATTTATGGTATAATACTGTGATTTTATTATCCAACTCAATGCTAATTTTTTTTTTTTTTTTTGGCTAAATAGTATTAACTTTTTAAATGAACTTATCCAAGTCATTCAAAGAATCAAAATTCATAAGGCATTGCTCAAATTTTTAGAGGCTATTTTTCTTTTCCTATGTTTTTTTTTTTTTTTTGGCTAAGTGAGTCACAGCTGTAATAGGTTTTTTTATATATATAAAAAAATAAAAAATAAAAAGTTTATTGTTAATATTTCTATCTCTTAAGGTCAAACTTGGAACACTACAGCTGTGTGACAAAATAGGTGTGCACCATTCACACTAACCTTGTGGCATATTTTAGTAGCAGCAGGCAACCTTTTTTTTCCCCTTTTCTTAGGGAGAATTACATTTTCGTATTTTTTATCTTTTACCCCGATTACACTTAATCCTTTAATTATTAAAACGCACAATTAACCCACAAAGTTTTAACTTTGTTTCAATGTTCACCCTATCGTTTTTGACATTAAGTCTATGTTTGAAGAATAATTATAAGCTAGTTTTTTGCTTATTTTATGTATAGTTTACTGATTTCATACTACTTTTTGTCTCAACTTTATTTCAAATAATTTAACTTTCAACTTTTTGAAAGTAAGCTAACTTTTAGTTTTTTGTCTCATATTATGCAAACAAATTGCCAAAAATAAGCAATTTTCAAACGAACTATAAATTTTACAGAATTTAACATTGAAATACCAATTTACCCCACTCCAAAACAGACAGCAGAAAGGCAAATTGGTCATTCAATGCTGAATTCCGTTAGATTTAACACTAAAATAGATGACATGAGGTAAAATGTAACGTATTTTTAAAACAAGAGAGGTCGATTATGTTTTGATAGTTCAGGGAGTTATTCATGGTGATAATTTAGGGTGAGAAAGTGCAATTTATTCCCCCTTTTTTTTAATTTTTTTATCCAAGGTGAGATGCATCTTGAACAGGTCATGATCTGGTACGATAACCTTTCCTTTTTACGTTAACAAAAGATCAAGATGATACAGTTCATCAAAAAGTTAATGAAACCTTTTTAGGATTATATTTTTTATATTGTTATGTGTAAAGTTGCACATCTGGATTCTGAATTATGCTTGTTCTTCTCTTTAGTTAGTACCATGCATCACCATAGATTATTTAACCTCTCTTTCAGGTTTCGTGTAACTTTATCATCATTATCTTATCATCTATGCCAGATGTTAAGTACTTCTTATCATTATCTTATCATAGTACTCAGTCGTCACCACTAGCTTTATCTGTTATCATCTTATCAGTGAAGTCATTGCATCCTTACCCAGTTACCCTTGAGTGTTATCTACACCAACTTGTTCCACAAAGCAACCTGTTAATGATATTAAATTATCGACAAAATTGAACTACACACGGAACTTTTTAGTGCCTTATTTAATATGATGCATATTTTCCATTGTAAAGTGGCATACAAATTAAATGTGTTAAGATTGAGGTCCAATTAGATGCACTAATAGATTCAAATCTACTCAAATGTGGTGACAAATTTGTGCATCCATATGATGTGTTGTTAATGATTGCAAATCCCTCTTCAATCCACAGGGGATTGTCCAATTTTTGCCACCTCCATGTTCCCTCATTGCATTGTCGACTATGCTTCTTTTTGTTTTCTGGGAGGGGATGGTAAGGTTGTACACTCTCTGACTAGCATCGAACAACACAGATCTCACCTCGCAAGGGTGGCTTCCAAAAAAACTGCACCGAATCAACCTTGTCCACTGCACCCCATATAGACCAATACCCTCCCTTCCACAGGTGCAACACGATTAGGCTTAAGGGAAAACCAACCTTGTCAGCGTAGTGCAAAAACCTCCCTCCAAACTGGCCACATTGCATTGTGTACAACCCTAGGGGGACGGTATTCTCAAATTTTTTTAATGAAATATAATTTAGTTTACTACCTTAGCTTTAGAGGATTGAGACCAAGATTTACGCTCGGTTTGTTTTTGAAGTAAAATATTTTACATGTAAAACATTTTCAATAAAACATTTTCAGGTGTTTAGTATGACAAGTAAAAATTTTCAAGCAAACCACCAAAACTAACAGCTAAACACCAAAGTCGCTGGTGCCTGAGGTCCGGTGACTAGACCACTGGAACTGGTAGTCAACCTGTGACCGGACCACCAACACCGGTCGACAAAACGACATCTTCGGTTACTAGACCTCCGGCATAGATTACGGTGCTGTGTCTCTAGCCACTAGACTGCCTACACTAGTCTCCAAAGTGGAGTCTCTGACCACCGGACTGGTGACCTAGCGACCAGATGGGGAAGGAAAAACCACTGTGTGTTTTTGGAAAATGTTTTACCAAATTTTCAAAGATAAAACATTTTAGAACTTTTTATAAAAGATTTTACTGTTAAGGAAAAATATTTTACAAGTTTGATTATATTTTACCTACAAACAAACACCTAAAAAATGGGAAAATATTTTCTGTAAAATATTTTATTTCAAAATAAACAGAGCCTTAGTAGAAGTTTGGATAGAAAAAATTCCTTATTTCATTGTTGTTTGAAATGATTTTAATTTTACCTTATCGATGTGAATATAGGATATCAATGACCTATTCAAGACTTCAATTTTCTTGCACATGATCTTATTTGGATTATTTGACTTCGTATCTAACAAGAGTGTGGTTCAATGATGCCTCAATTAAGAGGACTTTTCAAGACTAATTTGATTACTTAAAAGAATGCAAGTAACAATTTTTTATGGAAAATAAATGGCTAACTTCTAACTAAGTTTCAAAGTCTCAAAGTACTAGGAAGCTAAATGATTTAAAGTTACACTAAAACAAGACGCTAACAAAGCAAATCGAGATGCCAATACGAACAAATTGATACAAACAATAATGAGATCAATGTCATATAATTAAAGATTTAACGAGCTAAGAACTAAGAACTTAATGCAAACTCAATGGACCTTAAATATAATCAAATAATAACAAAGTAAAAACCTATATAAAGAATAGACTTACTAACATGAACACCTTACAACTTTACAAGGATTATACGAACTACTAACTAAGACTAAAATAAAATACAATAACAAAAGAGAATTCTCTGTTTAAGTTGTTTGTAAGTGGAGAATTGTGTCTTCTTCTTGGAAATGATACATTTATTATACATGAGATCGGTTATTGACTTTTACTCTTTTCTATATGGAAATTGTTCTAACAATTTGCTGTAAAAAATATATGGAAAAATAGTAATAATAAATAAGTCACATTATAATAACTCATTTCTATAATTTGGTATACAAAACAGAATATGCTATATATAGTTAGGATGAACCGTACTTTGTCAAGTCAAACTCATTAGGAGTGTCAAGATAAACACCACTTGTGCATGACCCCACCACCGCCCCATACTAATGCATCCCATACGGCTTAAACCTAAGTGGTAAAACATAAAGGTGAGGTGGACGAGATATTTTACCACTTAACCGTGGTTAAAGTATTAGGGATTCATATTTATCTTCTACCAACTATAAACTACTTACTAAAATAAGTACCAACTCCACTTTGTTGGAATAAACTTTATTGTCTCCGATAAGTCAAATTTAACACATTAGACAAAATAAAGAAAGGGGAAGAAAATGAATATCTTATAAAACTACTTAGAAAATTAGGTAACTAAAATTTAAAAAAACCCGGACTTTTGGACTAAAACCGTAACGGCCAGATGAGACTTTTTTTTTTTTTTTTTTTGAGAAGAAGATGAGACATCCATATGAATAATATATTGGGATAAAATATTTTATACTAATTTAAAGGTAACGACATGATCAACTTGACAACAACTACAATTAAATCAATGGGTACGTTGGCAATATATGTAGCATTCTGTCATTTTCCACTAACAGCTTGGCCAAGTGATCCTTTCAATTCAAAGTGGCCCTAGCTACTACACTAAAAAGTGGTCTATAGCAATGCATGGTGATCTCTTCTTGATTTGAGCATGCACCTCCAATTTGGTGGTTAGATGTCAGTCTTGTCAAACGCAAAGACTCACTCTAGCACCGTCCCTGCCGGGCCAAGTGGTACCTCCCCTGGCTACGAGAGGTTAGAGGTAGTTATGGGCTCGTGTGTGTTTATGTTTGTGTTTGTGTTCGAGTCATGGGTAGGTTTGGGGTGGGATTTAGGATATTAGAATTTCTAATCATACTATTACAAAAAAATACTAGCCCATATAATTTATAAAAAAAAACTATTACACTTAATGCACACTTATAATTCACACATAAATCATAGAGGTTTAAGAACTACTTTACATAACTACCGCGCACCCTGACGTGATAATCACTCCACAAGTACAAAGTTCTTCTGGAGGGGGCAAAGGCCGAGGTTCAAATTTTCAAGATGGAACTTTACACACATATATACTTAAATTAAGTTAAAGCAAAATTTCTATCTTTTTTTTATATATATAAAAAAAAATAAAAAAATAAAACTACTTTGTATGTAATTTATGTAATTGATTCTTTTTTATCAATTGGGAGATTGTGTATATAAAATTATACATAGACAAAATATGTACAAGTCCACAAAATGAAGGGTGCTCAAATGCAAGCCATCGCTCTTCGAAGCTCTAGCTAGGGTCACAACAAATGGACAAAAAGATTAATTAAATATAAACAATAGGTAACGTTAGGGGTATAGATCCAAATCTTGAAAATTTAATGGGCAAAATAGAAAATTACCCCAAATTTTAAGGGTTTAAATTGCAATTTAGTCTTAACCAATACAATATACCAAAGTGGAACTATTAGTTATAATTACCTCAATTGGTGGATTCTTTTTATTTGTGGTAGAGTGGATCTATGAACGGATATTTTTTTTTCTTTTTATAATTTGATAGTTACAATAATGGAGAATGAATGATTTGAATCATGATTCTCCTCGTGAATAGATGTAGTGAAAACTAAAAAAGTTATTGACATCTAAGATAGGATTTGGTCTATTTCTATTTTATAATGTGTAGAAACAATAAATTTTTTAATAAATACAAACCAGTTTTTTTTTTTTTTTGAGTAAAAATACAAACCAGTTCATAACACATGTATGAAGGTATAGAATATACCATATAATAGTATTAAAAAAAAAAAAAAAGGAAGTACAGAATATACCATATAATAGTATTTAAAAAATAAAAAAAAAAGGAATTAGAAATTCTTACTAGATGGGCATCCTCGACAAGTACCTTTTCTTTTTTGAGGAAACTTCGACAATTACTTGAAGATTATAGGGAACATCTCTTTCTATTATTGCGAATTAATAACCATATATAATCTTGATAATGAATTATTAAAGTAGAAAGTATTCCTAGCTATTCAATTTATTATAATCTATCTACTCTTTTGACTTTGCAATCTGATCCTGCCACCGCCATTGAAAACCTTTGCTTTGTATCTTCCATCGCACATTTATTCTAAGTTAAAGATCAATATTGCATGTCACAGAGTCAGACTGATGCAATCGTCCATGAGAATTTAATGGGATTTGCTTTTGAGCATATCTATAAAAGATCAATACATAGTTTTCCCTTATAATTTATAGAAGTATCGTAATAATCTAAAGTTAAGAGTTTTGTAACTCAATTAATATTTTTTTTCGTTTTTTAAACAGAAATATCTATGATTCAAATCTACAAATGTCTACACTCCTACGAAAGGAGAGAGGACACTTTCCTTCGTGGTGAATAATTCTCCACTTGGAAACATTGATTGTATCTTAAATAAATGATAATAGGCAATAGCAGATTAGCGATTGTCCTCCTTTTGTTTATCCAAATTCTGTATGGGATATGAGGCAACTTGGGGCTAGTAGACTGTGTTCCTTGGAAGGCTAAAATATATGCATGTTGTTGTATAAACTCTCAATTATATAAATAATACTCCCCTTTTTATTTAAAAAAATTGCGAATTAGAAACACCATTTATTAACATCTTTATGTCTCTTACATAATATCTGTTGACTTAATAAAAAAATCACACAGACAAGAAAGTGATGCTTTAGTTGGTATTCAATCTGATGCATCCAGCTTGGGCCCTGGAGTCTTGGACAAAAATATTTTCATCAGTGTGTACCACATATTCAGCAGAGCTATACCAGTTGAAGACGCCATTTTGGGTATTAAAACAAGCAACTATCTTCACCAAGATGGGACCAAAACATTTTCATTAATGTGTACCACATATTTAGCTGAGCTATACCTATACCAGTTGAAGATGACAGTTTGGAATTGGAGGTATACATTAGTTTGAATATATATATTACACACATACTAGTCTCATTACATGCACTTCGCGCTTGCATTCATTCAAATTTGAGATTTACACATTTTCTCATTAATATTATTCATTTAGAACTACTAATACAACCAGGAGTGTCATAAAGCTAGCTTCAAAAAATGAACAAATATGAAGAAAGGAAACCAAAAAAAAAAAAAAAACATTTAAATCTTGATAAAGGGGAAAAAAAGTGAAAACGTTGGGCATAATGGTCCTATTTTGTAGCCAAAAAAAAAAACTGTGTTTTTATTTTATATATATAATTTTTATTTTGAGAATCTAATTTATAAGTAGATAAAGTAATTTGAAAATCAACAGGAAAATTGCCCTATTTTTTAGGTAATGTTTTAGTGGGAGTTAAGAGTTGTATTTTTACCGAATTGTCTTTTAATTTTGTCTCTACTTAAACATAAGGGTATAGGGGCATTTTTGAACCCAAAAAAATGAGGATCTCAAACAGGGGGAGCCCCTTAAATAGTAGTGTGTGTGTGTGTAGTTAGGGGAGAAGTAATTTGAACCCTTGACATTTTGGTTAAAACACTATGATGTGTTGAGTTATAATACTCTTAACTGAATATTCATTGTGGCGGTTTTAGGAATTTTTTCTAGAATAGTCATTAAGAAACTTAAATTATACAAAATTTAATAGTCTAATGTCTATTATACTATTTTTAAAAATAAATAAAAATAAGAGTCTATCATACCAGTTAAAATATACCAAATAATGCTGCCAAACCACTAAAAGTTAAATAACCTAATAGTCTATTTTTGCTTTTTATTATTGTTATTTGGGCTTCTTCTTTTTTCTTTTTGTTTAAGGGGTTAAGGATTATGTTTGGAAAGTAAAAATTATTTTTGTTAAACTCAAATTCTTAGGATTCTCAAGTCATGGTATTCAATATTTTTTCTAGGGTAGAAAAAAATATGTTAAGTTAAAAATAATTATGTTTAATTGTTTATATTTTGTTTTTTGCAAGTCAGGTACAATTTTTTTTGTTTTTGTTTTTGTTTTTTGAGAATCAGGGACATAAAGACACCATTGAGTATACATATTAATTGGATTCTTTTAATTTAAAATTTTTGAAGATTAAAAAAAAAAAAATTGGACACTTATCCCCAACATTTAATGAAATTTGATGAAAAACTGAAATGAATTTTGGTCAAACTTAGAGAGTGCAATTTGTATTTTTACCTTAAAACTATTTTAATATACTCTAGTCACAACACACGCCTAATGTAGATAAATTACTTTATTACCGTATTTGATTAAATTATGAGATGATGGATGCACATACCTAATTAATATGCTTGATCAAAGTTTTGAATTGATTGCCTATGTTTATTAGTTTAATAAACAAATCCATACAACAAGGCATAGTGGAGGGGTAATTATTGGGTACTTCCAAAGTACCATAAATGCGTATTTTCCCCTCACATAACTGTAGGTCTCACTAATTAAATTTATGGTACGACCCACAATTCATGTGAGAGGAGTGAGTCGTATTTATGGTACCAAAGTATTCAATAATTTTCCATAGTGAAGACCAAAAAGTTGACAATTGACTTATGATGAATTGATGACAAGATAAAAATTATTCGGGTGTTAGTTTTTTCAGACTTAATTTTAGCTAGTAATTTAGACCTGCCTAATATTTTCAATTTGCATATTTATTTTATGATTTCTTAAGCTTTTTAAATATATATTTAATTCTTTTTTTTATATATTTAGTGAAGAAAATTTCATGAAATTCGAAGGAGATAACAAAGCAAAGATACCCTTCTTACTAACTACTTCTCTTCTCTTCTCTTTTTGGAAAGGAATAAGGAATTATAATATATAATATTAAAGCATAACTTTAGAACAAGACAATTTGGGGTAATATTAGGGTTTTAATAATAAATAAATAAATAAAGAGGATAATTCTGAGTACAGAACAAAATACTCCCTATTATTAATCCATGTTTAACTAACAAATCAGCACAAAAATCTCCTTCTCCATATCTCCTCAAAGCACTGGAGTAGGAATGTCAACTTTTGCATCTTTCTTTTTTTCCTTTTTTTTTTTATATTTAGAAGAAGCTTTTGCATTTACTTCCACAATAATTTTTGAAAAGCCCAAGTTGAGTGCTAAGATTAGGCCATCTATGAGCATTCACATCAGCTCATTTAAAAATTTGTGTTTATTTTAGCATAAGAACTTACTTTTTCTATTTTACATACTCACTTTTCACTTTTCAAAACACTTCACATCAAATTATTTATTTTACACTATATTTCATTAAAATATCAATTTTTTTATTGTTTATCTTTTTACGCATGTAACAACCATCATATACCCTCTTCATCATCCTTGGTATACGTAAATAATTATTTAAAAAAAAAAAAAAAAAAACTAAATGCAAAAGTTACACAGTTACTGTAGCAATTATGTGGATAATTTTTGAACTTAGTTGGCTAAAATATAATATTTTTTCTATCATACAAGCACACTTAGATCCCTCCCACATCAGCATGACCTGAATTCCCCAATACCCCTATTGTTCCTTATAGAACTCTAAACAATCTAATTTTATAAATAAATAAATAAATAATTATCAATGGTTCAAAAGTTAGGTCATTGAAAACCTTTTTGGCATTTCAGCCAGTAAATTTTTAGATAAATAGTACACTTTATTTAAGAGTAAAGACAAATGGTCTTTTGCAATCATATTTTTGAGAGCTACATGATAAAGAGCATTCAAGATTATATCGTGAAATGGGGGTGAGTGATTAAGACATTTTTGTTTTCTTTTCTTTTTTTTGGTTGAAAGACATTTTTGTTTTCGATATATTAGGTAGTGTCCTATTATTTGTGGCCCCCAAAAATAAACTTAGAAAGAATGACACACGCAACTTAATTTATGTGATTAGTAATGGGAGGTTAAAAAAGAATAATGGAGCACTTTAGTCTTTGAAAATGATAAGTTAATAATGCGTCTTTAACAATAATATATATTAGCTGACAGTGACTAGATGGGGCAGAAAGACCAATATATCATCTTCAATTGTTCGAGGATGATCTTAGGCCTAGTTTTTAATTTTTAACAATATCTTTTATAACGGCGAGGACATGCTAACCTTGATTTATTATTTTTCTTCTTCTTGATTCAAAGTTTGTTAAGGGTTAGACACTGATTTGATCAGCAAGTCCATTGTTGGGCCCAGGAGGTGAGGAAAACTATTGCCCTTGGGCCACATATCAGCCTGATGTGATTGATTATTATAAATTTATAAGAATAAATTCGTCGGTAACCCGCGTGATACACACAAAATATTTATATAAAAAGAATTTTTCTTGTTTTTATTTATTTTATAAATAAGAAATTTAATAATTGTAATAGTTATTAATACTTAATAGGCATTTATTATAATTATGTTTCTATTTGAAAAATTATATATTTTAGCATTAGACATTTATATATTATGATTGTATTGATATATGAAACTATATATTATACCATTTAAAGAAAATATGTTGTACTAAGATTTTAATTTTAACATTCTCAAAAAAAAAAAGATTTTAATTTTAATTGAGGATATAAGTATAGAATAGACTTTTAATTTAATTAAAAAGATAGTGACGTGTAAAATTGTAAGACTTAAAGTTTTGACACAATGTTGTGAAGTCAACTAAAAGTCAAAAAACGTCTTCAATTTTTTATAGATTATAGATAAATAAGGGGGAGTGCATTTCATTTAGTTTTAGCGAAAACATACTCACCATGAGATAAAAATGAAAATAAAATTAATCTCATAAGTGTTAATAAATAAAAATTAAAAATTAAACAAAAATTTATTTGCCACATACAATATGATGTAAATATAGACTGTAAGTTACTTCTTCATATCTAATGTCAATTAAAATATATTAACAAAAACTAATTAGTATATATTAATCAACATAATAATTTATAAAAGAATTATTCAAATCTAAGAAATTTAAATAAATAGTTTGATAAATTAAAAGTGAATTGAGAAAATAAATCAATGTATAAGCATAAAATTTTGACAATATATATATCTTACAATTTCAAGAAATTCTATACGCACTTTGATTTTTTTTTTTTAGAATTTTTACAATGCTTATTCTTTTGAATTGCTATCATTATTAGTCTCCAATTTCATTTTTAATTATTAAAAATTTTATATAACAAAAAAAATAAAAGACCAGTGCAACAACTTAATTATTAAAATTTTTATATAACAAAAAAAATAAAAGACCAATGCAACAACAAAAAAGAAAAAGAAAAAGAGATACCATTCTAGATGATAAGCAATTCATTAATGTCGTATACCACTTTTTTAAATAAAAATAAATGGATGTCCATTAAAACTAAAGAAGTATAAGTGTAAAACATTTAAAAATAATTTATGAAAGAGAAGTAGAATTAGAAGTGGAAATCATTTAATTAGGCCATTGGTGGGAAGGTCCCCCTCGTTACCTAAACCTTAATAGGGAAGTTGCAAGTTGCAATATATTGAAACACACACAACTAACAAGTATGGAAATGGAAGCAGAAAAAGCATAAAATATACAAGTATTAGAAAGCTACATCCTTGCTCAGGGATAATATAAAAATACGTATTGTTATTAGAAAGCTACATTTATTAGAAAGCTACCCTTAAGTCATGAAAAAATAATGTAATTTAGACAATTGTTATATATATAAACAAAGTTTAATTTTATGTGATTCTCATTTAGTACATCTCTATTATATGAATTTATATATATATATATATATATATATATATGATGATTGGATATGCTGGATCTAGGGAATGATTGAAGGGTTTACTTCTCAGCTTTCATTATAAATCTCTCGGACCAGATTCATATATGAAGAATATGCTCATAAATACTTTATTAAAAATATTTCAAAGTGTAGCATTATTTCTTCTTTAGAAGGAGTGGTGATCAGCAACATGATTTATCATTTCGGCTACTATACCACAAACTAATAATAATATATAGGTAACAAGCGCACCCAAAGAAAATGTCACTGTATTTAGCATTGAAAGCTTGTCTATTTAACACGATGACAACATCCATCAAAGCCGCCTATGAAATGCTAAGGACTTATGTGAAGGAAAAAGACCATTATTTATATGGAACTTCAGCACTTGTGCCTGTTGATAAGTCAATTGCTCATTAATCAGTCATTTACTTCAAGAAATGACATGTATCAGTTGTATTTATTGGCAGTATTTTGTTGTTGTGGTTATGAACTTGTGATGGTGTTATAAATTCATACCATAGTTGTTTTTATTATACACAATTTTCTTTGAGCTTTTGGGTTCTCTCTTTTTCTTCTTCTTCTTCTTTTTCTCTCCCATGTGAATTTCTTTAATAGGCTAGGGTCTTTGATGTTCCTATTTGGGGGTCAACTTAAAGCTAAGGATACCCATTAGGACAAAGGGACAGTGAATCTAGGAATGATATGAATTCACATCTTTAAGCCCTCCATATGAATTATGAAGCTCATAGGCAAGCTATGCTAGAATAAGGTTGCATAAAAACCCCAATAATACTAAAGGATGCTATATTATTGCTATTTGGTAGTCCACATAACGTTTGTCCTTTGGCTAATTTTTGAGGCAATCAAATTGTAGTGCTACAAAAGCACCCATATAAATATATATATATATATATATATATATATATATATATATATTCTTCCAGAACATATTGAGAATCCAAACAAATTGTAAAGAGAAAAATGACAATCCATCATTGAGGAGAAGATGGGTGAAAGAAAGACATGAAAGGTTTGGCTGTTGTTACATGTTGATAGCATTATTAATTTGTCACTGATCAATGAAAGGAAAGGGCAGTAGACCTTCATGAAAGTCCAACATGTATGGCGACAAGAAGAAGAGGAATACTTTTTTTTTTTTTTTTGGTAAAAAGAGGAATACTTTAGGAACCTTTGGAGTGCTAGTTTTTCCTTTTTCATGGCCAACAGATTTCATCAACCAGTCTAAAATGCATCAGATAAGAGATACTATTTTTTCTTTCACTTTCTTTGTGTATCCATATCTTACCTTCCACTACAAAAGAGATTTAAGCAATAGTTTTTTTACAATGGAAATGCTAACGAGTGCTCTTAAGGCATTGGTTAACAATCTATTTTAGGAAAGTTTTGACATCACTTTTATGGGAAATGAAAAAAACTGTCAAAACATTAATTTTTTTTTTTCTTTTCCCATAAAAACTTTCTTTAACTGGATTGTTAACCAATGCCCTAAAGGCACTCATTATCATGACTCTTTTTACAATAAGGGGAAGAGGGAGATATCCATGAACAGTTTACAATTACACAGCAAGAAAGAATGTCATCATTGTTCCTTGTTTCTAATTTTATGTTTTTTTTTTTTTTTTTGGGTAACATTTTGTGCAATATTTGAAGAAATTATCAAATTCTTGAGGTTGATAGTGTCCAAAACTCTTGAAACACCTCGTTATTCCCCGAGTATGCAGCCCCATCATACAAACCAAATAATTACAAAATGGGGTTGTTGAAGTTGATAAAATGCATGTTCTGATGTTGAAAACTTAATAATGGAATTTCTTGAATAGCTTTAAGGCAAGGGGCATATCATATGCCAATGTTAAAAAATAAAATCCCAAACTTTAAGGGATAAAGGTGTAATTCAATTTAAAAAGAAATACCGACGCCCTCTCCTTGATCCTCTCTCAAAAGCTTTAAAAATATTAGCATTTTCTAAAGATAGTTATTCTACTTTATACTCTACCAATTACAGTTTGTCACATATTTTTGTTATTTTCCTTATAAAATTAAAATAAAATAAAATAAAATCAGACACATGACATACCACGATTAGTGGAACATAAAGGGTTTGTTTGGGATCCGCTTATTTTGCTGAAACTGAAAACTTTTTGCTGAAAGTACTGTAGATAAATGTAAAAAATAAAATCTCAAACTTTAAGGGATAAAGGTGTAATTCAATTTAGAAAGAAATACCGATGCCCTCTCCTTGATCCTCTCTCAAAAGCTTTAAAAATATCAACATTTTCTAAAGATAGTTATTCTACTTTATACTCTACCAATTACAGTTTGTCACATATTTTTGTTATTTTCCTTATAAAATTAATAAATAAAATAAATAAAACACATGACATACCACGATTAGTGGAACATAAAGGGTCTGTTTGGGATCCGCTTATTTTGCTGAAAGTACTGTAGATAAATGTAAAAGTTAGCTGAAATAGTACAATAGGACCCATGAATAGTACCAAAAAATACAGTGGAGCCCATGAATAGTAGCAAAAATAAGCTGAATAGTAAAATAAGCTGGCTTTTTAATTTTGGGCCAAACACACACAAAGTGGAACAAAAAATTTCTATTCATCAAGAGGTTAAATTGCATAAGATTTTTTTCCCATCTATTGGTCATTGCATCATTATAATTATAAGACTAATGAAGTTTTTGGATCTAGGAATCTAGGGAGAAATTTGAGTCCAGTTTCTTTCAACCCAGGCTTAAGATATGCTTTGGGCATATTTCCAACTCAGGGACTCTCTAATCAAAGCCTTGATGAGAAGCAAGTAGCTTTGTCATCACATTACATTCTACATATCCTTTTTCTTTGGGCCTGGTTTCTACACAATTAACTCACCAAAAGGCTTCTTCTCTACACATAAACTGTTTGACATAGGAGCCTGGAACAACAAAGACGGGCCTTGGGCCGTGTCCATTGTCACCAAGTTCCAGCCATTGGGCCTTTCTTAGATTTATTAGGTGTGTATGATTTATTGATATCAATAATATAAAATATATAAATTCAATTATCACTGAAGAAGCATTTAATAAAGATGCTATTAATTTGGTAAATATTTAATGATGTAATAATGGATAATAGTGTTTTCTTTTTAACCACTTTGATCTTTCAAAAATTTATTGCATAAAAAATGTGTAATTCTTGTAGAGTTATACCAAATGTTACTTGAAGATGCCTTGAATCCTCTGAATTTACTAGTAAATGAATGCTTTTGTATGTTATGCATTATTGCCTTGGTAGAATATTTTTGTATTAGATAATGCATCATTGCAATAGAGTAATGTTGGGAACATAATTCACAACTTTTTTTTCATAACTGCTAAATCTTAGAGCATGAAATTAGATTAGACAAAAATAGCTTATGACCAATACATACTATAATTAAGATGTTGTGGAGATCGCCTACGTGTCAAGTTATTCATTTCATAATTTGTCATTATAATCCCTACTTATGTAGAATAATTCAACAAAAGTAATACTATATACACAAAAACAAATTGACAACATTTTTCACACCAATTAAGTTGCCTTTACTAATCCTCACTTAGATTTATCATTAATATCATTTTTTTATTTACTACTAATAATTTGCTACGTCAGTGTTAAATTTGTTGTGAAATTCTCAAGTTAATGAAATGATAAATTTTTTTGGGGGTAAATTATAAATTACACCCTTAAAATTTGTGAGTGTTTGAATTTTATACTTTAACGTCTCAGAATTTGAAATTTACCCTCTTAATTTTAGGGGTGTTTGAATTATACTCCCTAAAGTTTGAGAGTGTTTAAATTTTACACCTTGAAGTTTCAAAAACATCAGGGTGTAAAATCCCCCAAATTTTAAAGATAAAATTCAAATTCTGAAACATTAAGGTGTAAAATCCTAACATCCCCAAACTTCAGGGGGCAAAATTTAAATTCTAAAACTTAAGTGTAAAATCCAAATACCTCCAAATTTTAAAGGTGTGCAATTTACCCATTTTTTATATTAGAATAATTGAAACTAGCCTCATCACACGCGCTCTGCACGTGTGATAAGACTTTTTTTTTTTTAATTTAATGTAATTTTTCAATTTGAATTTATCTATTGTTAATGAGGTTATGTAATAAGGAATTTTTAAAAAACTAAAATTTAGTATTGAAATTGAGTAAACTGTTGGTTTAGCATATGCTAGTTTTAGAAGAAAAAAAATTGTATCAAACATGTATGAGATATATTTAAAAAAAAAAAACTAATTTTTAGAAAAAAAAAAAAATTTCTCTGATAATATTTTAGCCCTATTTTTTATATTTTAAAAATAAAAATTATCTAATTAAATTATGGGTTTTTTTTTTTTTTTTTTTTTTTACGATTAGAAGCAGAAGTAGCAAGTGGATGATATAAAACAAAACCTGAGAGAAGTTGAACAAAGCTGATCCGGTAATCTTGGAATTTCAAGATACTCATATTTTTTTTAACACTTAGCCTCCACGTGTCCTTATAAAAAACGCACCGCCTTTCAATAAAAAGAAGAATCCTCAAGCCCTAAAAATTTACAAAACCCCCCTCAAACTGAGAAACTTTACAAACCAAAATCCAAAACCAGAAAACAGAAAGAAAAAAAAAGTAAAAAAATGCTGAGGCTCGTATCGAAGAAGGTGCTAGGGCTAGCCTCACAGTCGGCGTCACGGCCCGTCCAGGTGCTGCCACGTATGTACCACGAGAGGGTGATCGACCACTACGACAAGCCCCGCAACGTTGGATCTCTGGACAAGAACGATCCGACGGTGGGCACGGGCCTCGTCGGTGCACCCGCCTGTGGCGATGTCATGAAGCTTCAAATCAAGGTCGACGAGGTGACTGGGAAGATCGTCGATGCTCGCTTCAAGACCTTCGGTTGTGGCTCCGCTATCGCTTCCTCGTCCGTAGGTTCGTGTGCTGATTTTTGTTTGGTTGCTCAGAAAATTTGATTGAATTTTTTTTTTAGGGTTTTTGGTATTTGTGCTTGAATTTGATTTTTGAGTAAGTTGAGGAAAATTGTTAATCAAAATTAGAAACTCAAGGTTTCAAATTTTATGATTTTTTGAGTAAGTTGAGGAAAATTGATTTGTTTTATAATCTGTGAATTAATGTGCATTTATTTATAATCATTATAAAGTGACTAAATTTTATTGTATGATGATTGTAGGATTCCAATTAAGATGAAAAGGGAAAAATTTTATAAGATTGTTATAAGATTAGCTATGGTTTATGGTATGGAATTTGATGGATTAGTGAAAATACAAGGAAATATAGGATTGGAAATGAGGAGATTTGCTTAAGGATAGGGTTGTCCAAAAAGATGGGAGAGAGTTGTTTGAGATGGTTTGGTTAAGATGCTAGTGATTAGTGAAAAAGAGAGTTGATTTAAGTTGAGAGAACAAAAAAGGCAGAGGAAGAGGGATTAAAAATGACTTTAAAAGACGTGGTAAATAATGACATGTTAACTAGGGAAGTAACAGAATGACTTTGGATAGAATAAAATGGTAGAAAAGAATACATTTGGCCGACCTTGACCAGCTTGTTGAGGATTCATAGCAAACCCCAACATTATGGGGCTAAGGTTCGGTTGTTGTTGTTGTCGTTGTGTATCTTTGAAGTAATGTATGTCTTTGCTGTGTGTCTTGAAATTCGCTGACATGCTAAAGTTTGGTGAGAAAAATTATACTAGGGTATGTGAATGATATTTTGCCACAAATACAATTGTAAAAATTTGATGGAGACATAGTTCTTCTGTATCTTCCTAGGTTGTGGTGTTGACAGGAAGGCTTTATTTTTATCTTTATATATATATATATATATATATATATATATATACACACACACACACTAGTGTTTTTAAATTATATAGCTTTTAGGGGCAAGATGTTTGGCTTCTTTGCGCAACAACCACAGTTGCCCTCCTATCAGCATCTCTCTTTTAATGATCTTCTATGATTACCACTGGATTTGGGCCTATTTTTGCAGGGTAGTAGAATGCCAAAATCTTTACCATTATATATAACTGCATCATCAAGGGCTCACTAATGAGACTGCCCCTTAAATGCTTCCACACTTCCGTTTTATTTAGGATAAGTGGTCATAGAAAATATCTGAAACTTGGCCTAGAGTTAGAAATTGCTATTAAATATTTGTCTCTTTAACTGATTTGTCAAGTTTTTGGAAGTTGCAGTTTGTGTTCTGCTTTAGCTTATTGTCCTTCTGTCATGGCATTGTGGCCTTTGTTATTGGATTGTTCTAATTGCTCTCTGTCACAATTTTCAGCTTCTGAGTGGGTCAAGGGGAAGCAATTGGAAGAAGTTGTGACCATTAAAAACACGTGAGTTCTGCTGTATTTCTCTGAATTTAAATTGAGTCCATGAATTCACTATTCCATTTTGTGCTTATTATGCCACTGTAATTATAATTATAGTTGTGTGATCAGTTTTGTGTGGTGTTTTCATCTTTTGTGTGTTTCCGTAATTACTTTTGCAGTTGATAATTGTGGAATTTTTTCCCACTTTACAGCAAGTGCTATCCCTTTCAGTGGGAATAAGATCCTCTCCATTGAGAGTCCATTTCACAATTAAGATTTGATTTTTTGTATGATGTGGCACTAAATACACCTTTAGATTTATAATATTTAATCAAAACTATGAAACTGATCAATTTGAAAAGGATAGGATTTTTTCCCTGTGTGAGTGTGTTGGATATATGGACATCACATGGACATTGGTGTTTTCTCAGGCATTTGATATGAATTATATGAGAATTGAGAAAACATTATGTTATGGCAGTAATACTGTATTTAGTAGAATTTGCAGTTAATGAAACTGGCATAAATAGAACATTAGATTGTAGTAGATATATTTAGTTGGGACATGGGATTGATCGTCAGCAGGAGTCTGGATTCCGTGTGATAGTTTGTAGGCCAGTAATTTGGAATAGTTAAATCTTAAATTTTCTACTTCTGTAGAAAGAAATTGAAATCAGATGGTGGAAGGTACAAGTAAGACATAAAATGATTACCGTTCATGTTTTTTTTTTTAAGGAAGCAATGTATCTTGCCATCTGTTCCAAATATGGTTTATGAGCATGTATACTATTTCAAACCAAGTATAACGAAGGGTTTATAAAGAGTTTTATGCTTAAAGAGTTTTATGCTTAACTAAATTATGCTTTTTTGGATGTCCTCAGGGAAATTGCAAAATATCTTTCTCTCCCACCAGTAAAGCTGCACTGCAGCATGCTTGCTGAGGATGCTATCAAGGCTGCTGTTAAAGATTATGAAGCTAAACGTGCCAAATCAAACGGTAGTGCAACAGCAGCACCTGCAGCAAAGGCCGCTGAGGCTTGAAGATGTTTGTAGATAAGGCCTCTGGTGCCTAATTATGTTTATGTACATTAATGACGAAAATTTCCAAGAGTGAATTTCTACATACTGATTATCTAGTAGTAATGTAATAATGGAATGTAAGAATAGCTCCAGAACACACATCTTGGATTTTAAGTTGTACCCTTTGAGTAAATTGAATATTAAAAAGTGTGTTCCTTTCCATCCACCCACCCCCTTCGTTTCCTCGAGGATGTGAAGGAGGTTTGATTTTGTTATATTGCGTGACCACATATGGATGCCTGTTAACGCATATAAAATGTTTCTGATCTATTTTATAGTATGAGATTAATACCCTAAAACTCTGGATGAATATTGCTAAATCCGGAATTTATTTACATTATAATCACTGTTCAAAGTTATTTAGGAAATTGAGGAAAAAGAGTGAATTTCGGCAACGGTGTTGCTGAAATTCAACAAAAGTATGAGAGAGAGAAAGATAAAAAGTGGGAGAGAGAAAATTTTGAATTTTGGCAATGGTATCACCGAAATTCCTGCTGCCCAAATTTGTTGACCGAGAAACCAATTGTGGCAATGTCATTGCGGAAATAGGGAAAAAAAATTGTGGCAATGCTATTGCCGAAAAATGGGAGGAAAAAAAAAAAAAGTGGTTGCTGAAATCACATGTGAGGAATTAAAAAAAAAAATGTACTATGTCTACAATATTTTTACAACATTTTCACAACAAATCACAGGTGATTAGTTATTATTAGTTCAAATTTGAATTTAACACTGAGATTACTTTTTTAATCCAACAATAACAACTTGCCACTTAAAATTTGTTGTAAAAATATTGTAAAAATTGTGTACACATATCATTTCTCCAAAAAAAAAAAAAAAAAAAGGAATGGAATGAAATTGTGGCAATGGCATTGCCGAAATAGGAGGGAAAAAAAATTTGTTTTGGTTTGTGGCAATGCCATTGCCGAAATAGGTGGGAAAAAATTTGTGGCAATGTCATTGCCGAAAATGGGAGGAAAAAAAAAATAGTGGTTGCCGAAATCACATGTGAGGAATTAAAAAAAAAAATGTGCTATGTTTACAATATTTTTACAACATTTTCACAACAAATCACATGAATGGGAGGAAAAAAAAATAGTGGTTGCCGAAATCACATGTGAGGAATTAAAAAAAAAAATGTGCTACGTCTACAATATTTTTACAACATTTTCACAACAAAGTGATTTGTTGTGAAAATGTTGTAAAAATATTGTAGACATAGCACTTTTTTTTTTTTAATTCCTCATATGTGATTTCGGCCATGTGATTTGTTGTGAAAATATTGTAAAAATATTGTAGACGTAGAACATTTTTTTTTTAATTCCTCACATGTGATTTCGGCAACCACAATTTTTTTTTTCCTCCCATTTTCGGCAATGGCATTGCCACAATTGCCTTAAAATTTTTTTTTCCTATTTCGGCAATGGCATTGCCACAATTGGTTTCTCGGTCAGCAGGTTTAGGCAGTAGGAATTTCGGTAATGCTATTGCCGAAATTCAAAATTTTCTCTCTCCCACTTTTTCTCTTTCTCTCTCATACTTTTGTTGAATTTCGGCAACACCGTTGCCGAAATTCACTCTCTTTCCCTAAATAACTTTGAACAGTGATTATAATGCAAATAAATTCCGGATTTAGCAATATTCAGCCAAAAGACTCCTAAAACTCTTGTGTGTTGAAATTTATATTTATAGAATGATTAGTTTTTTCTTTCCTCCCAGAGCTTTAAACTTTAGAATATGAGACGGTGTGGTTATACCGTTATAGTTAGCTCAACCAATAAGGCTTAATGTTGTCAAGTAAAAATTTTAAAATTTGAATCTAGTTTATATTAAAAAAACAATTGGTGTCTTGGCCTGATAATAACGTTTTGTTTGTTTGTATAAAGATAGTTTTTCATGTTTTTAGTTTTTGGTAGTATTAGAAAAAATGATTTTAAGGAAAACTATTTTTGGTCAACATAAAATATATGGCTTCATTTTAGAAACGGTTTTCCACTTTTTTTTTTCTTTTCTTTTTTATATAAAACAACTCTATTTCACAGCAAACTAAATAAGATAAGTTAGGAGATTGTTTTTCAACTCATTTATAGTTACTACCAAACATAGGAAAATGAGGTAGTTTTATAGAAAACACTTTTTGAAAAATGATTTATTTTTTAAAAAATATTTTTGCCGAAACAAAATAGAGTGTAAAGAACAATCATTATGGATCTGACATTATACGTTAACATTGTATAATTTGTATTGTATGTGCAACCAAAATTTTGAACAAATGCGGTGTTGTCCTGCTCTCAACAACTCTGTTATTGAAAGGTGAAGTGCCCTTGAGGAGCAACCATCGGATTGCTTCTTAAAAAAAACGTCTAAAAGTGATCATTGTTTTTTTTTTGCTGAATTTTTTTTTTTTTTTTGGTTGAATGTCTAAAAGTGATCATTTAGGTGTTCACAAATGTAGTTAAAGCCTGTTACAGAGCAATTTTCTGATAAAGGAAGCATTGCTTGAGAGTTTTTTTTTTTTTTTTTTTTTAAAAAAAAACCAACCAATGTGCTTAGACTTTGAATTTGTATGATTAAGAAAGTGTCCAAAAGTTGGCTTTAAGCTCTTCCACTAAATTCAAACACATGGTTGCTTTGACCAATAAAATACAAATAATGTCACATTTTCAGATCATATATAATATACTAAAGTGGAAGTATAATCAATAATTTAAATTATATTCTAATTGTACTCCAATTTTGTGACAAGTGTACTTTTGATCGACCTATTTTTTCAAGTGTCTTTAGATTTTTAATGCACTTTAAATTGATGCCAAACGTCATTCAAATTATACTCTAATTTGTATAGATTATATTTACATGCAAATTAATTCAACTAAACTTAGAGGGAATGTCATGTATTGCACTTAAAGTACTATATTTAAGTTTTACCCATATAAAATATACTTATATAAATTTGATATTGGATAATTTGAATTATGTAAGTTTGTAAATAAAGTTTTTGAGGTATTAAATTAGTATTTGTAATTTATTGATAATATAAATAGTCCATTTCATATAAATTAAATCTATTTTTCAATAATAAGGTTGGTAAATCTAATTTTTATAAGTTCATAAACAAAAGTCATTTTATCTAAGAAACTTAGATGACATTATTTTTAGATTATTAGTTGATGGGTAATTAAAAAGTGTTTATTGTCCATATGAGTCATCCACAAGAACAAGGATCGTCCAAGATAATAGTCTGAAAGGAAGAGGAAAAAATGGTAACATCAAGGAAAAAAGTCGTCTAAGGAAGATAGATCGTCTACACGACAAGAGATTGTATATAAACGACTAATGAACACTTAGTAAATTCTAGGGTGTTCTCTGCAAACCAATAATGCATCATGGTCCATTATTCCAATACGTGGAGTGAATTCCCCGAAATTCACTCCACTCTCCCCACTAAGTCCACACGTCTCCCATGATGTTAGTGGCAATTAAACAAATAAACCCACTCCAAACTCTCTATAAAAAGGACCAAGCCACACCAAACCAAGGTACACACTACCATTCATCCACTTATCATACTTGAGTCCTAGGGAGAAACTGACTTAACCGTCGGAAAGTCTTTGGCCAGTTCACCTTTGATAGTCTTTCTTTCTTTTTCAGGTTGTTGATCCACTGTTGAAGTTCAAAGCATATGGCCTACTGATTTCTTACATCGTCTGTTTATTTGTTAGGGATAAAATATTTTAGTTGTGGTATTTGTTATATGTGTGAAAAGAATAAGTTAATAAAATAGCAAATGAACAAACTCAATCTTGTTTGAAAAAAAAAAAAACTAAAACAAGCCTAAATATGCAGTATAGGTTATTGATAAACTCAAGCTCAACTCTTATTCTAAATTAAATTAAATGACTAAGTTTTAACTTTTTATATTTGGTTCAGCACGACTCATTTATAGTTTAATTTGGGTGAGAACACTAATTGGTGGTGGACATGAGTTTTGTATGGTTGCCTTCAATGAGAAGCCGTTAATCAACATGTGAGATGCCAGGGAAAAATTAGAGAGAAAAGTAACAAAGAAAGAATTTAAAAAATATTTATTTTAGGTGAAAGAAATATGATTAAAAAAAAAAAAACTAAAAGATAGAGAATTTGATGTACATACAAGAAAAATTGGTCAGCAAAATAAAATAGGGGAAAAAGGAGGGTTTTTTTTTTTTTTTTTTTTATTTTTAAATGAGTCTAGTTAACGGGTATCTTAAAAGCATTTGTTTATTTTAAGAAAATTTTAATACTACTTTTATACGAAATATAAAAAATTATAAAAAAAAATCAGTCAATTTTTTTCTTCTTTTCCATAAATTTTATAAACAAATGCGATATAATAAAAATCTTGTATACTCCAATATAAATGCTCTCATCCAACTATAATCTTATGTCATTTACTCTTTTCCAACCTTAGTCCAATTTCCATTTTGACTAATTTGGCTTATATTCATTCAGTATATGAGATCGAGAAATGTTATATTTACAATATTTTCACAATAAATTATATATATATATATTTTTTAGGAAACACAAGAAATTAGACATGGAAAATTGTTATTAGTTTTTTAATTTAAACTCACTAGTCGCCAACCCGTGTTATGCATGGGAACCTACCTATTTGTGAGGTAGACTAAAATAATTTTATAAAATCTTAAATTGATTAAGAAACTACACCTTTGCATGATTTGCTCTTGTATGACTTCAATTTGTGTTACTATTTGATAAATAAGCCATTGCTTAAACGTGCAATAACTTACAAAAAATTTGTTAGACAATTTTAGATACTGCAAAAAAAATTTTCAAAAATTCAGATATTCAAACTTCTGAAAAACAAAAAACTATTAAAAAATCAGATGATTCACTACTTATAAATTGTTGAAACAAAATAAAATTTATATGACTAAATAATAGAGAAATATAAAAGAAATATAGGTTACATTCAAAATAATAATTTCAATTATTGCAAGTTTTTTTATCTTGTAAAAAACGGCTAAAAAGAGTTTGGTGGTTTATGTACGAAAATTACTTATAAAAAATACATGAAAAACCATAAAATAAATTTATTTTTTTAAACAAAGTAGAGATGAAGAAAATAATATAAAAAGAGCTCATACTTCTACTCGACTTAAAAAAAAAAAAAATTAGGGTTGGCATTGCTTTTATAGTGTTTATGATTAACCTCGCAAAGTTTGAGTTTAAGTTGGATTTGTTAAAGAGATAGAATTTCACTCCTTATTAAGTTTGGACTAAACAAAAATAATTTTATTAAAAAAAAAATGATAATAATGCCTACCAAGCATCTTAATTACTACGATGTTGTATAAGAAGTTGTAGTAGAATTCTTCTATTATCCAAAGAAGTTGAACTTTATCAATAGTTGATGATTTATATTTTTATCCAAATAAAGCCACGTTTAGGATGATCTTAATATAGGATTTATTCAAGTTTTATTTTTTATTTTTTATTTATCAACGTTTGAGTTTGAGTTTAAGTTAGACTTGTTAAAGAGATAGAGTTTCACTCCTTATTAAGTTTAGACTAAACAAAAATTTAAGTTTGACTTGTTAGAGAGATAGAATTTCACTCATTGTTAAGTTTGGACTAAACAAAAATATTTTTATTTAAAAAAAATGATAAAAAAATAATGAGTTTGAGTTTAAGTTGAACTTGTTAGAGAGATAGAGTTTCACTAATTGTTAAATTTGAACTAAACAAATATATTTATATTTTAAAAAAATGATAATGATGAGTTTGAGTTTAAGTTTAAGTTTAAGTTTGACTTGTTAGAGATATAGAGTTTCACTCCTTATTAAGTTTGGATTAAACAAAAATAATTTTATTTAAAAAAATGATGAGTTTGAGTTTAAATTGAATTTGTTAGAGAGATAGAGTTTCACTCCTTATTAAATTTGGACTAAACAAATATATTTTTATTTAAATAAAATGACAATTTTATTTAAATATTGTGCTGACGTAGAAAATTATGAGAATTTCATACGCTTATGTTTGGTGTGGTAACACAATTTATTTGTCCGCTTTGGGCATGCTTGTTGTGCAACGTCCCGCCACATATCCCTCACGACTTTGTCCCCTAATGTGTTGTAGTGATACCCTTATGCTTTGAGCTCTTGCTTATAAAGTATAAGGGGGGCGCTTCTCTAAGCGATGTGGGACAAGCTTCCCATGTCAATTAGGAACAAAGTCGTAGGGGATATGTGGCGGGACGTTACACAATAAGTATGCCCAAAGCCTGCTCCAAAGCGGACAAATAGATTGTGTTACCACATTTGGTAACTGTTTTTTCCTCTTATTTTCTGTTTCCAAAAACAATTTTCTATTTTTGAGACTAAAAAACTTGTTTGGCAATTCAAAATGGACAGAAAATAAAAACTGTTTTCAAAACTCATTTTGTGAAGGAAACTGAAAACATGTAAAATGATGATTTCAGTTTTTAATTTTCAAAAGTTAATGAAAATACGCATTTAATTTAATGAATCTATCTCATTTAATGAGTTAGCATTAGAGTTCAAATCCTAGTAACAACATATTTTAGTATTTTCTATTTTTTCTTCAAGAAATTATCTTTTTAATTTCAACTAACCAAACATGTTTTTTATTTTAAAAATACAAAAAAAATTATTTTTTCTTTACATTCCCAAAAATAAAATTTTGAAAATAGAAAATAAAATTGGTTCCCAAACATAACATTTAAGTTTTGCATAAGAGAGAGAGAGTTTTAGGGTCCGTTTGGATTGAACTTATTGCTGCTGAAACTGCAAACTGAAAACTGAAAACACTGTAGCAAAATAATTTTTAAATGTGTGAATAGTACCGTAGGACCTATTTTTAATATTTTTAAATGCATGAACAGTGCTGCTACAGTGTGTAAACAGTACTGCTACAGTGATTTTTGTCTCTTAAACAGTAAAATTATGTGATTTTACTGTTCATGCGCTAAAAAAAAAAAAAGCTGAAAACGGGACGCAGGATTCAGCGGAAAACGCTGAATCCAAACGGCACCTTAATATTTAGGATTTATTGTGACGTACATACATTTCACATGTGGAGTCAGCAATGAGCGAAGGAAGTACACTATTATAGACAAAATGCATTGTCCTGGTCTGGCGTAACCTTCACGCGCTTCCATGCGAGTATGAAAAGACACCAAACTGACCAAAATTTCACCAAAGACACTCATCAGGTCCGAAGTTAACGTTCACAGCTAACATGAACAGGAAGAAGGACAACCCTTTTGGCCGTGTGTTGTGTTCTCTCAAATTCCAATCCTCGTAGTTTTACTCTTTACTTGTCTTTGTGTTTTCACCAACAAATTTCTTCACCCATTTAAGTAAGAACCACTATTCATCAAGATCCACAACTTTTAACACCGTTTCTTTTGTTGTTGTTGTTGTTTCTTGTTTGTTATTAGTTTCAAATTCAGTTTAATCAGTCATTTTCACTTCCTCACCTAAACCCCATATTTTTTTTAATATTTAAATTATTTTATTTTATTTATCTTTCTCGTTTAAAAAAAAAAAAAAATTTCATGGGGATTTTAGTAGCCTAGTAGGATATTCCTACGATAGAGAGATTGGAGTTTTTAATAAAATATCTATCTTTATTATTTAATGTTAACCATCTTTTTCGGGTGGTCCAATAGCTGTACTAAATGCATTAAATTTCAATAACTATATCTATCAATTAATTTTTTTTTTCATCTGGGTATTAATTATATTTATCATTTCTGAAAAAAAGTTTATATTTTTACTGCATTTCTAATAAAAACTTACAATTTTAGTTCTGAAAAATGAAATGGGTTTTGCCTATTTTTACTTTTCTTGGGTTTTGTTTGACTCCTTATGTTGAATTTTAGACTTTTTAGTACCTGGGATATTTATTTTGACAAATTTGTTTTTTGTTTCTTTTGGTTGGAGCGTAGGGACAAAGTGAGCGAGTAGGAGTCTGACCAAACACGAACAGTTGGTTGCGTGGAGGGTTAGGCAGTAGCTGCGTGGGGAGGAATTTTGGGATTAATGGCTAATCTAACAGAGGACCCAGTTCTTGAAATTAACGGTATAAAGGTAAAGGAGGAGGATACAAATTTGGCTATAGACAACAAGGTGGTAGTAAGAGAGGAAGGTCAAGGTGAGAGAGATATGTCCCCTCCAGGAGGCAATTCTATTCACAGGTCAGGTTCAAGGCCTCAGCTTGACGTTAGCAAGGCTGCAATTGAAGGCAATTTTGAGGAGAAGGATCCCATAATTTTGTTGCCTAATCAGTCTGATGACATTTCTCATCTGGCTGTAGACCTTGGAGGTATAAATATTTCACCTTTGTGTTTTTTCTTTCAGGCTATTTGTTCTTGTGATAGAATGATGAGAAAGAATACATGTGGTTGACTCTGAGCCGTCTCCAAAATGTTTGGGACTAAGGCTTGATTGTGGTTGTATTTGTTGATTTTGTGTTGTTTCTTTCTCTATTGGGTTGTTGTGAATGTTGCTGTTCACGTGTTTGTAGTTTTGTATATAACATTCTTCCATTCATGTTTGTTTTTTACTTTTTCCCTATGAATGGTTTTTTGGGACACTACACTGCTATTCTATTTCTTGGTTTCCCATTACTGTGTTTTCTTTATAGTGAGAATATATTTATCCTCACTTTTCATTGCCTTTGCGGGGAAGGAGAAATGTTTCTTGAGTGCCACCATTGGTTGTGCGATTAGTGTCAACAAATTAATGAATGTTTGTGCTTTTGAACTTCAATGGACAACATGATGCAGGGTTAATGCTAATGAACATAACTCCAATGTGATCAATACTACTTTATTTGCAGGAAATAACAGTCTTTTTACCTTATATGCTTGGCTGCAAGAAACTACATTTAGCCTTGTACCCCCCACCACTTCTCTCTTGCGAAGTTATTTGTCAGTAAATACTTGTCAATTACCTTTTATCTTCTTGAATAAAATTTAAAAGTGTCAAGTATGACTGTTTCAATTGTAAATAATGGGTCCCCTGCTATCTTTACAACTTACAACTATCTTCTTGATAAATGTTCAAGTTTGTTAGAAGTCTCTTGAAGATTGACTGGAATTTAAGATTCTTCTGTGAATTATTGGCAGGGTCACTCATCAAGTTGGTCTACTTTTCAAGACATGAGGACCGATCAAGTAATGATAAGAGGAAGAAGACTTTGAAGGAGAGATTAGGGATTTCCAATGGTAGTAGGAGAAGCTACCCTATTCTTGGTGGGAGGCTTCATTTTGTGAAGTTTGAGACAAACAAAATTAACGAGTGCTTAGACTTTATTTCTTCCAAGCAGCTTCACTGTGGTGGTATTTCGCTACATTCTTCCTTATCATCCTGTTTTTGTCATCATTATTTACTGTTAAACAGAGTAGAATGTACCAGCTTGTTGAATTATTTGTTTTGATTTCTACTAGTTTATGTGACTACATTTAAGTTGCTTACATTCATTTTCATTATTTTCCCTCCTTTTTGGGGATAATGTGATATTCTCTTGTTGATAGGAATGGATTCGCGTTGGCATTCTGAGCTCCCAGCCGATAACAATGCTGTTATCAAGGTAAAATTCTGTTGAGCACTTTCAGCATCTCAAAAGCTGGTTGCATTTTGTACTGCCTTATGGAATAAAACACCTCAAGGCAGGGCTTTAAAAATTTTACACACTATTATACGGAATGAGATAAATTATGCATTAATTAGATTTTAGAGTTACTAATACAAAAAGTAACATTTGAGACTAATTTTCCTCTAGACCTGGATTTATTTGATCAAGATTTAGCTACTTTTCCTTGTAGTTAGAAACAAATATATACAAAAAATTGCACCCCATAAGATTGCAATATCATTCCATTAATTGGTTATGCATTCACACTTTATAAAGCCCATTTTGCTTGTAATATGCTTCCTGGCTCTAAGGTCCTCCTCCCATTGACAACCCATTCATTTGGCATAAACATGAATCAGTCTTGTTTTCCTTACACTCCTCTTCTTTTCATTCGTTGTCAAGGTAATTATTCTATGAATTCTTTATTTTAGAAATCCTCCGAAATTGTCATATTTTTTCCTTAATTGGCACTTGCAAGTTCTTGATTCTTCAATCATGATTGTGATTGTACAGCAGTCATCAGTTTCAAAGTTGGAAAACTGTTCAATTAAGGCATGGGTTATCTGAATTATTTGAATTTGGTGGATTTTTTGTCATTCTTTTCACACATGCGTTATCAACAAGTTGATTATTGTGTGAAGGCCACAGGTGGTGGGGCATACAAGTTTGCAGATCTCTTCAAGGAAAGGCTTGGCGTTAGTCTGGACAAAGAAGATGAGATGGATTGTCTTGTGGCAGGAGCAAATTTTTTGCTTAAGGTGGAAAATTCTATTTCTTTCTTATGTATCGCTTAGAATGTGCTTGTTGGTATGTGATTTTTTATTATTTAATTGGTAAGTGACACAAGCACCAAGTGGATTTCAGTATTTTGTATTAGGAAAAAGAATTAATTTGATAATTAGTAATGAACAAGTAAGTTACATACCTTTTCTCCTTTCTAACCCAATACTTCTGGTATCATGATTGAAAGCTTTGAATTGGCATTAGTTTTGGATTTGTGGTTGGATTCTATTTTGTTTCACATTCTACAGCATGAAAGACCTAAGTATACTTAATGTTATATTCATATCTGAGCTCCTTATTGGAATTTTCTAGTGGGCATAAAATGTTTGAGAAATTAAATTTAGTAGTTCTAGGCAGATGGTTTAATGTTCATAATACTTACACCATTACACGTCTGGGTTTTTTTTTTGGGGGGGGGGGGCGGGGGGGGGGGGTGGTGAGGGGTTTCTTCTTAGTTAAGAGTTGGAACCATGATTCTATCCCTTTATTTTTTATGGATTGCCTACATCAATGTAGCACAACAGCTATGGCAAATAGCCAAGGATGCTCACTTATATTATAATAACTTATGTGTGCAAGCACATGCAAATAAAATCATCAAACAGGTTGACTCAGTAAATTATGTCATGCCAATTAAATTGAAAGATGGAATATAATTTTCATATTTTGGTTGAAGATCTTGCTTTTGAGAGATCAAAATGTTATTACGTGGTTTACATTGTTGCTTCCAAAACGTTGGCATGAAAATGAACATAAATAAATATATTTTTTATGCTTTGCAGAAAAGTTACTTTTGTGCCCAAGATTTGCAGTTAGTAGTTATATCTTAACCCCATTGTAGCCAAATAAATAATAACAATGATGATGCATGTTAAGAGAATACATACTTACCAAAAGGTTCATTATTTGTTGTTCTTTTCCTCCATTACTCATGTGCTTCTTGAAATAGTTAACTAGATATTTTACCATGTTTTTTAGTAGGCGATTCGCCATGAAGCTTTCACACACATGGAGGGTCACAAAGAATTTGTGCAGATTGACCACAATGACTTGTTTCCTTATCTTCTTGTCAATATTGGATCTGGTGTTAGTATGATCAAGGTACCTTTGTCTTTTTTGTTTTTGTTTTTTCCTCTGCAGTTTATTAACTGATAACTGCTAAGCTAAACAATGGTAATAACTTTCTAAATTAATCTATGCTTTTGATTCGAGTTGTGGTAGGTTGATGGGGATGGAAAATTTCAGCGGGTTAGTGGGACAAATGTTGGTGGTGGTACTTATTGGGGCTTGGGAAGGCTGTTAACAAAGTGCAAGAGGTCAGTGTGATTTCTATTCAATTTTGTAGTGTTTTTTGATAAGTTCTTGCATTACTTAATTCCATTTTCAGTTTTGATGAGTTGCTAGAGCTGAGTCAAAGGGGAGATAATAGGACCATAGACATGCTTGTTGGAGATATTTATGGTGGTATGGATTACTCTAAGGTATATGTTAATCTTAATTTTCATTTCTTCTGTACTGGGATATATAAACTGTACACGCCATAGAAAATCCTTAGGTTCTTTGAATTAGTCCAGATATTTATTTATAGATTATATTAGCCAGAGTTTTTTATTTTATTTTTTATAATCCATTACTAAGTATTTTCCAACCTTAAATCTTTATAGATTGGTCTCTCTGCGTCAACTATTGCTTCTAGTTTTGGCAAGGCTATTTCAGAAAACAAGGAGCTTGAGGACTACAGACCAGAAGATATATCCCTTTCTCTCTTACGAATGATTTCTTATAATATTGGCCAGGTGAGTTGTGTAATTACAGGATTTTATTATGCAAGTTTCCTAGAAAAATTCAATTAAGCAATTGCCATTATACCTCATCCAAAGTATATGGGTTAGAAAAAATAAGATGTTATACCATCTCATCCTGTCATGTTAACAGTGTTATTAAAAGTGTGCTCAAGCATGCTCAAAGCTCAATGTCCAAAGGACTATGCTCTTCACTTGTTTGAGGTGAAGCTCGTTTAATGAAGTTCCCCTTAGGTGCACTTTTTGAAGAAGCACAAAGCACACCTAGGCATACTTTTTTATTTTTTATTTTTGCTAAAAATGAATGAATCCTTAAAATCAACCACTCGATCTTGAAGGAAATGACATGGTCCATTGTTTTATTGTACAAACACTATTCTTAAGGTGTTGTACTTCACAAACAAGGATAATTGATTATCCTTGTGCTTTTTGGTCAGTTATCTTTTGGATTTGTTATGATTAAACAATATACTTCAATTTGATCATAGCTATCACATTTTTGTCCCATAAGAGAATTATGTCAAAGACATTAGTGTGATGGCAAGTGCCCACCCCCCAAGCAATGTGGGTTTGAGTTTGGGAATCAACCTCTCCAAAATTGGGGATAAGGTTTCCAACCAACCACCTCTCCCAGACCACCTTGTGCACTACTTATTACAAGAGAATTATACCAAATGTTATATTTAAACTTTATATGACTAGGTTGTTATCACATTACTCATTTATAATTGATTTTAAATTTATTATTCAAATTTTTTAAGAGATTGAAATAACTTATATAAATATGAACTTTGAAACTTTGGGCAATTCCACTATCAATTTGAGTTATTAAGCAAATTTTTTTTTTTCCACTTTGAGTTTATTAAATTTATATTATTTTAATGTATATTTGAATCTTTATATATGTGTGTGTGTGTATATATATATATATATATATATATATTTCTTTTTGATAAGTAATCGAAATTTTATTGCAAATGAAAGGAATTACTCTATGTTCACAATGATGAACATAATGCACCTTGAAGAAATACAAGCAAATCAATTAGAAGATCTAAGAGATTTGAAAATAACAAATGGAAGTACAATTGGTAAAACCCCATGCTAGAGACCAATCAAACAAAGTGCGAGGCAGCAAGGACTTCAATTGCTCGATAGATCTCATGCTCTCCTAAAAAATGTGGCTGTTAACACTCTCAATTCTCAATTAGGGAAAATAAAAAACATATTTGGTGAACTTACTGCACTTGATCTGTGATTCATGACTTCAGAGGGACTTTTTGGAGATAATGGGTTATAAGTATTTTGTTTTAATATCTTATATTTAAGTGTGTTTCAATGATAAGGCCCTCTCAATCTGTGTACCTTCAAATAGTTTTGGTATTTTCATATTAGTTAACGAATCAAATAGTTGGTATCTGTATGCTGGCTGTTTATAGATCTGGTTTGACTCTTTTCCTGTGTAGATATCTTACTTGAATGCACTACGATTTGGGCTAAAGCGAATATTTTTTGGAGGATTTTTTATAAGAGGTCATGCTTATACCATGGACACTATCTCATTTGCAGTTCAATTTTGGTGAGTGTTACTTTGTTGAGGTCCACTCTAGGATTTTATGTTTATTGTTAAAAAATTTTAAAAAAATAAACAAGGCTTAAACCAGTTTTTCCTCATTTTGCACATAAAATGCCTCCTTGTTTGCTTTCGTGTTGGTCAGTTTCATCTCTAATGGTTTTTTTTTTTTTTTTTTTTGTTCATTACTTTTTTCTAATTTGACTTTAGGCTTTAAAATATAATTTTTCTTTAGGTCAAAAGGAGAAGCACAAGCAATGTTCTTGCGGCATGAAGGGTTTCTGGGAGCTTTAGGTGCATTCATGAGTTATGAAAAGCATGGTCTTGATGACTTGATGGTCCATCAGTTAGTTGAAAGATTCCCAATGGGTGCACCATACACAGGAGGAAAGATCCATGGCCCACCACTTGGAGATTTGAACGAGAAGGCAAGTGTAGTAAGAGTTGGCAAATCTGACTTGGACTGCTAGCTCACTTGAAACTATTGTAACTGGGTTGGGTATTCTGCATGCTGCAAACCCAACTTGATGACAAATGAGTTAGGTCTGAGTTTGGCTGTTAACCTATTTATCATTAAGACGGTCCTACTAATCGCAGCACAGGATTCTCCTGGAAAGACAGTAATAAATGTTGCCAAAAGAACTTTTTTTCATGATTCTCTGGAATCACATTTCTCTTCTGTTGTTTTCTGGAATCATATTCTGTCAAGGTTGAACTTATTCCACCTCCAGTTGGATAGTTTTTAAAGCCAGAAACTTTGGAATCAATTGATTAATGGCCAAGAGAACCTTTAAAGTTGAAGAAAACAATTGCAAAATTGGCAAAAGGAGAAACTAAAGGTTGACCTTTAAGTCATCTTTGTGACTAACTAATCTGGTTTACAACTTCATCATGCAAAATGAACTTGTACTTCAATCAATGGTAGTCTCGTAGATCCATTGAAACCATTAGTATATAATTAGGGTCATCATGGGGTGTATATGTTGATTTCCCCCCCTTTCTCAGGTACTTTTAAGAATTAATTCATCTTATATCTGAGTTTTGTGTTTGTGCTTCACATTGGGAGCATGGCATTGCAATGTAAACATATGTCCTTTTCTGTTGGATTCATGTTGAGCTCAAAGAAAGATTATTCTTCTTATAACAAACATTAGATATCTGGGGAAGTATGTACACTCACATACCTTGTCCAAGCCATTTTCCTTCATTTGCTCCCAATGTGCTCAATAGTCTAGTACTTGAAGAGAGAGGCCAGTGGCTGGGTGAAGTCCTCGTGTTCTATTTTAACTAATTTTGAGCTTTTACTTCTATGCTCTATCCTCTTAGCTCCAGAAGCCCATGCCTTATTGGAAATATTTTGGTTGAATTTCTTGTGTATTCGTACAAATTCTCATGAACATTTTGGATTCAAATGCAGATTTCATGGATGGAGAAGTTTTTGCGGAAGGGAACTGAGATTACTGCACCTGTACCAATGGCTCCAACTGGCACTACTGGACTTGGAGGCTTTGAAGTTCCTTCATCCAAAGGAGAAACTCTGCGTTCTGATGCAAGTGCTCTAAATATTGGCGTTCTTCATTTGGTGCCCACTTTAGAGGTGTTCCCTCTATTGGCAGACCCAAAAACGTATGTTGCATACTACTTTAATTAGATAAGCTTACTTCTAAAAAGTTTGATTTCTAATATTGTATTAGTTCTCCTGCAGGTATGAGCCTAACACTATTGATCTTGCGGATCCCAGTGAGTTAGAGTGAGTACATACAGTGAATCTGGAATCTCTGATTTTCTTTTTACATAATAAGCGATAAGAATGGTTAATGCCCAATCATTACTTACAAAAATATGAATCTAATGCCTCTTTAGCTTATTTTAAATGTTAATCTTAATGTAGGTATTGGTTTACTGTGCTGTCAGAGCATTTGCCCGACCTTGTTGATAAGGTAAAAATAGATATCATCATGAAACCCCCAAAATCTCTCTCAAACACACAAACACACAATCTGGCCATGCAACAAGTGACAAAAAAGTGAAATATCTGTGAAGTTCTGGTAACACTGCAATTAATGAACACCAAGTTTTTTCCTTAATCTGCTGTTTATTATGTGCTAGGGGCCGTATGATGTGTTATGCCAACATCTGGCCCGCCAAATTTTCTGAAAGAAATAAATTAGAGAAAGTTATTCTTAATCTATTGTGCTATGTGCACCCTTGTTTTGTTTGGTTATAGTAATGCTGTGCTACCACGTGTATATTGTTGGGAGTAGCTTGTGTGCTTTATTAATTTTTCATTAATTGTTTGGTATAAGAAGTGGGAAGCTTAAGAGCCAATATATGTATAAAAATATATTAAGGGTTGGTTTTATTGTCTCATTATGATTGTGAGATTTTAATGAGCAATATGGTAGGCGGTAGCAAGTGAAGGCAGAACTGAAGATGCTAAAAGAAGGGGTGACGCTTTTGCTCGTGCATTTTCTGCGCACTTGGCGAGGTAGTTTTATGATTTCATAAATTCTATCTCATACATTTACTGCATAGTTTTACTACTTCTGGGAAAAATAAAAAGGTTAATTGTTTGGGGATTAACAAAGTACATTCCCATTTAGATAGCTTCCTACTATAATTTTTTTTTTTTTTTTTTTTGAAAAGAAAAGAACTAAAATTGATGCATAATTATTGTTCTTTTCAAATAATTTAAATTAATGTGAAAATTTTCCAGGTAAAGGAAAATAACTATTGTAGTTATGATCATCAGCTTAGGTAACTTACTATTTCTTTGCTCTATTGTTAAATTTTTTCTTCACCAAGCAGTGAGGAATCCTCATTCTCAGAGATAAGCAATATATCTGACTCTCTAATAGGTTGTATTAAGTCTACTACCCATGTTTCTGGTATTTCAATTCCTTGTTTAGGCTTTGCGATATGTTCTTGTTGCCCTAGCATTGTAGCAACATTTGTTGGTACTTGTAGTTCAATAAGCATAAGTTTTGGTGGTATTGCCTCTCCTATCGGAAGCGTCATCTTCAATTTGTTGGGAACTTTTTGGATGGAAGACTCAATGGATCCTAGTTAGGAACCAAGGCCATCTACCCTAGCGTCCAAGTTCTTAAATTTCGCTGAAAGGGTTTGGATGACTTTTACCAGATTTTCTAGAGTTTGTTCCATAGTAGTTTGAGACTTAGAATTAGAATCTACATGAACACCGTTAGGATTGGAATAGATACTTCTCTAGATAGGATTGAGGTAAATATTTCTCTTTTTCTTTCATTTTTACCTAATTGGTTATGGTAAGTTTGTTCCTTTTAAGATGGAGTTTTTCATTACTGTACCAAAATTCTTTGGCTCTGCCTATCAGTTTCATCTTGGCAAACCAAACTTTCTCTGTCATCTGCTAAGCCTATTTGTTCGAAGAATTGATCCATCGCATGTAACCAATTAGTGAAGATGTGTGGGTCTTGATGACCACCAAAAGTAGGTGCTTTCAATATCACCATCATGGTACTAGAATAACGTTTTAATAAAGAATTGAAACAAGAACCAGGCTTGCTGCCTAGGGCTGTTGACCAGCTGTCATAGGGCATGGGCCTGAACCATGTGTTTCTGGTTTGCCAGGTTTGGGCCTGGGCTGTCTAGGGACAGGTTCACACAGCTTCAAAATGAAAACCCAAGAAAGGCTCTAATATGAGTGTTCAACCCTGGGTGAATGCATGTGAGCACGTGAGGCCCATCACCTTTTCCTCTGCCCGATTCCAAATCAATCTCTCCCATAGGCAAAGTCCTTTTTCCTTGCTGAAATAGATTCACTCTCGGTCAACCTCACAATAATCTAATTAGCTAATAAGAATTAAAATAAAAACCAATGTTGCAGCAGAAAAAAATGTAATTTGACTTCTAAAATTAAATAATAAAAAATTAAAATAAAATGGTCTTCGTTCTTTCCGCATCACTAGGTTTGTATGAACTGAGCCATTGAATGAAAGTGAGAACATCATAGACAATTTGGTTTGGACAATGTAACATAAAAGTATCATGAAGTTGTTATTAATCATCAATTACTTTTGAAAGACTCCATGTATCTTTATTGCTGTTACTTTATCCACTTTGAATTTTCAAAGTTTTTACTTATATCATTTGCCAATTACAACTGCCCGAATAGGTTGATGGAGGAGCCCGCAGCATATGGAAAATTAGGCTTGGCCAATCTATTGGAGCTAAGGGAAGAGTGCTTGAGGGAGTTCCATTTTGTTGATGCCTACAGAAGTATAAAACAGAGGTAACTGCATTTTTCTTTATCAAGCAGTAAAGGTTTTTCTGATTTTCTGTTTGAAATATTTCAAGTTGTAAATGTGTAATGGATGATTACTTCCACATATTAAAAGTATGTTGTATTTGTGCACTACATGCAGAAAGTCATGTGTACAATTTAAGCAGTCTGCTTTGAGCACCGTATGGTTTTAATTATAAGAGCATAAAACAATTTGCATGTGTACTTGCTTTGAGGAATTACATGTGTGTGATCCACACAGAATGAATTTCTTAAATGTATGTGTTTGGTATTATAGCATACATTCATTATCCTTGTTTCTAGGTGTTTTTTTTTTTTTTTTTTTTTTTTCAACAACTATCTTTAGCTATGGTTTAGTTTGTAAGTTTTTAAAAATAGATTAACCATGGAAGGTCAATGTGGACATGTTAATTTAGGTTTTATATTCTCCTTTAATTAATTATCTATCAATCATTTTATCTTTAGATGTGAAAATTAAAATAAAAACTGAACTACTAAAAAAAAAAAATTAAACAGAAAAGGCTGAGGGGACATTATACAAGCACAGTTCTCTCTCTCTCACATACACATGCACACAGTCTACTGACACCTCTTCTACTTATTTTGTTTTGCCCTACTATTTTTGAATGTAACAGGGAGAATGAGGCATCACTTGCTGTTTTACCTGACCTGTTAATGGAGCTAGATAGCATGAGTGAGGTAGGAGTATTTATAATCTGCTGTTCTGTGCCTCTTATTGCTCAACAGAAGAAGTTAAACTGTTCAATAGGAATGTTATTGCATTTTGTAATTCTGATCTTTCTTAAAGGTTATGCAGGATATTTCACTTGTCATTATATGCTGTTAAAACTAAGTAAGTTGTAAATTATGAGGTATTAGGGTTTAAAGGAGAGAAAGGAGGAATAGAGAGAGAGATTTGAGAAAAGGTCTAGGGCTATGTTTATAAGTCCCTCACCTTAGCACATTTTTATTAGGGTTTATGGCACAATTACAATAATACCTTTATGCTAATGAAAAATAACATGCTAATATAAAAATAACAAGAAGTAACTCTAACAGAACTAAATAAAACCAGAGTGGGGCAGATTCCTGGCTTGGTTCATGTGGCAATCACGTGGGCACTCTTTTAAAACCATTGTTCTGATCATTTGAAACCACTTTTTAATTTGCAGGAAGCCAGACTGTTAACTCTAATTGAAGGTGTTCTAGCTGCAAACATTTTTGACTGGGGATCCCGTGCCTGTGTGGATCTCTATCATAAAGGAACAATTATTGAAATTTACAGAATGAGTCGCAATAAGATGCAAAGACCTTGGCGAGTAAGTGGAGCCAAAAATATTCCACATTCAACAAACTTGATTTGCTTTTTTTATTGATCTAGGTTGAGTGCTGGTAGAATTTGTTTAAAAGAAATTTCTTGCTACGTGATTTAGGTGGATAATTTCGATGTCTTCAAAGAGAGAATGTTTGGGTCTGGAGACAGGAAGCCTCCCCCACATAGAAGAGCTTTACTCTTTGTGGACAACTCAGGTGCTGACATTGTTCTAGGGATGCTTCCCCTTGCAAGGGAACTTCTCCGACGAGGAACTGAAGTAAGTTTAGTTGTTTCTAATGCTAATAAGCTCTTATATCTGTCTATCAGCCATGATAGTAGGGTTTCATACCCAGTTTGTCTTGTTTTTGTTGGTTAACAATGAGAATGGTGTTACCAATCATTAGAATCTCTGCAGGGAAGAGCTGTTTTAGTTCTTTTTACTCCTAACTACAGTGTGAGTTGAAATAATACTGTTACAACATTTATTCCTTGCCCATTGATTAATGATTATGAAATAAAACATATATTCCTTGCCCACCAATGTAAATGTTGAAGTAATACTTCTTGTTCCTGTCCTACCATACCCAAATATTACTAGTTTAGTAATTTTTTTTTTTTTTTGTCGTTTTGAGGAGATTATGATTTTCCTGCGCATAAATGCTTGAGAGAACAGTCAAAGTAATGGGTGTTTGACTGTATTGATATAGGATCAGTTTCTTCTGCCAACTCGTAATAATTGAGCAATGGGATTCTTTTTTGCAGGTTGTGTTAGTTGCAAACTCACTCCCTGCTCTAAATGATGTAACTGCAATGGAGCTTCCTGACATTGTAGCTGAGGCAGCCAAGGTCTGTCCATTTGCATGAATACTTCTATGCAATTGATCTAAGTCTTTTTTTGAGGTGTCCCATTTAAAGATACATATCATTGACCATAATATCATTAATCCACCTTGTTTATATTTTTCAAGGATTATCAGTAGTCAGAAATTTTTTGAAATTGAAAATGTTATCTGGGTTGCATGCTTTTTTTTTTTTTGGTTTTATTTATTTGGTATTCATGGTTCCATGATACACTGAACACAGTATTCTTGAAGTCACATAATTAATCAAAAGAAGGTAATAGATTCTTCTTGTCCACAGCATTGTGACATCCTTCGCAGAGCTGCTGAAGCAGGAGGCTTACTTGTGGATGCAATGATCAACACCTTAGATGGTTCTAAAGAAAATTCATCTTCAGTTCCGTTGATGGTCGTTGAGAATGGGTGTGGGAGTCCATGCATTGACTTAAGGCAGGTCAGCTCTGAGCTAGCTGCTGCTGCAAAAGATGCTGATTTGGTATGATGCTCATTCCTTTTTTTGAAACCCATGTCAAGCATTACATTGCTCGATCCCCAGTTCAAGCCCCACAAATGGGGGTGGGGTGCTATCAAGCCAGAAGGACATTTGCAAGCTTTTTTCACTTTTATTGTTTTTTTTCCTAATGTCCTTTACAGTTTACAACAAATTGTTGCAAATATAGAATCAAGAAGAAATAAATAAAGAGAAAGACACTATAATCATGGTTTGTGCTCTGCAGATTATTTTAGAAGGTATGGGTAGATCTCTACACACCAACTACAATGCTCGATTTAAATGTGATGCCTTGAAGGTAAGACTCTATGTTCTTGTGTCTCATTTGGGATGTGAAAAAGAGGGTTGCAATTGTTTGTCTAGCCTTCTTGATTATTTGGCAACTTTATTGTTTGAGTAATAGCTCAATAAAATTTTCTGAGGTCATATTTTCCCGAGTTTGATGATCATGACTGTTATAATTTTTCATTGAAATGAAGTCCTTGCTTTCAAACTGCATGCATGTAAGAAATCTTGTAAGCCATGTTGGGAGGTCATCGGGTTTTAAAGTTTTCCTTTGACACTTTAATATAACATGAAAAACGTTTTTTGCAGCTTGCAATGGTAAAGAATCAGAGGTTGGCAGAGAAATTGATTAAAGGAAACATATACGATTGTGTTTGTAGATATGAACCAGCCAGTTGAAACTTCTCTTCAGACACTCAAATAGGGACAGACACAGTACTTAAGAAGCATGATGTGGTGCCATATCATATTGCATGGTGATGTCAATAGTTATGTTAGAATCATTTTCATTTTGCTTTGGACATTTATTTGTTGTCCCAAATATGTAAGTTTGTCGTAATCTTGTCACACCAACAATGTGAAATTAACCATGGAAATAGCAATGATGGCATTGCATATGCCATTTTCTTTAGTGAGTTTCATACTGCTGAATTATTTAAAGCAGAAAAAGGGCCGGGACTTCCTAGAGTGGTCTTTGCTCAGGAATTGAAGAGGGATGATCAACTTTGCAAATATTTATCACTTTTGAACCTTTCTATAGGTATACAATTTAAGAATGCATTAGTTCTGTATTACTCTCTCTTTGATTTACCACCGAAGAGGCCCTTATTACACTGAAGAAAGGGTTTGAACTGCCCATCCAATCCCCTATTACCATCTTTTTTGCTTGGCACAATCCATTTTTTTCTATGTATGGGTAGAAGAAAGAATTGTGTGAGAGAATTTATTTCTTCGGAAAAGTAAAGGAGGAAATTTAAAGGATAAGGTATTTCTGAAGGTATTATCCAAGAAAAAAAAGAAGTTAAGGTACTTATCCCATATCTTTGGGAAATGTAGTAGTAGGTACATATTTTGTATTTATATATAAGGTTTGTTTATTAAAAAAAGAAAAAAAGAAAAAAGAAAAAAGAAAAAAGATGAGACTGAAAAACAAAACATTAACCCTTTCCACTCTTCTCCTACAACTAAAAGTACTAGCTAAATTCCGCACGATGTGTGATGTAATTTATTATTAGTTTTCTCTAATATTTCATTAAGTTTGTCAAGAATATTGTAGGTTAATTGGTTGGTACCTTAATTTCCAATAGAGATATTTATGATTCATATTCCCAAACTATCGATGTATACAAATTTTTTTGAATAAATTTCCTTGTAAAAATTTGTTATCTTTAGTTATTTTATAGATAAAATAGAAATCATACTATATATATGCATGTGTGTTCAAAAATTGAAAATTGCATCATATAGTGGTTAATATAGACAAACATGTTTCATGCCTACTAAAAAAATGCATATATCTTTCAATTATTTTTTCTCATATAAATGTAGAAAAATTACAAAAATTGATTGGTGTTTTGGTCTGATGATAAAGAGCTATCATCAGGAGCGGACGCCATAGGTTGAAACTTTCAAAAAAATAAAAATAAATAAAAGACTAAGATTTATTTTAGTAAATTCACAAATATTTATTTTTTTTTATGGCTCTTGTGTCAATTGTTGTCAAAGCAACTAAAAATGAGTAAGAATGTAATATTCTAAATTTATTATTATTATTATTCCAACTAAAAATTATTTCTTAGATAGAACCCCTTTCCCACTCTCTTGTGTGTGTGTGTGTTTGTTTCTCAAAAAAAGAAGAAGATAGAATTTATAAAAATAATCATATAAATTCATTTGATATAAATAATTAATGCATAACTATAGATAATTAATATAAGCACTTACTCTATTAGCTAATTTAATGATATAATACTTTGATATAAATGCAAATTTTGTTAATTTAGAACCCTAAATAAAGAGAACTTCAAGAAATACTCCACATGTCACAACCTCATACTCTCTAATATAAGGTCTCTACTTTATATATATATATATATATATTTATATATATATATTGATGATTGATATTGATTTTGCAAAAGAGAGGAACCGAAAAGATTATGAAAATCTCAAACATGATTCATACAATTTATTAAGAATTGAAAGGCTGATATCTCATTCAGCAATTGTTTTTCAAAGTAAAACTCTGATAAACCATTGATTATACAATTTAATGGGCATTACTTAACTCTTTTTACAGTTTTTTTTTTAAAATAATTATTGATGTAGCAAATTATTAATTATAAACAATAAAATAGTGTCAGTTATGAGATTCATGTGAAAATCAAATTCTGAAAAATGGTGTGTAGATTATATGGATAAGCATTCAAAACTAGTACATTATAAACAATGCGAGGGCCACGCCACTTCAGTCCTTTTTCACGTGGTTTTCCGTACATGCCCATGATAATTGATAGAGGGCCCTTCAATGATAACCAATTTTCTTCTTCCCACTAGTGGCAAGACATTCATAACATTTTGACTTCAGGCATTTTAGACTTCAATTGTATAAGAGATATTTATTAGAGTAAATCAATGGATTAAGGAATCTTTATCGGAATATAAAAAACAAAATGGAATCTTTACCAAAACCATAAATCAGTTGCTAATTATTCTGTTTTTTCAAAAAATAAAATTTTCCTTTCTTGATATTACTAAAAAATAATCCAAAAAAAAAAATTTACTAAAAAAATGACTTTGAAAGTGACTATTGAGAAAAATTTGTCCTTTCCCATGTAATCATGTTACTCAAATGATTTCAATAAACTTTATATATATATATAATGTAAAATGACTTATTCTCTCTCTCTCTCTTTCACACAAAAAGATGATTATGCAAAATGACTGCAAGTATAAGTGTTGATTCGTTAGTGATAATCTTCTAGTTAGTCTCTCACATTATGCTCTCCGTGTTCCACAATTTTTTTTATTTGTACAAGTCATAAATGTTATTGATGTTAATATCTTCTATGTAATGAAATAAATCCGAAAATAAAATTTCATTTAAATTTGAATTTTTAATTTTGTTAAAAAAAACCTATAAACGCCCACTATTAATTTTTATTTATACAATCCTCTTCTGTTAATGGTGGAGCCAAGATTTTATTTTAGGAGAGCAAAATTTATAACTAACACATATCTCCATAACCCTTATATGATACACCTGCAAACATACGAAGTTTTGTATCCATTATGAATGAGCATAATGCACACAATTTTAATGTATAAAACTTAGACCAATTTGTACAATAATTAAAATGCCACTCCTGTGAATATTAAATAGTATTTTAATACAATAAAACCCATCTATAAAAGATAACAATATCCACTCTCAAAAAAGAAAAAAGAAAAAAAAGATAACAATATCTTCTTCTTCTTTTTTTAGGTTTAATTTTATATCTTAATATGTTATAATTTTCATATGATGATTTATAGTAATTAGATAAATCTCAAGTACACCTTATATAGGTTTAATACTAACTCATAAAACAATTAAAATATAATAGTTTTAAACCATATAGTAATGAGTAATCATTTATACATCTAAACGTTAAGGGTTTAATTCGAAAATAATATCAATTTATGAAGTTTATTATATGATTATTTTCAAATATTATTACTTATACACATGGTTATGAAAAATAATATGTTACCACATAAAGTGTTTAAACTCATAAAACTTGTGAAAAGAAACAATATTTTTTTACACATTTTTCTTTTGAATTAAAATTTTGTTTCTTTATTATTTTTTTATCCTTATTTTTCTCATATAACTTTTACACCTTAAAAATATTAATATAACAGGAAAAAAAATTTTCAGTGAAACTTAATATCTAAACAAAAAAGTAAAAAAAATTACACATAAGAAAATGTAAGAACCTAAGAGAAAACAATATATATATATATATTGTCTACAATTAGTACAATGCTCTTGTGGTACAATATCTCTTTTTTTTTTTAAATGAAGAAAAGAGAAGTTCTTCAAGTTTTTTTTTTTTTTGGAAAAGAGAAGTTCTTCAAGCTTGTTTCATCAAATTTGGTACATTAACTACTATTACTTTTGTAAGGTTTCGTTTATACTTAGTGAACCAAAATATTAGACACCAATGTGTCTATCTCATGTTTTATTTTATTTTTTTGATAAGATCCTATGGTTTATTTTATTTTAAAAAATAGTTTTTATTTTTTCCGAAATAAATAAAGATTCCATCAGTATAATAAAAAAATAAAGTATTAAAAAACTGTGCATAAATAAATAAGTAGAATAAAGATGAAAAATGAACCAAGTCAAACACATTTAATTAATTCCGGGCAGGTAGCATCCTAGGATTCCTCAACTTTGCAAAGGAATAAGTAGGAAAAAAAAAAGAATAAAAAGAAAGAAAAGATAATATTACATTATATTTGCACTTATCCTTTTGAAGTGTAAGTACATAAATTTTGTACAATAAATAATTATAATACGGTAGAGTAATGTGAAAGTGATATTTCTTACTTTCTAATTAGAACTAGAAAGAACTTATCTAATTTATCACGAACAGAACTCACCACTCGTGCGAGAAAAGAACACAACAATCTAATTTTTTTTTTTTTTTATAATTGAAATCTATCTTTCTCTCTCTTGCATGTTTGGCCAACAAGGCCAGGACAGTCCTAAGTATAACCCCTTTAAGTACGGACAGCTCTCCTTCAGTCACATGAAAAGAGGATCTTTCTTTCTATCTCACTCTCTCTAGAGTAATTTGCCTTTGTCTAAAACACTGTTTTTTCAAAGCAAACAACTTTTTTTTTTTAATTTTTTTTCTTCTCCTTTAAACTCATCCATCATAGACCTCTCTCTCTCTATCTTTAGGATCAAACTGGTTCTTCAACTTGGGGCTACTTGGATCATCCACTAATGTAATGCTAAGTTCTATGTTCCTCAGGTACTTTTTTTTTTTTTCTTCTTTTTCTTTTGGGTAATTTGTACCTGTTAATGAAATGTTCTTTTTGGCTAAAAAAAATATTGCTTTTTTTTCCCGTGTGTGTGTTGTGTTTGATTGGAAATTTAGAATCTTTCTATGAACAGTGTAAAAGTTATGTACTTATGTAGTGACAAAGATTTCATTTTTGTGTTTGTTTTCTGTTTTTGATCAGTGTGATGTGGTAGTGAGGTTGATATATTGGGATAAAAGGAAAAGGAGTGTTGGAAATTTGAACATTCTTTGTATATGGAGAGCCCCAAAACCCCAGAAACCCTAGAAGCCCATGACCCACGTGATAAAAGCCTGGAAGAATCTTCTGGGTTTGCTGGGTTGTTTGATTCAAGTGGGAACTATAATGGGTTTGAGTCCATTCTGGAGATTTCTGCTGGAGGAAATGACAAATGGGTTGATGTGAATGATAATGGTGTTGGGGTTGACAATGTGGAAGTGGTGAATGGAGTGGTTGGTGTTGAGGAAAGAGATGGTGGTGTTGAAGGTGAAAATGTGTTTGTGGGGGTGGAACTAATGGTCAGTATTGAAGAGGGTGGCATGGATAGTGTTGGGGTTGACAATGTGGAAGTGATGAATGGAGTAATTGAAGTTGAGGAAAGAGATGGTGGTGTTGAAGGTAAAAATGTGTTTGTGGGTGTGGAATCAATGGTCAGTATTGAAGAGGGTGGCATGGATGGTGTTGGGGTTGACAATGTGGAAGTGGTGAAAGGAGTGGTCGAAGTTGAGGAAAGAGATGGTGTTGAAGATGAATATGTGTCTGTGGGTGTGGAATCAATGGTCAGTGTTGAAGAGGGTGGTATGGGTGGTATTGGAATTGACGTAGTGGAATTGGTGAATGGAGAGGTTGAAGTTGAGGAAAGAGATGGTGGTGTTGAAGGTGAAAATGTGGTTGTGGGCGTGGAATCAATGACCAATATTGGGGAGGGTGGCATGGATGGTGTTAGTATTGAGAAGGGTTATATGGTAGATGGTGAGGTTGATAGGGATAATGTGGTTGTGGGAGTGGAATCAAAATTGGATGGGGACTTGGAGGGTTTGGTGAGTAATGGGTGTGAGGATGTGGGAGTTGAGAAGATTGTGCAAGAGGAGGGGATGAAAGAAGACAGTGGGTCAGGATTAGATGAAATTCATCCAGCTAAGAAGATTGAAGTTTCGGGAGATGGTATATCGCTTTTTGTGGATATCTGTGGTCCTCCTGATGGACTTGATGAAGAAGAATGTTTTGAATTGACTGGTAGTGGAGAGAAGTCAAAAGAAGCTGAAGATGAGGAGGAAAGTGGAATTGAGAATCAGGAATATAATTTTTCTGTGGGCGATGTTGTGTGGGTTAAAACAAAAAGTAAGACATGGTGGCCAGGAAAGATTTATGATCCTTTGGATGCCCCGGAGCATGTTGCAAAGGGTGACCAGAGGAGCTGTTTACTTATTGGATATATCAGGAGCAGCCATGTTGCTTGGTGCAGTCCATCTCAATTGAAGCCTTTCCACAAGTACTTTGAACATATGTTGCGAGAGAACAAGTCTAGAAGCTTCCTTGGAGCTGTGGAGAAGGCTGCACAAGAGTTTGGTAGGCGTGTGAAGTTGGAGATGACTTGTTCTTGTGCTTTGAAACAAATTCAGCTGTCAGCTCAGTCTCCTCAATCCAAGGAAGGAGCTACAGGACCAGATCCTGTCTCTGGTGAAGTTGATGAATTTTCTGTCTCTCAGTTCCAACCTGCAAACTTTCTAGCACAACTCAAAAAATTTTCCTTGGCAGTTTGCAAGCCTGGAATGATTGAGTTTGCTGTTGCACAAAATCGTGTATCAGCATTCTACAGTTCCAGAGGGCATTTACAATTGCCAATGCATCAACTCCGAGAAACAAATGTTGTCGAAGATAATGATGATGAAATGTTAATGGTTAAAAGAAAATCCGATATTCAGATTGAAGACCAAAGTACACAGCCAGCTGAAGAGAACTTGCAAAGCACGCCATTAACTAGGTCGCAGAAACAATCAAAGGTATCAAGGCATCAAGTTTTGCCGGAAGAGAAGAATGAAGAGAACTGCAAAAGTAATGCTGCCGATAAAGTTACTGTCTCAAGTGGCAAGGCATCAAAATTGAAGAAGAGAAAGAGGGCAAAGGATTCTGAAGTTGAAGGTGGGAGCAAGGGAAAAATTGAAATGGGCTTTGAGTCAAGAGAACGGAAGAAGAGCAGGTACTTATCTTACCCATACATAAACTGGGAACAAAAGGGCTTGCCAGCTGAAACAGAAGACCCTAAGGCTCCAATAGCTCCTGAAGGAGAGGGTGCAGATATCAGTTCTGATCACATCACTGAGTCCCCTGCAATTGCTAAATGTAGCAGCAAGAGGTTCTGGAGTAAATGGTACAAGAAAGTCATTAGTGGGAGTAATAGGAATGGTAATTCAGAGTTAATAAACGAATCTTCAGCTCAATTGCTCTCTGAACTCCGTTTTACAGCTGTGAATTGCCTATATCCAATTGAGAAAGAAAATTTTGATTCAATTGAGTGGTTCTTTTCCAGATATAGAATTTCGGTGTATCATGATGAATCTATTTATGAGTTGTCCTGCAAGAATATGGCTGGTCAAAAGGAGACTATAGCTGCTGAGCCCAACTTGTTCAAAAATAATCTACAGGAGAATCAGCACCCTTCCCCTGCGACTAAATCTGGTTCGAATAAAAGGAAGAAGAGGGAAACCTTGCAGCGTTCAGTGGCTGAACTTACCTCTAGCATACCAAATGTAGTTGGAAACAATGTCTCTGGTGTACTGGATGTTAACAAAAGCCCTGATACACATACGGGGAAAGATTCTATAGAGATAAGTCTGCCTTCATCCAACCCTAAACCTGAGGGGAAGATTGGAAAGAAAAAAGGAAAGGCAACCTCAGGGCGATTGAAGACTAAACCGCTTTCAGGTCTATCAGATGTGAATATAAATATTGCTACAAGTAGCTCATTTATGAAGGATCACCATGTCATGTCAAATGGTAAACCTAAGCAAACACAGCTAAATAATGGAGCAAGTCCAATGGGTCTGCAAACAGAACAAGTGACTGGCATACCTGATTTGAATGGGAACATTGCCACACACTTACCATTTGTTGAAGATCAACCGGCTATGGCCCATGTTGCTTCTGCAAGTAAACCTGAGAAGAAAAAGAGAAAGAGGAAAGAAGCTGCTTCAGGGCACTCAGGGATTCAAACTACTTCTGGTGTACAACATCTGAATGGAGACATTACTACGACTGGTTCATTGGTCATTGATCTGGGGGTAGTGAGCCCACATTCTTTTGAAGGTATTACTCAGAAAAATGACAGGGAAGGGAAGGAAGAAGCGACTTCATTATTTATGAACTCTGCTGGCGTACTGAATTTTGGGGGAAGTAATGCTAGCCCTGGCTTCTTGGTTAAAGATCCACAAGAGATCGGCCTCCTCTCAGCTGAAGGTAAACCGAGGAAGAGAGGGAGAAAGAGGAAGGATAAAGCACCAGCTGAGAATAAACTTACTGTGGGTATACCAGATTTAAATGGAATAAGTGGTGAATATATCTCGTTTGGAAAGGAAATTCCAGAGACTAATGGGCATTTATCTCAAATCAAACCAGAGCGGAAGAAGAGACAGAGAAAAGAAAAGGCTAGTTCAGAGCATCCAAGAAGTAAATTGACTGTCCGGAGACCTAATACTAACAAAGAAGCTCCAGGGACTGCTCTTCTGTTGACATTTGCCCCAGGAGTTCCTGTGCCTTCAAAAGAAGACTTTCTCGCTACATTTTGCAGGTTTGGGCCCTTAAAGGAATCAGAAACACAGTCATTGAAAGATTCTGGTAGTGCCCAGGTGGTTTTTCTGAAAAGTGCTGATGCTGAGGAAGCTTCTCGGAGTTTAGAGATGAATAACCCTTTTGGTGCAGCCCTTGTCAATTATCGGCTCCATAATCTGTCAGCTAGCTCCAGAGTTTTTGAACCAGAGGGGCCTTTACTCACAACTCTTGGCTCTCCAACAAAGGAAGGACTTATGACTCCTGGAAAGGCATCTGGGTCAGTGGCTAACCCTGGTGAGGCGCCTCCACTTGACTTTATAAGGCAAAACCTTCAGATGATGACATCAATGCTGGAGAAGTCAGGAGATAATCTTTCTCCAGAGATGAGAGCTAAACTGGAGAGCGAAATTAAAGGCCTTCTACAGAAGGTGACCTCCATGGCTGGTTCTTCCTCTACTTAATAGGAAATGTAGGATTCAAAGTACTTTTATCTTAGATTTGCTTATTAGCGTAGCAAAGCTATTGATAGACTGGTTGGGGTCCTTTTGATTCATAAATTGACATTTGCTATCGTACTCTCTCCATGTCTCTGGACGTGGATGTTAGAATTGTGAACCTATTGATTTATTGCAATTGAAGGGGTACAAGTAATGGCTCATATCTAGGCATCTACATACATTTTTACTAATTTTCTTGTTTCTTTCTCGTATAATTTTAGCTTTCTGTTGCTGGGAATCCATGTGTATGTGTTTCTAGAAATTAAGCCATGTGTTAGTCATATAATATTGGGCTGACATGCTTGATAACTCATTGCTAGTTCCGAGTTCCTGGCTGAAAGAACAAACCTAGAGCCAGCAAACCTTGTTGAACCAGCTGGTTACAAACTTTGCGAAGCCATTTTCTACCACTGAGAAATTGTTTTACTGGCTTACCCATTTTGAGTTAAACAGAGGGGAGGCCTTGTGCCCAAATATCTGAACTTTAGACTGCTTTAGAGGAGAAATTGGTTGATTTGAACCCACTTTGGTTTTGCCAGTTTGGGATATGAAAAATGTTTCTGTTCTAAGCGATTTACATTTGTAATGCATCTTTCGGTAAATGCTAGGTACTTCCTGAGATTTCATTGTGCATACTTTTGGGGTTTAAATGCAATCTTAGATTCTTTACGTCAATAAAACCATAAAAGGCTACTCATGCAATGATGCCAAACAACCGATGAGTGGGATGGGGAAGATGGATTACCTTAGATTGCCAATCAATGAAGAATCAACTTCAGCATTGGACTATACATTTTCAATACATATATTCTATCTTGCTAAAAAAGTGGTGTCCTATCAGTGAAGAATCAACTTCAGCATTGGACATATACATTATCAATACATATGTTCTATCTTGCTAAAAAAGTTGTGTCCTATCAATGAAGAATCAACTTCAGGCATTGGACATAAACATTATTAATTTTACTGAATGTCATTACTGGATGGAGGATGTCCCTTCTTCCCTTGAGTCCCACGTAATTGATGATGTATCTAAATGAATTTTCTTCTGTTCTCTAAAAAAAAAATCTTCAGCATTGGACATATACATTATTAATTCATATATTCTATCTTCCTAGAAAAGTGTTGAGAGGAAGGAATCTTCATTTCCTGCTAAAGATGGTTAATTTGATGGGTCAATTCCCAATGTGATGTGAATTGATGATCCTACTTATTGATGTCATTTCCATTACTCTTGCTCTATCCATCCTTTGCAGCATCCGAACATGGATGGGGAGATTCAGCATAATTGAAAACCTAGACTAGTTAACTTGACAAACCCAACAGATAAAAACCAGTATGGGTAAGGATTTATTTGACTCTTGAAAAGCCAAATGAAAATAAGATCAACCCAAAATTGGTCTGATAAAAACAATGGGTTGGCTTGGGTTGGTTGATGGGTTAAGCGGGTGGACTCCTATTTTTTAGGAAGAAAAAAATAGAATCTCATTTTCTCGTATGGTCATGATTTGGTTTGTTTCACATTCTCAAACTCTCAAATATCTCTACTCTTCACTATTCTCAATCTTTCTCTTTCTTTGACCTTGATTATGTCGATCTTCCTTAACTGGCGTCGTGACTCATCGTTGTCTCTTTGGTCTTGCACCCATCCATTTATTGTTGCATTCAATTGTCAACCTTGATGTTATTATTATTAATCATTCAAAATGCTAATTTGAGCTTGTTTCTAGTCAATCTTATATTTACTCATCTATATTATACAAAAAAAAAAAATTAGTCATTTAAATTCACAAAAAGTTAGTCATTTTTTCATTTTTTCATAAAAAGTTTTTTAAAATGGTTTACCCCACATATACTTTAAGGGCATACGTTTGTAAAACCCATATTAAATATGTAACATTTTTTTATTATATACATTTAGTGTTAGTTATTTATTATATTTTGAAAACTCTTTTTAAACTGATTTTAATTAATGAGGCCATCGAACACATTGTCCTACAGAGTCCATGTGTCTACTAAGATTATGTCTTTGAGTAAATTTAAAACGCTAGTTATCATATTGTTAATTAACTTTATTTTACATTTTATATGCTACAACAAATGCATTTGAGGTTGATATTTAGTCTGTGAAATCATGTTTTTCTTTTATTCTTTTGTGAAATTATTAGGCTAATGAGTTTCGAATTGTAAATTTAAGAATTTATGTATAACATAACATTCATATTTTTCATGTTTTCATTTTTTTGTTTTCTTATTTATTTTGAAAGGAAGAGAAAGAGAATATGCTTAAGTCACTTTTTTATTTTATTTTATTTTTTGTATGAAATAAATAAATAAAAAACCTCTTGACCCATTAAAGGTCGGGTAAAAATTATAGGCTCCACAACTCGGTCCAAATCCATCCGACTTTCACTAGAATCCGATCTAACTCATGCATAACCGAATCAAACCTGAACCCATCCAACCCGGCCCGTACCTTAGGCCATGTATAAGAGGAAGATGGACTGCCTCAAATTAACTAGTGCCTACCTGGTTCAGCTTGATTACTACCAAGTCAAATTGATGACAAAAGATAGCAATAGTTGCCAGATGGGCACATGTAACAAGGTTGTGATCCAAAATATGGAGCTTAGAGCTCTATTTGTAGGTGTGCACAGCAAGTAATGCACTGTACAAGTAAAGTAGGCTGGGCCTGAGCCCAATGGGCCAATGGGCTAGGCGTATATACACTAACAGTAGCTATGAGATCACCTCCTCTGTAGTTTTGTTCTAAAGCATATAATCTCATGCAATGCATGGACAGAAATCATTTTGACAGTAAAATGAAGCATATAAGTGTACGTTCATCTTTGCTTTTTTGTCAACGAAACCGCCACTCAATCCTCTTCACTCTCACTCTCTTTTCTCTATCTTTTGCTCAGTGCTCGGCTTTCTTTTTGCTGTGCTAGACAACTAGTCCGTAGCTGCTCTGGGATTTTTTTTTTTTTTAGTGGGGTCAATAGTGTTGTAATTTTTGTGCATTAAAAGTAGGGTAATTTTTTGCTAATGAAGAAGAAAAATGCAGGAAAAAACAATTTAATTCCTCAGCCACCAACCAATGGCAAAGTAAGCCAGAGTCCGAAGAGAAAGTTTATTTATTTATTTTTAAAAACGAATGAGCAATTTTAAGCATAGAGATACTAACACAACACACAATAAAATCTAAGTAACAAGTTGTTAAAGATATATATAAAAAAAAAAAAAAAGTGATATCAATTGTGGGTTTAGATAAAAGCCAATTAAAACTTGCCACTTAACTTTTATTATGAAAATAATATTGTGAAAGTAACACTAAGATGATCATATTCAAGGTTATTTAAGTTGGGATTAAACAAAATTTAGGGTTAGAGTGTTCAAAATTTTATTTTAGGGGTCAAAACAAAAAAAAATAAAAAAATTTATATATAATTTTTGTTTTTGGGGCCAGGTCAGGGCTGGCTGTAGAGCCGCCCCTGCAGCTAGGGTGTAGAAGAGAAAAGAGAGTAAATGGATTTTGGGCCTCCATGGGCTGAGTTCGGCTGTAAGTGGATTGTTAGTGGGCAATGAATGTTTTGGACCATTGTAATTTATATGGGCCCGACCTTTTTGGTTTTAGACAAAATTATATTTGTAGGCTTTAGAATTTGGGACAGGTTTTATTTCGTTACATTTCAGTTTATTCGGTCTAATTCAATCTACATTAGTTTATATCAGTCCATTTCAGACTAATTAAGTTTTAAATTGATTCATTTTGTAGGTTGTATTTTCAATGTTAGGCTCAAAAATTCATTTTTTTTTCTTAATTTTTGGATTGAAAAGTATGAAATTTTATTCTATTAGACCAAATTCTTTAATTTTTGGCTAAAAAATACAAACAAATAGGCATTAAAAATTACAGATATAAGCCCTAAAAAAGTAATAAATATTATAAATATTCAAAATTTTACCTTAAAATTCAAGTTTCAATAATATAGACATTATACTTATATTTAGAAAAAAAAATGCTCAAATTTTAAACTTATATAATAATTCAAACTTCTATCTTTTCTCTAAAAAAAATAATTTAAACTTAATGTAACATGTTACATGTGTTCCATGGAATGGGGGGTGTACATTTTTTTTTTTTTTAATTCTTGGTTATGTTTAAATTAGACAAACGATTATGATATATTTAAAAAATTACTTTAAATAACATCTTCTCCATTTATATAAAACAATATTATAATTATGTAATTTATATCTTTTTATTAAATTGCGTTTTCCACAAACACACACACATATATATACACTATGTATTATTGTTGAATGCAAAATATATTATATGTTCCATTACATAAAAGTAAAAATTATAAATATTTTTAATTAACACACACACTATATAACCTACAAATTTTTCATTACATATTCTTATAGAATAATTATATTACATTTTCCTATATATCACATGAGTTTGCAACTATTTTAAATAAATGACAAAGTTTGACTCCAAACATTTTTAGAGCCTTGAGTTCCAACCACGTACCAATAAAAAGATGACATTAGTCATGATTGTATGTAATGAATATGACTCACTTAACCTAAGATACCTAACTAACTAAGTGAGTCGTGCACATTATACAAAACAGAAGACATATTTAATCTTCCTAATAATAATTGGATCTCAAAGCTTCAAACATGTTTGAAAGCCAAACCTTTACCTTAAATAAAAGAATAGTGCAAAGCAAACAATCAACATGTCCACTTACTGAACTTCAAAATCCATTATTCCACAATATCCAATACTTTGTTTCTTTTCAGTTTTCCTTTTAATTCCCATTTCATCCATCTCGATCTAATCTCCATTAAAACCACCAAGATAATGCGATTATGCTATTTTTCTTAATTTCAAATCTAAATATAAATAAAGAAAAATATATTTTTTTCTAAAATAATTATTTTAAAATATGCGCTCACATATATAAGGTTTTAAATATGATATTAACTCTCTCTCCATTATTAGATGGGCAAGGATTTGCTGCAAACTAAATTGCAGCAACTCTTATAAAATGCACAGGTGTCAAGGGGCTATTTTGTGAAAAATTCAATCTTAACAAAGAAATTTTAATTTAAATATAAGTTTAAACAAGTGTTTATCTGAGGCATTGACACGTGTGCATTTTTACATGAGTTACGGTAACTTAGTTTATAGCAAATCCTCGCCCTTATCAGATTCTTTCCTCCTTTTTTTTTCTTTCTATTGCTATGTTTGAAATTTTTGTTGTTTTCTTTCTTTTTTATTGTTTAATGTCCTAGTCAATTGGAATTTTAGCTGTTTGAGTTCAGCCCAGTTGCTAGTTTTTAACTTTTTACTACTATAGTGTAATTGTACAAAATTGTGATAATTGTTGTATGGCTCTATTTGATTGAGTGAATAATTGATTAAAAAAGAAAAGAAAAGAAAAAGAAGATGTCAAAATAAAGAGGCGACCGTCCCAAAGAAACGCTATCTAATTGCTATTTCAGAACCATCTACACCTTTAAATTCATGATGATGCGTTAATGGCATTTTATTTTCATATCATACTTTCCTCGTGTCATTATTGTGTTGTCGATTACACATTACCTAATCTTTGTTTTATATTCCCATATAGTATATAACAAGACAAATTTATATCCAAGCTTCGATGTTATCAATATCTTTAATTAACCAATAGATAATTAGAGGCCATCGTCAAAGTGTAATATTTGGAGTCACATGCAATTATGCAAACGACACGCAACACAAAGAGAATGTTTGCTTTTTACTGAAAACTTTGTTTTGATTTCCTTCCATGTCTCAAACAATGCTAACCACGTAGGCAATGTAGTTAAATTGCTTTTGCAAATAAATAATAATATAGCTCTTAATCACTCACTAAAACATAGAGACAAAAACATATATATATATAAAGATCTGATAGACTAAACACTACTATGAGGCATTTTTTTAAACCGGAAAAGCACTACTATATCTTCCTCGAGATTACAACAAAATCCTAGAGCTTTGAATGTCTTACACACAAGACAACAAATTAGAACGAAGAGATCAAATATTAAATTACAAAAAACCAATAGTAAGGCGCTGAGGGCAGTCGTTTTTGGACCATAATGCTTCTCATTCACACTGGGATAATAAGACCACCTTCATAGAAAGAGAAACACAAAAAACAACCTTTCCATCAAAGGCATATAGATACAGAGATAGTTGGACAATCTAAGATTAATTTATGCGAATGATTAAGTCATTAATCACACCAACCCATGATGATAAACCTTTGACTTTGTGGATAGGTACTCAAGATTAACTAGCTTAAACTAATGGATTAGTCGTGGATGGTCCATAACCATTCATCATGCCAGACCAAGATCCTAGACCGTTGATATAAGCAAACGAGTCCTTTCCAGCATCAGAACAGCCTTGGTCTTGCCAATCAAGGGACAAGAGCTTAGTGTTTGGCTTCACATCCATTGCATTATGTTCCTGATCATTTGCATGATCATATGGTAGCATTAACCTCTGGCAGGTGTCCATGAAAGTCCCACTATTCCCATCAATATTGGACATCCCAAATGGAGAGCAAAGACCAAAATGTGGTGCCAAACTATGACCACTAAGATGATCACCAAGCCCACCAACCATACCTAAGTGATCACCATTCCCCATGAAATCATAGTTCCTAGAATTCCCAACTATAGCTTCCAACTTATTCTCCATAAAATCAATAGGCCTAATGGAATTCTCAAGCATTCCGTTATTATTATACTTAGCCTCCATGAAAGTAGGGTTACCAAGTGCCCCATGTGTGCCAAGTATATTACTAAACTGTGAATATTGCACCTCTGGAAATGAAAGCTGAAGATCAGTAGGGTTGTGAGATGAAGATGACGATCCAAGGTGGTTTTGGTTGGGTTGGTCATTGGGTTTTTTAGATGAAACCTTCTTGTTCTTTCTACACCCACCACCCACAGGAATGTTCCTAAGGGTGCCACCTTTGGTCCAATACCTTCTACAGGTCTTGCAAAAGTACCTTGGCTGAGAGAGGCTGTAGTTGTTGTAGTAGCAAAACTTGGTGTGCGTTGAGTCACACCTTGGACACTTGAGGGCTTGGTCATGCGGTGGCCTCAGCCGCCTCTCTATCAAGGGCCTTGAACATGTTAGCATGTCCCCAGAGGGTGAAGAAGAATCCATTCCAGATTCATCGTTAATTGTGCCCTGACATACATATCAAAAGGAGATAAGTGATTGAAATAAATTATGGAATTGTGTCAGAAACATATACGCGTTATCCGCGTCATGACAATAATGCAAAGTACTAGACATTCTTTGTCCTTTCAGATATCAATCAGAATGTCTGAATGCTTAACCTATATAGAAATATTATATTGTAAAGTACTACACCTAACCCGAGGTGTGAGTGAGCAGTGATATGGCAAAATTTTCATCCACAGCTTTTAACATGAATTCATCAAATTGTTTGTTTGTATCTCTAATGTGGTGCATGGTTGAAAACATTGACATATGAAGTTAAAAACTTGAACTTTAATTCCTAGAATTGCAACTTATAAGCATGCATTGCTGTTCTAATCGATCTACAATCAAAAGAACTCCATTTCCTCTCCAAATTTTCTGCTTCATACATAGGAGTAATACAGTCTGACAACCTAACTGGCATCATTGCAATATGATTAAGATGAAACTAAATGCTCCTTCAGGCTTAAAATTGAATTGAATTTGTTGTTCTGAGTGGCATTGATTACTAAATACTCCATACAAAAGTTTACTCAGTGTACAAAATCTTCACTTTTTGTAAAGTCTGGAAGAGATAATTGATAGGCAGTTTTAATCCAATTGATAAATAACAGTATATACTAATTTAATCATGGCCCAGAAGATGAATTTTGATCAGCCATGCATAATGGATATAAGTATATATATAAACTGCAGTTTCAAAAGCATGGCATATATACCTGTAACCAGTCAGAAGAATCCATGCAAACTTGCAAAGAAGTAAGACCCATTAACAAAACCCAATTGCCAAAGATAAGAAAAAGTGCCAAAAAAACAAAAACACAGCTCTAGCTAGCTTCAACCCCTAGTTAGCTTTTAGAAACACTCCATATATAGCACTCTTTCACTTCTATTTTCTTATCTATCTCTGTGTTGGAGGAGGAGAGTGATATTGTAAACTAAGAGAGACAGAGAAAGAGAGATGAGCTAAGAGTGAGTGAGGAAACTGTGAGTGTTGTGTGTGTGTTTGAGACTTGGGGTTGGGCTGTGAATAAGAAGGAAGAAAAAGGTAGTGTAGAGAGCAACTCTACTCTACAGCTACAATGTATACAGCGTCGGTGGGAACACAACATGGTCCCACAGTCTGTCCACTGTCTCTAAAGACACTGGCCCCACAGCATTACCTCAGCTTGACTAAACTCACTAAATGGACGGCTATGATGTGATGCAAATACATGATGTTGGTGGGGTTGGGGAAAGGGAGAACCGTCGATGGGGATAGGAGTATACGTCAGAGATATCAGCGTGGTCGTCACATTATAAGTCTTTGTTTGATGTGACACTGAGAGAGAGAGAGAGAGAGAGAGAGAGAGAGAGAATATTTGGGACCTCGATAAAGAGAGCTAAGGGCTAGCTAGCAGAGAGAGTGTGAGCAGCAGTAAGAGTAAGAGCATACCGAAAGAGCACTCCACTTGGGGGCCCAAATTTGAGTGGACCCCACTAAGCTCTCTCTTCTCGCAAGCAAAGGATAGATTCTAGTTTTACTATCCACACATGACACACGGCGTCTCACGTGCCTCACCCTTATCGCTGTTCAAATGGGTTCCCAAAAAACTCAAGTAACACGTTCTGATACAAACTCAAATTCACGACATGTTTAGGTGTTAAATTATGATTGGTGTATACAAATAGTATAAATGGTAGTTCCATCTATAAGCTAAGTTGTTTAATCACAAGTTAATATCTAGACATGTTGATAAATTGGATGTGTTTGTAGGCAGACTGCTCACTAGTTTTTTTTTAAGCCTCGTATGGTCCTTACTTCTCACTTGCTACTTTAGAGCTAGTCCAGTCATTGTTGAGTACATAGGCTATTCCATTTCTTAACATTCTTTCATAGCTAGTATATAATTCTCAAGCGAGTATCTCTTATAACAATAATACGAAGTCATTAATTTAACAAACTAACGAGTAAATATCATTTTGATTGGCTTTGCTTACTAAAACTCACCATTTGAGTACAATTTTTTAAACTCGTTCTTATATGTATAGTTTAGTTTTATCCGACCTATTTTTTAAGCAAAACAAACAAATAAAACAATCTCATCCAAACACATAATATGTTTATATTGGTATCACATACACATGCATTAAATTGTCTTCAACATTTAATTTTATATGGAAATGTGCTTCTTACATGAATTAGGGTAAATTGACTTGGAATGTGACATATATGTTCATGTCTTACAAATTACAATGTGCTGTATTTCCAGCCATTTTAACTGAAGATATAACAATTAGTCTATTTCAAATACTTAGAGCTTGGATTTAAGTAAACAATATTTTACAGAAGATTCAAACTTTGCATTCAAATCAGACTTCCCCAAGATAGATGCTGAAAGTAGCACAAAAGAGAAAATAATTAACCAAATCGATCAACTTTGAGAATAAGAATTTCAATTTCTAGCCTGTAGTTACACTTTTTTTTTTTTTTCAAAAAAATATAATCTTTTTGAGATTTTAATCAAAAACTTATAGGATATACAAAGTTTTTCAAATGAAAGTTCTCTTCCTGTAAGGCGGGGTTGGTACAATATATGATCTTAAAATGAAGATTCGAAGGTCTCTCATAAGGAATAAACATGATGGTTCACGATGACACTTTTGGCACTCAGAAGAACATGAAGAAGATATAGCGTGAAGAACACACTCCAGTCAACAGGACCCAAAGTACACATTGTCAGGTGAATAAAGTGAGCCCAGTGTCCACGTTCCACCGTACACGCACCTTAAGTTCTCACTGGTTCCTTTTTGTGAGTAGTGAATCATGCATTCGATTTTTCTTTTCTTTTTTGATCTCTTCCTAGCTAGTTATAACAAAGTATTAACAATCATGCATGTCAATCATGAGGATGTTATTATTATTATGATCTCAAACCTTTGTCATCCTAAGATGTTTGGCATGAAATGCATGAAGGACCACCTACAATGTTGGGCTATCAAAACACAAATGTTTACTATGTTTTCTAGATCTATTAGTGGGGTTTCATTGGGTCTTAATTAGTTTCTTAATCTATCTCACAAAAGAGATTGCCAATGCATCATTACATTTGTAGTTATAGGGTCTTGCACAAAATCATGATAGTTTTGTTTAAAAGAAAATAGTAAAATCATTACCAAATTTACTATAAAATATTTAACAATTTGTCATAATACAACATCAATAACATAATAAATAACTTTTTTTTATTATCTTTAAAAGTTGATGTATTAATTTGTAAATAATATGTTGCAAAATTTGTAATATTCTAATATCATTCTTCCTTACTTAAAAAGTCTCTCATAGAAACTATGAGGTGAAAAAAAAATGCTAAGATCACAATTTATTATACAACTTTTACTACAACTTATCATGTGTTGAGTTATAAATGTTAAAGAAAAAATAGTAGATTCATGAAGGTCCACACTTTCACTATTCATAATTCACCATGTGAGAAGTTTTAACAAAAGTTGTATAATAAGTTGTGTTTCAAGCATTATTTTCGGGAAAAAGTACTGACAAAACTAAGTGAAAACCTTCATGCAATAATATGTAGGAGATGTTTTAGCCGGTTTCTAATCTATTTCAACATCATGGCAAAAAGGGGAGTGAGGAAGGGCGCATTACAAGTTCACCATATATTTTGACACCATTTCCAAAGCATAGCACATGCATGCCATGCAATACTGGTTTGTTGTATATATTATTCAACAAATGTAGATTCCTCGTGAAACAATAAGATCACTTTGGAAGTATCTTCACTTTGATCGATTAAGTTAATAACAAATCAGGGAAATCTTGAGTTTCAAGCTACCTCAATCAACCTATAATCTATGATATATCTTTATGTACATTTTGCTTTTACTTTTTTTTTTCTTTTCTCCTTTAATGTTTTTCCTAACTCAAATGAAAGTTTTGTAAAGGCCGATTAACACATCAATTCAAAAGCCTTTTTTTTTCTCTCTCTTTCAACTCTAAATCCTTTATGCTTTGTTTTTTTTTTTCAAGTATAGGACTCATTACACATATACTATACAACTACATTTATACCTGTCATGTGGCTCAAAGGTAAACTCAAAAATGAGGTGAGGACCATTGCAAATAGATCGAAACCATTGTGGTAACAAAGAAAAGGTGATCCAAAAACACCATTGAATAATAACATTTGCAGCAATGTGTGTCAGTTTGAATTTAAAATAGTTAGGCCTGTGGCTTTTAGACACAGAATCAACGGTTTCAAAATTGATCAGCATCCTCTCTGATCATCAGATTCTGGTGTGCTCTTTGTCATGATGATGGTCAAACCAACAGTGTCTCGAAATTGGTGCAGTCAATCTGATTAAGTTCTAGGCCAACGAATTGGTCCCACCATAGGCCTATTGATCCCAATGCTTTAAGGCCACCATCCACATGTATGGCAATGATGCACTCAATGAACCCACAAATTGGTTTTTATTATACCCTTTTGGGACCAATATCATTGCTCAAAAAGGTTTTGGAATGATATGGAAAAAAATTGTAAACTATATACCTCTGGATCCAACGGTTCCTTTAGTTTCTTACACACATTATGCTAAAGTGTATACGGGTTTGGTGTGAATTTGAGGATGGACACGTAGATTATATCCAAAGTTATCTCTGTCATGTATACATGTGAAATAATATATATATGGGTCCGGTTAATGTGTGCCCTAAACCATCTATTTTTTGAAATATTTTTTCGAAAATTGAAAAAGTTGTTAATAATTTTTCAATTTTCGATAAAATATTTCTAAAAATGATTAATTATTGTGTGCCCTTAGAGCATACATAAGCAAAATACTACATGTATATATATATATATATATATATATTGTGTGTGACAGTGAATCCCATTGATATATACGTTTAGAGCTTGTTTATATGGTGGTAGTCTTTTTCGGTGTGTACAGAAACCATGTTAAGTATAAGTCTAAAGTGATATATAACTAAGATACGACCTTCACATAGTCCCAGCAAGCAACAGGACCCAACTCTCATGCGCATGCGCGACACTTCTAACGGTGACTGCGGCGCAGGGCTTAGCCTGTAAGTCACAAAAATATTCTACGTCTCAGAATTCTAATATACACGAATCTATTGGGGTCGGTGGACAGGATCTTCAGCCTTACATATTTTAAGCCTATAAAATTGTTGTTGTTTGTTGCTTTTGTTTTTGTTTTTTTCTCTCTTTGTTCTCTAGCTTAATTGCCCTAAGAATGAGTGGTGTTTCTCTTAGTATTTGCAATGTATCCAAGTCATTTGGGACCCACTTTAGCATGGAAAACCCGACCATCTATTAGCTTATTGTGTCCCTTTAGCATCATCTTCTCTTCCAAATTTTGTGTCATTGTCCTGTTGGTCCTGGCTTGACTAAGATGGATATCCAATGAGTCAAGTGACAAGAGCAAGACATTTTTGGTTGGAACGTATAGATTGGGGTTGGAACGTGTAGATTGGGTTTTGGGTTACTGTATTTGTCTGCAAATGAACATTGGAGAAAATGTTCACACTTGGTTTTATTTAATGGATGGACTAGACTTCATGCTTCAATCTTATAATATAAGACCCACGAAACAACAACTAGACATTAGCTATTGAATTGGTTAATCAAAGTTGACTTCCATGTTTGATAATCACAATGGAGTATCAAGATGCATGTGTATCTTTGAATAATCAACATGATTGGCTTGAAGAGCTATAACATATGGTTGGATAAGTATAGATTAATGTTAGCAAACTACATACTTAAATGTAGAAAGAATCTTAAATGATGGTAAGATTAGTACCAATCTTAGCACACTTATTGCAGTTGTTGTTTCTTGGTATTGGCCATTTTTTCAAATGGATATCAATAATTTTCTTAATGATGATTTGAGTGAAGAATTCTACATGCAGTTTCCATTGTCATCTTCGTCATATTGTATGGACTTAGAGGCAGTTTGGATCCACGTCTGAGTCTGCGTTTTCACGTTTGCAGTTTTTTTTTTTTTTTTTTTCCTTGGACGCGCTTCTGGTACTGTTCACTGTCCATGAACAGTGATTTTAGGCTTATGAACAGTAAAAAATAGAGTAAACAGTAACTTTTTACACATTAAAAAATTATTTTGCTACAGTGTTTTCAGTTTTCAGTTTCAACAAAAATAAGTTGTATCCAAACGGACCCTTAATATGTACCTCAGTATGCGTAGTTATTTTCTTGGGCTTGGCATCTTTTCTTCTTCTTTAAATGGTTACTAGCTCAAACAGACCAAATATGCCTCGGATTTTATTTCTCCTGTTGGATTTATTGACAACGAAATTATTAGCACTCCACTAGAGTCTATGCTTGACTCACTCCCCTTCAGTTTCAAGCCTACACTGATTCTGATTGGGCATGAGACCATACTAATTATAATTCATTGTTGCTTCACCATAGGTTTTTTATTTTTTAGTTGTGATGGTTGTTGCAAGATATTGGTGTCACTCTCTCCTCTGCCACTTCTTTCTATTGTGATGGTTGTAGCACGATTCAAATTGCATACAAATGACATTTTTTTTGTAAGCAAACTAAACGTATTGAGATCAAGTGTCATTTTGTTCGTCATCACTATTAATCTTCTTCAGGGTACTTTGCAGCTTCACTCCATGTCATCTTGAGACTAATTTGCCAACGTGATTTTACTAAATCTTATCCATTTAGACAATTTTGTGATCATTTGTCCAGACTTAAGGTGTGCTATAACAAACCAACTTGAGTTTGAGGGAGGCTGTTTGATTATGTTATCCCTAGACCTAAGCACATTTTGGCCCATTGCACTTGACTTTATTCTATGATTGTATTATGTACTATTAGTTCTAGACTCTACTTGTATATATTATAGGCTTCCACTATGCATTATGAAAGTTACTATTTAGACCCTTAAATGGCTTAGCTACCAATTTTAATCAATTGTTTCAAATATTATTTGAGTAATTTATTAGTCAATGTTTGAGTCATACGTATAATGGATAAATAAATAAATAAAATAACTATTAAGAATATAAGTAATAAACTTATGCACAGAGAGACAACATTCGTTCACCAAGTGAAAATCCAAAATTGTAAAAACGCTTTGAGAGTGAACCCCAATAAGCAAATCCACTATAAAAGGTTGTTGTTGTATAAACAGTACTCACATGACTTCCTATACATGTAGTCGAATACTGTATTGGAGCAAACCTGCTCCTTTTAGTTTTTGCAAACTCTACCTTCTGCCTTATATGTTATCTAATGTGTAATTAATGCGATATGCAGCTTGCGAACTAATCTCTCAACTACTCCAAAACCTATTGAAGATTTGACATAGTTTATGTGGTTTCAACATCAACATCCAACACATATATGGTGATTAAGGGGATGTTTGGTACATGCACTTAAAAACTGAAAACATGTATTTGAAAACATATGTGGAAATATGTGTGGATGAAAAAGTGTGTGAAAATATGTGTAATATTGTTTAAAAACTGAAAACATGCGTTTGAGTATGTGTACCAAACGGGGCCCAAGTGTTTGGAACAATATAATCCATTCAATGACAATGATGAACAATAAGAGGGGTCAGAAGACAAAGAATTCTTAGATCTAATTTTTCTTGTGAAAGTGCAGTCGCCTTCCACTCTATGGATTAGTGTTTATTTTTGTCTTATAAAGGTGTAGTGTTTGGGCTTAAGAAGGCTACAAAATTTGTAATGAAAAATTAAATTAGTGCTTTCCATAATAAGGTTAATTAGCTCGACAGAGTCTCAATAGACCCTCTAACAAAAATTTATGTCCAACTTCCAACTTTGCTCAACCGATCATGGATTCTCACTTGACCAAGTTCTTCATATTTGCATTCTAAATGAAACTTTCAATCTTCAACCTACACTCATACATAATACAAATTATATTACTAGAATTACAACACAAATTTTGTCATGGATGATGGAACTAATCAACACTAAAAATACTCACACATTGTATTACTTTTCAAGACTTCTAAAAACCCTCTCACATTGTATTACTATTGAAGACATAATCCATAATTTTAATTTCAACAGCTTCAAATATTTTATCCCAAAAATCTCTCTTATGTCTTAACCCTCCTAGTTTGTCACACTAAAGGGATAAACACTGACTAAAAAAAAAACAGCATATCTATTAGGAATATCAAATCTTATAGGAGTGTTTAATTTGATTACGTCTCATTTTCCTTAGAATATAGATGTAGGATACAACAACCTCCACGGCAGCGTGAAACAACCCTCTTATCATGAGATGTAAATGTGTACTTGTTTATAGAGTGGTGGCAAAATGGAATTTACCCTCTCCGCACACAACGGCGGCTCCAAAAAGTTTTTTCAGGTTCGTCATTAAAAAAACTTAATTTTAAAAAATTTATTAATAATAAAACTTGAATATATTAATATCAAAAAATAATAACATATTCAAAAACATAAAGTTTTAAAATTCTCTTTCACAAGTTTTCATATTTTAAATTATTGTGTATTATGATAGTTTCACTGTTAATATTATCAGCTTTATCTTTTTCAATATACACAACTAAACAATTATTAAGCTACTGATTTCCAATTTAATTACTAACATATTGCCTAAATAAGTACTAATATAAACAAACTACCTTATCTTTTTGAAAAAAATATATCATATAAATCTAACAAATTTGGTTAAAGACTAAAGCAAATACTAACAGATTAACTATTTGAAAAGTGTGCATTTTTTTATATAAAAAAAATAGCAATTTTAAAATATGCCAATTGAAACACAATTTAAAAAATCACAATTAAATATTTGATTTGAGATTTTAGGCTAATATGTTTGTTTGAGCAATTTTTGAGAAGTGTTATATTCACAGTATGTTTATAACAATTTCACAACAAAACCTAAGTTGTAAGTTTTTATTGGTTCTAATTTGAACTTACCACTGAAATTATTTTCTATTCATCAATAACAACCTATTATTTAGGATTTGTTACGAAAATATTGCAAAAATGTTATGAACATAGCATTTTTTGCAATATTTTTTTCAACATTCAACGGACAAAAAATTTGGAGAGGTTGAATTTTATTTTTAATGGACTCAATTGTTATTAAGGGTGTTCAAGTGTTTTTTTTAAGGTGGTCAATTTTATTTTATTTTTTATTTTTTATTTTTTAAGTGGTCAAAAGACCCATATTAATTTAAAACTCAAAATTTTTTAAGTTATATTAAAAAAAAATTCAGTAACACTTGGCGCCACCAGTGTCCACACATATGATAAATGCTTTTTTTAATTTTTTATTTATTAAGAATGAAAAATGTTGGTCTGCTTACAGGGAAGACCAATCCTCCTATAGCCATGCTTGCTTAAGTTTAGAAAAAATCACCAAAAATTTTATAACTTAACTGATACCTGCCATGTACAAAGAGCTTGTAAGTTTAAGAGAGAAAAAGTTCGAGTTACGCAATATTAGCAGTATATTGTAACTATCTAAAAAAATAATTAGAAAAAATTATAATTGCCATTATTAATTTCATCATCAACGATTGTGTATGTGACCTTACAAAGGTGATTGACAATAATAAAAATTGTGATAAAAGCAAAACTACTCACCAGTCACCACGCTAATTTAATAATTCATATTCTAAAGCTAATAACAATCCTATCCAAGCAGAACTCCACAACACTGGCTTAACGTCTTTGTAGTTTGTACTTCATATGTTCATTTTCCCGAAGCAACAACACACTACACTTATTTGATAGATACGAAAAAATTTCAATCTATAACATCTGTTTTATAATTATTTTTTTTTATTATTAAGTTAAGATATTAATTAGTTTTATGATGTAAGTGGAACTCGAACCTCATATTTCTCTTATTCGAGGACAATAAACTTTAGTATTTGAGTTAACTAAAACCCATATCACTGCACTTGCACCAATAATATTAGGGACATAACCATTTTCACATCAAATTTTATAACTTATTGACTTGTGTGGTTGTTAAAATTAACAAAAAGTGATGGCTCCATATATATATATATATATATATATATATAAATATATATATATATATATATATACACGCGCATAAAGGTCTATCATTCACTGTCGCATATGTTAACAAATGGTAAAATTGGATCTTTAAAATTATTTCACCTGCACCGTATCAATGTAATCATTAAAAAGTGGATTTGGGATAAAGACTATTTGTATATAGTTAAAATTGTTAACCTTTATATAAGATACCCTACTGCAAGTCTGCAATGGATTCAACTTACACAGAGTCAATGCAGAAGAAAATGATTATTCACGAGCAAAATAGGAAAAATAATTGGACCTAAAGATTCCCAAAGGCATATCTGAAGTTTTCTTTCACACCAAATGACCAAATAGAATTTTGATGACGACTTGTATATATCTCCATGATAGGTCCATCCGTCCACGCATATAGTCCAGCCTGCTATTTACCTAAAAAATTGACAAGTTTCAACAATTTTCTTCCCTCTAATTGGATGAATTTTTATGTGATGGAACCCGTGGATTTGGCTCTTTGTGGCAGCATGTGTTGCACAAGGTTGGCGGCTTGGTTTATGTTCTAGTTTTGGCCTTAATGGGCTTTTAAATTTTAGTCCAATTTGGCTACCAAATTAAAAAATTACTACCTTAGTAAAATATTCAGATCAAAGTAATGCACGTGTAAAAGAAAGATATATAATTAATCATGGATTAAAGGATGTTTTTCATTTTAACATGGTTCAAGAAAATGACATGCAAAACATACCAGAGAAATATATAATATTGATAGTTATGTAACATGGATAGAGGAAATATCCATCACTGATTGAGTCAGTTGTAACTCATGATGTACTGAATTTATCTTCTTCTTAAAAAATGATGTACTGAATTTATCTTATTCTTACTAAAGTTACCAGTTTTTCATCAAAAAAGAAAAAAAAGAAAATGACATGCAAGCAAGACTGCATCCTAGGTGTCCTACTTGAGCCAAGATTCAATTAATCTTTTTCTTAATTGAGACATAATATGTGCTTAGTTTAATTTCTATACCACTTTAGCGTTAGTGGATTGATGGGGGTGTTGATTCCTTATATTTATGGTGTGTTTGTGATTCACTTATTTTGTTGAAACTGAAATTTTTTTTCTGAAAGTACTGTAGATAAAGGTAAAAGTTAGCTGAAATAGTATAATAGAAACTCATGAATAGTACCAAAAAGTGCAGTGAGATTCATGAATAGTAGTAAAAATAAGTTGAATAGTAAAAATAAGCTGGTTTTTTAATTTGGAGTCAAACGCACCCTTAGTCTTTGTAATCAATAATTTGAAGCTCATTGGGCCATGGAAATGAAACTTAACTTGTGAGTTTTTTTTTTTTTTTTGGTTCCTTAAATGCCCACGTTTTAAGTGTGTCCTCAAGGCCCATTCTAAAAGGAGTTTGCACGTTACCTATTCATTTTGAAGCCCATCCTTTGGTGTCAATTTTGTCTCGCAATCGGCAAACAATTGCCTCTTGGATCCAAGGTGAAACAGTGAAACTATTGTATAATTTAACTACAAATTCCATAAGTAAATATCACAAACAATTTATATCAACCACAATATCAAATACCAAATCTAAAATCAATAATAATAGGCGGTTAAACATGTAAAACAAAGATTTTGGTAATAAATAGGAAACCAATGAAGAATCTCTTCCCAACAAAAAAAAAAAAAAAAAAAAAAAACCCAAGAGTCCAATCCCATTAGAAAATCCATTGTAAAGGAACATTTATAAATTGACAAAATTTAGCTACAAAATTAGTTGTAACCTAAGGCTTCAATCTTACTTAATAAAATAAATATTACTACATATTTTGAAAATCTAACTGTTGAATTACATGTTTTTTATGCTCTTAATACACATGTCAAATATTGTGTCAATCAAATATTATTTACTATATGATTTATAAGTTTATATTTTATTTGTAATTTTAAATTACAAAAATTTGCAATTTAAACAATTTATTGATGACATAGCTATTGATATTTAATTTTCTATAAATTTTGTAAGCATAGAGGATATAAGAAGAAAATGTAATTCAATTGTGGATTTGTCAAAATTCACCTCCAATAAAAAGATATTGAGTAAGGTTCTAGCCTATTTTGTAGTTAAACTTTACCCTTTACAAATTACAATAGTCTATACTCATAAAACATTGTCTTAGGCTCTATATGCAACCTCTGCAAAATACCATGCTTGTTTTCCTACCGTTATAGTCCCTGAACCACTTGAATCATCCTGTAGTGATCTTGCATATGAACGAATCTCGCTCGCATGAACTAAAAATATTGGCAGCCTAAAGAACTACTCGAATATTTGTAGCAACAATGAACTCTTTGGAAGCAAAGTCTGCACATTTAATGATGGTTTAGGCTGGGTTTGGATTGTGGTGAAAGGGAAAAAAAAAAAGCGCGTCTATGTTTTTTTTTGTGGGGCCCGTGCACTGTTTACGGGACCCGCAAGTATAGATTTCAGCAAATTTTTTCTTTAAAATTAGGTCCCACGGCACTATTCACACATTTAAAAATTATTTTGCTACAGTGTTTTCAGTTTTTAACAATAAGCAATATTCAAACAGACCGTTAGTGCTATGGGTGCATAGGAACACATAATGGTTTTTCTTGTTTTTGCTATAGGCATGGTGATGCTTTTCTATGTTTAGGCTCGAGAAGGATTTAAGATCCGAATGTTTTAGCTTTGGTATGGTACCTTTGTTGCTTCTAAAAGTTGTGCAACAAATTGTTTATATAGTTGCGCTTGTGCACAATAGGGTCAAAAGACTCAAAACACATCAAAATCCCCTTCTTTTAGTAGAATCCAAATTGTAGATTCCAACAATTTCGAGTGAAATTCTTAAAGCTAACATAGTACCACCTTCAAAATTTATATCTCACCTGATTATTTGAAGTCCAAAATTGGTCAAATTTGTGTCATCAAAGTCCCGAATTCCACGTTTCAATAAAACTAGTTTCACTAAAATATTCAATATAGTACGAAGGAAAATGGGCAAATAATCATAAAACTTGTTCTCTTTGAGTGGATCGAAATATTGTTGTCTATGAATGAGATTTAACTAAGGTCCCGTGCTCACATGATGTAGCAGGGGAACTTGAACCCCATGTTTTGAGGCAATTTGGCCCAAGCTCTTACCACTAGACCAATCATGTGTTGATTGCATAAATACCTTGCTTACATTACATGAATATTTCTCTAAAAAAAAAAAAAAAATTTCTCCAAACAATATCCCAAATAAACCCACCAATAGAGGGGAGGTCGTAGAATTACAATAATCTTTAGGGGCATTACCATAATTCTCTCGATCTTCTCTCCAACAAAACACGATTTGGCGCATTAACAAAATCTCCGCAAAAATCGACCTCTTCCTGTCCCCTTCAAAAAAAAAAAAAAAAACCTTTCACATTCATTCACTCACATTCTCACTCTCTCTCTCTCTCTCTCTCTCTCTCTCTCTCACTTCCTCTAAAACCCCAAACCCTTTCCCCTTCATTTTCCCGCCATTTCTCGCTCCCCAAACACAGCTCGACGACGAAGAAGAAGAAGATGAACACACCCTAGGGCATCTCTCCCTTCACTCTTAACTGCCATTCCATTTTCCATCGCTCTCGGAGGAAAATCGGGCGATGGTTACTTCGAGAGATGTACAGGAGATCGCCTCCAAGCTCTCCTCCGATAAAGCCAAAGCTCGCGAAGTAACTCTCCTCTTTCCTTTCCTTCCTCCATTTCTCTTTTTCTCTTCCCTACACTCCGACGGAAAAGGAAAGAAAAATGATTACTTGGTTTAAAACAAAACAAAAAACACGATAATGAAAATTGTTGACTGAACTTAAGACTAAGTTTAAACAATATGCGTTTATTTGATTAAATTTCGGTGAATTTGTACCTTTTAGTTTTGCTATTAGTTCTAGTACAGAAATGATTAGAGTGAATAGTTCAGTTATACGAAAACCCTATTGTTTGATTTTTCCTGTATTTTCTTGTTAGCCAAACAGAGATTTAGTGTACACATGTTTCTTCTTTTGATTTCATCCAGAAACCAAAAGAGAAAAAGAGAAATGCTACGTTTCGCAGCATTTTCAGTTGTTACTGGTTGATACTGATGTAACAACTTATACCACCTAGGATTTGCTATGAAAGTGTTGTGTGGATGGCGGTTTTTGAAACCAAAAATGTGATAAAAAAAATATGAACTCAATTGTGCGAAGAAATAGTTGTATGGGGCTTGGTTTGGTGAATCGGTCATTCCGTGATACGAATTATGATTTAGTTTACATGTTTTACTTGGTTTCCAAAGTGAATTTTTATGTAGGTTACTCCCATTGTTTTATTTAGAAGAATGAGTACAATGCTCCGTTCAATTGAGCTGGATTGCTTTGGTTCATGAATGCTTGTGTTTTCCTGGCTCAATAGTTGAAAATTTCAGTCTCTCATTATTTACTCTCAATTATCTGCAATTAAATGAATGTTATTCTATGCTTCTTTTTGTCTAATTTGTGTTCTGAGTTAGTTCGTGCTTTAATATACGCTTGTTTATTTCTTGATTTCACCCAGAAATAAAAAAAAAAAGAAAAAAAAAAAAGAAAAAGAAAAAAAAAAAAAGAAAAGAAAAGAAAAAAGAACCCATTATGTGAAATAGTTGTATGGGGCTCAGTTCTGTGAATCGGTCACACAGTGATACAAGTTCTGATTTATTTTCTATGTTTCACTTGGTTACCAAAGTGAATTTTTGTGTAGGTCACACCCATTGTTTTATTTGGAAGAATAAGTACAATGCTTCATTTAATGTTTGTGCTTTCCTGGCTAAATTTCAGTCTCTCATTATTTACTTTAGATTATCTGCATTTAAACGAATGTTATTCTATGCTTCTTTTCGTTTAATTTATGTTCTGAGTTAGTGTACGATTTAATGTATGCCTGTTTGCTTCTTGATTTCATCCAGAAACCAAAAAAGAAAAAAACTCAATTATGTGAATTAGTTGTACGGGGCTTGGTTCGGTGAATTGGTCACAATGTGATACAAATTTTGATTTAGTTTCTATGTCTTACTTGGTTACCAAAGTGATTTTTCGTGTAGGTTATTTGATACAATCTGCTCAGGGTAAAACTTTATGTGGATTTGATTTACTCCATTGTTTTATTTGGAAGAATGAGCACAATGCTTCATTCAAGTGAACCAGATTGCTTGGCTTTGTGAATGATTGTTTTCATGGCTCAATAATCATAATCTTTGGTCTCTCATTATTAACTTTAGATTATTGGCAACCAAATGAATGTAACTCTATGTTTCATTTTTGTTTAATTCATATTCTGAGTTTGATGTATGTGTGTAGGAAGGGATAAAGTTGTTGAATACATGGTTAGAAGGAGAAAGATCGATTGCCTTTTGTAAATTTCTTGGTCAGAACACTGCAAATCTAAGACCTGATGAAATCCCTCATTGTAAGATTGAATTTTAATCAAAATTACATGTATTTTTATGGACATGGCCTCATTGAAAGAAAAATTAAATGGTCTTGTTTTGGTTCTGCAGCTGAGACATGGCCTTTTCTTGTTACTTTGCTGATTCAATGTACATCATTGGAAATATCCTCAAGCAAGAGACGATTGCCGAAATTGATATATGCAAAAACTCTTCGAATTGTTGTTCAACGGGCTGAAGATGCTAAATTTTCTGGTAGTTATTGAATGACATAGTTATTTATAGGGTTGATATTGATATTGAATGTATGTGTCAGATAATTTTTAGAAAAACATATGTCTGCCTCATGTTTTACAGGTGCATGCTGAAACCTAGTTTCTAGTGGGTATTAAATTGACTTATTTATTGATATACCATAAGTTTTTATTTGGAAACCACTCAGCTTCTCATTGGAGTTCTTTTCTAGAATGCAAATCTTCTACTTTGGTGGAAACATGGTTAAACTGAAAACTTGTTATTAGTATGTAGCATTTTAATTAAGCTGATGATGAAGTCTAATAGATGGCTGTCAGTTTTTGGTTAACTGAAGCTCTGTTTTCTTGCTTAGAGAGCAGAGCGTAGGACTTCTTATTTGAATGTAACTTAGTTTTTGCTGGTTTTCTTGTATGTAAATCAAAATCCAGTTATTAATTGTCATAATATCTTCCCATTCCGTTGCCAGTTTTCTCAGCAAAAAATGGAGGGATTGTTTAAAGAAAGAATTCTATATTGTACCATCCTGACATGATTATTATTTATGAAGGTATTTTGTATGCATTAATAGATATTATTTTTCTTGGAATTGACACTAGGAGATTTTGTTTGGGTTCTATCCTCATTTCAGGCAAAATGCTGCCTTTGTTATCTGCGGTTAAATCGCTTTCTAATCACATATGGGATGTCTTAAGCCATGTTCCAAGCTTTCAGTCCGAATATGGGGTTATTCTCCGGCATCTTTTGGCTGTTAGAGATTATCGTTTCCACATGAGAAAGCGCATATATTGCGGTGAGTTTTTCTTTTAAATTATCATGAGGCAGACATGTCTCCTTCTAATTGTTAAATAATACAGTCATTAACAATCTTCTCTCTTTTTCTTATTCCGTTTTGGCAAGACTTGGTGCTTCTTTACATGGAGAAAGTGGAAACAAGTTTGGGTGAGAAGATTGATGGTCAATATAATCCCAAAGAGGAGGTCTTTCGATGCATCCTTACTCTCCAATCACTTTTGGAAAATCCTCCTGGAGATTTCCCTCATACTTTTAGGGACGATATTATTAAGGGGTTTGTTGTGATTTTCTCTTACATAAGGTAAGTCATGAATTCACCCTGCTCCTGGTGAAAGGGAAAAAAAAAAAAAAATCACCTTGCTCCCCCCCACTCCCCAAATTGAAATGATGTGCTTTTTTGTGATTTCTTTTTGCTGATAGTGGTTGTGTACATGCTTTTTTCATTGTTTTTACTGTTTCAGGGATGAGGGAAAGATTTCACGCAAGCTTATTGAGTGTGTTAATACATTCTTGTTAAAGGATGGGCCAAATCTGGGCAGTCAATCCCTGGAAATCCATAATTCTGTGCAGCAATTTGTGTTCCGTTGTTGGTTGACAACCCATGATCGAGCACTTAAGGTTTCTTTATCTTATATTTTGTAATGATTTTACTTATCAAAAAAATATTTTGTAGTGATTGTCTATTTTGATGGCTAAAGTAGAATTTTGGTCATTGAAATTTAGGATTGATTCTATTTTAGTCTCTAGATTTTAAAAAAGATCTAATTTTGACCTTGACAAATTTGGGCAATGTAACTTCCATTCACATTGATGATGATGCCGTTATAAAAATTACTGACAAGCTATTGTTTATTGAATGGATGGAAGGCTTGCATCACTCAAAGTTAAAAATTTCAAGAATGAAATTGGAAATTTTTAAAATTTATGGAGCGGATTGGAAACTACTCTCTATTTCATGGACCAAAAATATGGTCTATGCATTTGAATGTTTCAAATTGCTATATATATATATATATATATATTGTGTGTGTGTGTGTGTGTAATGTCCATACTTTATTTTGCAGGATGCACTTATTCAATATGCCAGGTTACAACTAAATTTAACTAGAGGTGGTGCTGATGCGGGTTCTTTGGTAGATCAACTTTTGGACGTAATTTGTAAGGATCTAGATCAAAGCAATATATCCAACACTGGTGTGCCTTGGTGAGTGTTCTTAACTTTCCGTTCCCTCTTTTTTTCTTTTCTTTGGTGTGTGTTTATTGGTGGATTTTTTTGGTATTGTCTGAGTAATGATTATTTATATATTCTTTGTTGTTCAGGAATGATGGCACTAAAGATGATAAATTTGGGACTTTAAATAGTTCACAATGTGGTTTGGTGGAACTTGCAGCTGTTGTATTTTATCGGGTAGTTATTCGACTCCTTTTGTATCTCGTACTTGTATTCAGTTAGCAAATGATGCTGTGTGATCCAATTGGATTTGTCTTTATCATAGAGCTTCTTCTCAATCTGAAGGTTACATAAAGTAACTTCAAGGACTGTTGCCAACCCCTTTGTGTTGGCTAATTTAGTGTGGTTTTAGGTGGTACAGTGCCCGTTGGCCATGTATAATTTTTGCTTACTTTATTTGTTTGATTTCACATTTCAAACAATTTACCAATCATGTCATTTTATATATATATATATATATATATATATCTCAACTCCTTATTATCTTTTGTTTGGATACTTTGGAGAATTAGACAACCTGAGAAAAGTTAAGCGTAATGCTTGTTTCAGTCTAGTTACTCCCCGGCTTATCTTGTTTATCTGACTAAGGTACATTTTTTCAAAGTCTCACTTTTTTTTCTTCCTCCCCTGCCCCCTTCTGTTTATGGGTGTAGCTGTACTTTTACGTACCTTATTTTTTAATCTATAAGCCAAGAAAATAAGCTACCCCAAATCCTTTATTATTATTATTATTATTATTTTATTACTGTTGTTCTTATCATTATTATTGTTTTCCTTTATTTTTTGTGGTGGTAGAGAAGCCCTGGTTACTGGCTAATATGATTTCACTCCACAGGCGTGTATTGGCACAGCCAAAGCACCATCAACTCAAAAGCGCCTTAAGAGGGAGCATGCTTCTGCCCATTTAAAAGAGGCTCTCATGAAAGGAAAATGGCTATGGTAAGTTTTAAGACTGATTGGTATGAAGTTCTGTGCTGTTTAATATTTCATTGGACCTATTGTCTGCAGATAGATATTAATCAAAGTTCTATTCATCTTCCAATGTCACTCATATTACTATGGATAATTAGTGATTAATATTTTTTTTGATAAGTAATAAAGATGTAAATTCAAAAATACTACCTCATGCAGAAAATCATAAGGCAGAGATAAAAATTACAGAAAAAGACGATAAAAAATAGAAAGAAAAGATACTAATTACAAAGAAGGGAGCTAAGGAACATAGGGAGAGAATCACTAGAGGTGAGTCCCCAAGCCCTAGACCAATCAAAAAGGGAGCTACTGAAAGAAGCCAATAACTGATCATCGAAACTCTCCATGTCCTCAAACGTCCTCCAATGAGTCCAATTTCGCTCCCTCCATAGACACTACATTAAGCACAGCGGAGCTAAATTCTAAATGCTAGACGAATGCTTTTCAGGCCAATTCCACCAACCAAAGAGAGTATCTGCAACTGATCTTGGCAAGACCCAAGAAATCCCAAAAGATCTAAACACCAAACTCTACAACCGGTAAGCCTTACCACAATGCAGTAGCAAATGATCCTCCGTCTCCTCATTACAATGACACATAATGCACTAGTCAACAAAGTCCATCCCTCTACCCCTCAAATTGTCACCTGTAAGGATTTTATCCCATACAGCAATCCACACAAAGAAAGAATCACGCCGAGGGGCCTTAACCTTCCAAACACTTTTCCAAGGAAATATAATGGGCAAGGGTCCCCTTAACTTATTATAAAATGATTGGATATCAAAATCCCCATTCTTCATCAACTTCCATCGCATATGATCTCCATTCTTTAGTGATTAATATAGTAGTGATTCATGCGTACTTTATTGGATGTCATGATGTGCTATATGGAATAAATAATATTTGAATACAAATGGAAAATTTCTTCCTATCTATATGTTCTTCCCACTCTACAAATTTGTATTTAGTAAAATTTGGTATTGGAAACATGTTGACTTAAAATAATAGAAGATGGATGAAGCCAATGAGCTATAGCTTAACTGGCACTTCCTTTTCCCATAATAATGGGATGGAGGGTGAGGTTGTGGGTTCAAGAGTGAGACCCACTAAGTGCATGTGTCACCTTAAAAAAAATGAAGAAGATGATGAATTCCGCCATCAAGTAATTTCTTTTTATTTTAGGTGAATAGTAATGTGTCTTAACTTTCATTTTGGTCATTTTGTTTTGGAGAAGAAAGGTTGACATCATGATCATGAGATTACAGTGCTCTGTAAGGGTTGGCTTTGAAGAGGAATTGTCTGTTGTCTTATAAGAAGATCTACACATGAGGAATGTTTGGAGAAAATAGTTTCCATAAATTTTTAGTCTTTTGAATAAAGTGGAGAAGTTTGTGCCCCCATAGTACATCCCCAATGTACTCGGTTTGGCAATTTTTATTATTAATAATATTCTTACGTTATTTATAAAAAAATAAAAAAATAAAGTGGAGAAGTGCTTTTAGAGTTTGAAGAAGGATTTGCAAATAAAATCATCATTGTCCTCCATTTATTCATAACAAAAATGTCTATGTATGTCAGTTAATTAAGTGTTCCCATGCACAATTATGATTAAACCTTTTGAATATCAGTTTATGAAATTGAGCATTCATGCATGCTTTTTTTTAAATTTTTTTATAGACAATTGATGCTTGTCAATAATTGGCTTGGATTTTCTTGTTCTCTGACATACTAGATTCAGTGTAACAGAGTTACAAAATCAAATCTTTATATACATGGCCCATGTCCCATATACCTGCTGTTATCTTCTTCTTTTTTTTTTAGAGGATAATTCAGTGAAAATTTTATCATCACAAGAACAGAGAAATACAAAGGTAGAAAGACCCCTTAGGGAACTCAAAGAACCTGATCCAGATCAAACTACAATAATACAGAGCACAAAGCCACGCAATCTATATTACCCACCAGCGATTTGGCATTGCATGGATCATACCTAGAGGGATTCTAGACTTGCTCTTTGGCTGGTGGAATTGGTTGGGGAAGCATTCATATAACATTTGGAATTTAGTCCCACTGTGTTTATTTTGGTGTCTTTGGAAGGAGCGGAATCGGCGAACCTTTGAGGATTTGGATAATTCTGGAGATCAGATGCTTGCTTCTTTTAGTGGAACTCTTTTTGATTGGTCTAGGGCTTGGGAACTCACGTCTAGTGATTCTCTCCCTTCTTTTCTTAGCTCTCTTCTCTTTTGTAATTAATTTGTTGTTTGGTTTCTTTCAGCTTGTTTGTTCTTTTGTTCTTTTTTGTATTTCTTGGTGTGCTTTGTGCTTTTTATGCATCGAGAAGCCTTTTCGTATATATATCATTCTTACTTATAAAAAAAAATAAAAATTACCCACCAGCTCACGGGAGAGGAAGCACCCAATCAAAACAGAGTTTACACTACTAAAAACCAAAAAACACATCAGGTCTGCTAGTGAGGTAGACACTCCCTTTGGTTATGATGATAAGCTATTACACAATAAAAGCCCCAATTGGAGGCAAGAATGCTACTATTAGAGGCTTGAATCTGGAGCTTAGCCTCCATTCTTCCTCTGACATCCCTTTCAATGCTTTTGATCAGCTGGTCTTCTGTTTTAATGCTCCCTCCATGATTTGCAGAGTTACCATAGTTTTTAATTCTTTACTACAACATGTAGATATTAGTACTACTTGGAAATATATGAAACAAAATTGCCTAAATAAATGGCTGAGTATTTGAATGGTAAAATATTGTTACACACTTTTTAGTGTACATTTTGCACAAACAATGTCCATAATTTCACACACGTTGTCCACATTTTTTATGCATGTCCATACTTGACACATGGAACAGGTGATGTAATGCGGACAATGTACACTAATCAGTTTGCAATAATTAATGCCTTATATGAAAAGACCAAATTTAAAACTAGTTTTTGGTTGGAATATGTATGTGAAAAAGCCTAAATTTAAAAACTTGTTTTCACTTATCAAAAAAAAAAAAAAAACTTGTTTTGAAAGAGCTAACTCTAAAACTATCTTTTTTATGGAAATATGTTTGCTCCAATTTAAATGAAAATGGGTAAAATTTATAACTGGTTATATAGTTCCTAATTAGCAGGATTCTAATCTATGGCATCTCAAACACGTTCTTAAAGTGTTTTTTCTTTCCCCATCCCAGCCCTTAAGTATATATAATTTTTAAAGAAGACATGTATGTGTATAAGATCTAAAGATTACCACAAATAAGAAACAAAAGCAGATTCTGTCATCTACCACAAGTTCTTCAATAACAAAATATAAAGAAATTATTTGAAAGCCCGAAGAACAAGTAATTTTACCTTCAATCTGACACAAATTTTTGTATTAGAAGCTTTGTTGTTTGTTTTCTTTGCAAATAAAGCAAGATGTATGCATTGGCATTTGTTTGATAGGTATGTAAAGCAGCCTTCAGCTTTTACTTAATCAAAAGCATTATGAAATGAATCTATATGACTATAACTATGACAGAGAAATCCCTCCTTATAAGTTTATGTTAAGTTACTGATTGTTAAAAAAACTTAAGTTGTTTATGTTAAGTTACTGATTGTCCAAAAAAATTAAGTTGTTAGGAAATGGTGCATTTAATCATTTAGTCTAACACTTTCCCTTCATGTGTGGGCCTAAATTGGCCTTATTAGGTGGGGCCCTACATGTGATTTTATTTTATTTTTTATTTTTAATGGGAGGTAAGATGGAGACAAGATTTGAACGTAGGACCTTTTGCTTTGATACAATGTTAAGTTATTGATTGTCCCAAAAGCTTAAGTTGTTAGGAAATGGGAAATTTACTCATTTAATCTAACAGATTAAAATACCTAGGTTGTTAAGAACTTGTATTCTTTATAACCATGTAAAATTGAAATCCTATGTTGTAAATTTTGCAAGTATCTTTGATGTTCATAATTACTTTCTATTAATTAATGTGACATCTTGTGATTTTATATTTGGGTGGTTGTGGATGATTGGCATGAACTAAGTTTCATTGATGTACTTGGGTTGGACAAATATGATATATGTTGCTTGGATCTATTCTTATTTGATCATATGCTTGTATCATTGACAAAGTTCTTTAGGACATTTTTTGATATGGTTCTGCATGCATTTATTGGTTTATGTGCAGATGTATGTGCTCATTAACATTTTTTTTCCTCTCTTTTTATACGCTTCTGGATATTAATGTGAAAGGGATGTACTACAGGAATGCTGCATTCTGTTATCTTACTCACAACTACAACAACCGCATTAGTAAGGATCTTTTGGTCTACTGGTTCAAGGGCATATGTTCAAACTTTGAAAGGTGATTCTATGCATATTATAGATAGCGTTGATTGTGATCTGCTCTAGTTTATAGTAGATTTATTGTCTCTTTTATGTTTCTCTTTTCACAGGTTTAATGTTATTGCTCTTGAAAAAAATACTGCTTATAGCGTTGAAATAAGAACAGAGAAATGCTAGGGTCTTCTCTGTTTCTAATTGTTACCACTTCCATTTTCTTGTTCTTCCGAATTATTGTCACATATAATACTCTGGAAATGTGTAATTTTCTGGTTACTAATAATCAAATCTTGAGTTTATATGCCTTTTTTTTTTTTTTTTTTTTTTTTTTTTTCCAGTTTTCTTTGTATTTGTCCTTGATTATTGTTTTTCAAACTCATACACAAACTCCTTAATTTCATGATCTTTAATGGATGAAAATCTACACTAATTTGATTGTGCTCACCTTTGGTAAGAAAGGTTGTGTATCTATGTATTAATCAATTAGTTGAGTGGCACGTGCCCATGCATGCACAGTTCTAATAAAACCTGTTGAGTATCTATGTGTGAAATTGCATCTGTGCAGGCTTGTTTACATAATTTATGCTTGACAATAAATTGGTTAGGATTTTTTTTTTCTTCTGACATACTGGATTTAGTGTAAAACAGTTACAAATCCACATTTTATGCATTCCCAAACCCAAAGCCCTACTTGTTATCATGAATAAAAATTTGAGCTGTTTTAGTTCTGTTCTTTATTGGACTGACACGTGGGAATATATTGCAGAATTTTGAATGATGCAAACATGGGACATGATTATGATGGTTTGCTGTGGACTCTACGGTACATGCCCTGATTAAGTGTAACCATACATTACTTTTTATTTAAAATTTTGTTTCTTTAGCACATGTTAGTAATACTGTGAGGATTGCGTGCTTTAGGTTTCAATATTAAAAATTGTTAGTTCACCCCCATTGTAATGGTCATATGTCTGCATCAGTGTTCATTGTTGGTTTGGCTTAGCATGCATAGATATGGCTTATCCCCTTCTTCCCTTAGAGCTCATATGTATATTTACTTGCATCAAAAGGAGTTTGCAGGAACTCTCTTCTGTACTGCTGCTTCCGGATTCAAAGGGGGAGATATCATCTATATCATCTTCTACTTTGAGTGAGGTATCTAATTATTTTTTTTTTCTCCAGCCTCTTTCTTGAATGTATCTTTAACAGACAGCACCTGAAGTCAGCAGACTTTATCACTTTCAGTTATTTTTTTAATAATCAAAATGGTTAGGGTTTTTAAGTACTGTTAATTTAGAGGTGGTGGGAAATTGTCAGTCTGGAGAATCAGGAAAAGAAATTAGGGTGGGATTGTTGGTTCATTTTTTTGTGGGGTTTGTCACAATTTTGAATAGATAAATGGTAAATAATTGCAGCAATTAGGAATAGTTGAAGAAGAAATCCAATTCCCTAACCTCTAGACTGAATGACACTTCTAGCCCGCATAGATGGGACGGTGGGTAAGGTCATGGATTCAATAGTTACCTGATTTTTCCTTTGGGCTAGGTCTATCTTTTTATGTTCTCTGGGCATTGTAGAGTTCTATAAATTTCTTGAAGGGATCCTCTTGTGCACTTTTGTGTAGTTGAGTTCCTCTTTTTTTGCAAGAAATGTTTTTACGTATCACAAATTTATAAATGCTATTAATGAACATATATGTCTTCTGTATTGCTCTGATTAATATTGTTATCATCATATTGAACTAAAAACTGACTTTTTTTTTGGAGGAAATTTTGCAGTTTGACTGTAGTTGGCAAGTAATATGGAGTTGTCTCATGCATGGATTACCAATGTTCAGCTCAGTAACTGCAGTTGTAAGTTTTGTTTATGGAATCTTCTTTCGTATTGTCAATATAGCTGTTGTAAGTTCAGTTTGTACAATCATCTTTGGTAGTGTCAATCTTCTTTGGTAGTCTTTGTATAAGCTATTGAGGGTTCGAGTTCTTGTATATTTCTTTAACTTATTTTTCTTTGAGCACCTTAAATTTTCACTCAACTTAACTCTTTTTTTATTTGTTTGTTTGTTTGTTTTTTATTTATTTATTTATTTTTTTTGTACTTTTATTTTATAAGTTATGCCTTACTGAATTATAGTTATGATGATAGACAACCTTTCTCTGGTTTGTTGACAGTAAGAAATAAATAGCCTAAAAGATCTAATTGTTGGGAAATTTACTAACATAGCCTGCAAGTTTTTTCTAATTGTTTGTTCGAGTGCCACTTTAATGTACATTTTAATTTCCATGCAGGTTGATGCTGCTTTGGTGCTCCTTGGAAACATAATTTCATATGTGAGTGTCAGAACGTGTATCCTCTTAGACTGTGTTCTCACACTTTATTTGCATTATTCTTTTTTCTAAGCAATTAGGCGATGCCTTCTATAATAGTCCATTTACACCAATGTACATACTTTTGTTCTGAAAGTGTTTTTATGTCACCTATTCTTCTTTCCAGGATTTAATAAACACATATATCATACCTCAAGACATATGGGATCTTAGGTTATTTAAAAGAATGCCATCAGTGTAAGTGCATTTTACTTTGATTACATGTTAGTGGAAACAAATTCCTTTTGATTCTCCATGCTTGCTTCATTATTGTCTTTTAAATAGAGGAACTGAGGAGAAAACATTTGTATTGCTTAGGACGTTTGTATGTTTTGTCAATTTTAGTTGGCTGTTTGATTTATGTGATATGTGCAGTAAAGACATTTTTGCTAGGTACAAATGTGCATGTAAGCACTCGTAAATTGTTGGTTTTCCATTTAGTGGCAGTCACCATATTATGTTTTATTCTTGTGCAAGATAGAATTTGTTAGCATGATGCACTCATTTTAAAGGTGGAGGGTTGAAATTTCCACCCAGGATGTGTTTACAGCTTATACAATGGCACTGCCATATCAACAGTTAACTAATCAACCTTTTAATTTTCGTGGTTACATTCTAGAATTATTGTATTGGACCTTTGTTAACATTGTGACATATTTTGTCAGTTGTAGCCTTTTGTTATTTCTCAAACTCTTATCTCTTGAGGAAATTTTGTGTCGGGAATAGAGTGAAAATTCTGAGCCATCCCGGGGAGGGCAGATGACAGAACTAGTTGGTGACTTGGTGATTGACTATTGGATTGATAAGTTTCCCAAATTGCATCTGATTGTCCATCTTTGTTAAAACCAAACTGTCATAGAATACCTAATAGTTCAAAACTTTTTCCTTCACACACTAGTTACTGGCTAGTGTAATTCTTCATTGATTTGGCAAATTTCCCATGTAGATATTAATGAGAAAACATAAATGCATGATTGTAGATGTTAGTGTATATTGTTTCTATGAGTATATAACCATGTTTAGCATCCCCCTTACAAGTCATGGAAAACCCAAAAGTCACATTTTGTCATCTAAAATGGAAAAATAGGTTTTTTTTTTTTTTTTGAGTAAATATCATTGAGATAAAGAGAAGGGTGGTACCCAAGTACATGAGTTGTATACTGCGAGTGCAACACAAAAACATGAGAAAGCAAGAAACAAATCAATTTAAAGTATAGAGCTAGTGAAAACTCAGGCAATGTAGGCATTCCAGGAATCCCTTGACAGAAAAAAGCAAAAGACTGAAATCCAATCATATAATGCCTTCGGCAATAAATATTTCAATTTCGCTCCTCTCAATTCATGGCCCTCGAAACACCTAGCGTTACACTCTCTCCAAAGAAGCTACATGAGACACAAAGGAGGTTCTTGCCAAATCCCTCCATTACCTTGATGTCCTACACGCCCTTTCCAACATGCTAGCATATCGTGCATTGACTTTGGCATTTACCCTAGACACCAAAAATACATGATACTTTAGCCCACCCTCTTTTTGTGTATACTTATGTAACTTAAAGTCTATCTATTCTATTTATTATGTGGATTTATCTAATTATGTTTATAATTTTTTTTAGGTCTGTTTTGTACTTCATTTCATGTTACTTTTCAAGGAAAGGTTCTCAAGTAAGTGGCTTAAGCTGGCGTCTTTTGGATTTTTCTTGTCCATTATTTGGCTTATATTTGACTTATGTTTGTTGAGATGGATGATTTTGTCTTTATACATTAGATGAATATCATTAGCATTTTCTTTAGGAGGGGGGTTTTGGGCAGAAAGAAGAGGAACAAGGAGGAATATAGAGTATAGTGTTTGCCTCTTGTAGATTTTTGAGGAAGGAAAGGGAGGAATTTGGAAGGAGAAACCCACCCATTTTGGTTCCCTATCCTTTCTTCCCATAATCGAGCGAATTGGGACTGGTTGGAATATCTTTTAATGAAACTATGTGTTTCCAAAAATACAGCTAAACCAAAAAGAAAGAAAGGTGGGTGTAACTAGGCTTCAAAGAAAGCCCCTATCCTTTCCTCTACTTTATCTTCTACACATGTAAAAAGGAGTGACAGACTCCCTTACTTTGCATTAACTATCCCTCTAAAAATTCCCAAATAATTTATAGGCGAAACAAATGAACACGCAAAAGTATTAGTCATAGCTCTTGCTAGCCCGAACTGAATTAAGCATGTTACAAGTAGTATATAAGCTAGGGGAAAATTATTAATTTTTACCCTACACACTTCCCTGTAATAACATGGTATTAGAAGCACAACACACCTCCCACCACCCACCATTGCCAACTCCGACATTCCACATCGCCAGTGACCACATCCTTTGTATTTTGTCTTCTAGGATCTCTTGATTGGGAGGAAGACTTGGGGTGGACATGAGTTTGGTGGACTCTACTATCTTGATGCTTATGACTCCTCCTAGTTAGCAGCACTTGAATAATCTACTTCTCCTCTTCAGCATCAATGTCACCACGATCAGCCTTCTCTTCAGTCTACTTCATATTATTCATCTCCTTCCTCTATGAGTGTCAGTCCTCCTCCGTGTCTTCCTTGATTGCCTCCATCGCCTCCTTCACCAGCATTGATAGTTCTTTGGCCATAGCGCCCGAGAAGCCATTACAAGTGTTATGAGTAGTATATATTACAAGTGTTATGAGTAGTATATATGCTAGGGAAAAATTATTTATAATGTTTAGAAACTTCATATAAATGAAATGTCTTGTCTTAGGGTAATTTAATTTTTACCCTATTCACTTTTTGAGAATAAAGAAACACAAGGTATTTGTCAACTTAATGAAGCTGGGGTAGAGTTGTAGAACATTTAAGTTTCACGTGAGTTTGGGTTTGATTGACTTTTGTATGAGTTTGGATGTATTCTTGGATTGGCCACACATCAGATCCTTTTTCAAGGAATCAAGAATGCAAATTACTTTAATGCTTACATGGGGTGTTGTTCTATGTAATGAGTTTCAGTTATGGGTTGTGTACCAACATGTGTACTTGTACATATTCACTTTATTCATTTTTGTGCAGGGTGACATTCGTGACATTTTAAATCTTAGGAAAAGTCTCCTGAGAGCAGTTTTGGGACATGCTAATTGGAAGGTCTGTTTTCTTATAGTATTATGAATATGACATGCTCTTTAGTTTTCTAGTTGTTCTCATTTGGTTTACAATATTTCTAATTTATTGAAGCATTGATGTTAATGTTGATGCTGAAATCTGTTGTGGTACTTGTGAATGTGATCTTAAAGACTGGAGCTTCAAATATTTTAGTTTACCACGCATAAATTATCCTTATGGGTTAGAATTCTGAAGTTTTGTCTAAAAGATCTTGCGTCTAAGAAATTTGCATTATTTTTGTTAAACTTGACTTTTAGGTGGTAAGATTACTTTCATCCATTGTGCTTTGTAGTCTCCCTGTATTGGATATCCATGACTAAAAATATCTCGGTAAGCTCAATTTTCCATGGTCTGGTTTTAGGTGATGAAGGAAAGCATCATTTAGTTGATTGTGTTTTCTCATCCCTGAAACTTAAAAGGGCTTGAACTATTTGTAGTATTTGAGAAGTTGACTAGATGTACTCGCATTGCTGGCCTGTGCTCACCTTGATCGCCACAGCTACCATCATAATGTGGCCATGATAAAAGTACTTTGTCCATTATAACTCCTAGAAAACAAAAGAGGCAGGAATTTTCTTTTAGTAGGGTAAGAAATGTGTATAGACCCCTAGGAAAATTGTATGGTTATGCCAAAATTATTTTAACTGAACCCTCAGCTTTATGAAACCTTAAATATTATAAAAAAAATATAATCTATACTTCAAAGAGCCAGAGATCGACATGTTCTTCTTTTGGAGCTATTGTGATAGACTTAAAATTTAAATTTGCATATGGACCTTAGGTGTTTCATTTTGCTATCAGTTGAAGGTGTTTTATATGATGCTTTATATTTCCTTTCTTCTATTTGATGTTTATTTTTCACTTTTGAAGCCTGCACACTTGAATCATTGATAAATTATGTTAGTACTTGGTAGGGATCTTATATTTGATTTTTTTTTTGAATGTTGTGGTATTATGTATTAGTAACTGTTTTTTTTTTTAATTATGTAGGAGCCTTCTATATTAAATGATCGGGTGGTATTATTCTTGCCTGCAGCAGTGTATGCTCTATGTGCTGGTTGTGCTCCTTTTAAGCAATGCTACAATGGGTTTCCTCTGTCGTACTCTTTTGTAGATGATACTGAGGCCACACTAGAACAGGTTAAGGTTTGTGTTGACCTGTTCTGATTACCATCCAACTTTGGATCACATGCATGTTGGTTTTCTCTGAGAAACCCAAAATTTGATTGTGCTTGTAGACAGAAGACTTTGAGCATGATAGTCTTCATGAAGTGTTTGAGTGCTCTGTTGAAGTTCTTGCAAGAATTGATCAGGACTGTGGCGTTGAGGTGCTGAAATATTGTGTTGAGAATCACTCCATCTCTTTGGATTTTATATGATAAATTTTGGATAAATTCCTCTCTTTCATTTTTTTCAGGTTTCCCCACTTCAAAGCCATCAGGGTGTACGGCTTCCCCGTCAGTTGAGAGATCAGCTGCTGCAGGAAATGGAGACTTATATTCTTGGATCTCTTGTGGACAAGGAAATTGAAAAGAGTCCTATTTCAGATATATTCTTTAGATGCGCACTATTTTCAAACTTCATATATGGCTCATGTTTCACGAGGTTTGTGTCATCTTCTGATGCAGGACAGTAGCTTGAATGAGCTTTGATACCAATTCTGATATAGGATCTTTAGGCATTCTGCACTAAATTAGATTCTTGATGTAGGATCTTTAAGGCATTCAGCAATATCAACATTATGGTGTTGTACTTTGATATTTTGCATCCATTGGCATCTGATGTTGGCCCCTTGTGTTTCTTCACTGTTATGTATGCTTACAGGTTTTGTTAATTTTTTCAGGAAAAGTGAAGAAGTTTCACCATTTCTCTCTGAAATGGGCAAGTGCTTGTTAGAGTTGCTAGATCATGCTTGTAGTGTCATTCAAGGAAACTACACTAATTTTCGATCTCTCAGTTGCTTAGGCTCTGACTCCATTTTTGGTGGAACAAACACTCTGGTTGCATCCTTACGAAGTTTCATTTGCTGTCCGATTTTCATGAAATGGAGAGATCAAGATGATCTGGATGTATTCCTCTATGGGTCGGTTATGCAATCCATGGAAAGGCTTTTACATGCACTGGTGAAACTATATGAAGAATATTCTGAATGTGTAAGGAACTTCCGTTCTGAGAATATCTTGCAGGACTTACCTGTATCTGATAACTCTGTACAAAATTCTTTCGCATCTGATGGTAATAAAAGTAGGATCATGGATATGGAGTTGGATGTGAATGAAGATTCCAGAGATGTGGATATTTTAACTGTTGGTGTGAAGATTGCCACAGGCATATCCTTTTCTTCAGAGAAGTGGAAGTTCAGCATTATATCAGTCATTTCGAGTTTTTTCTCAGTTTTACCTATTGTTACATGGGATATCCTTTTTGAACTCATGGGAAAAGAATCTGATCAGAAGGTATATTCCACATATATAAATTTATGTAAATTTTTTTGTAATTGATGTGTTAAAGGTTCTATTTTTTAATTCAGGTGTGTGAAAAGATCTTATACAATCTCTGTCAACATCCTTACTGGTCCTCTTCAACAAAAATTACAGACTTGGTAAGAGAATTACTTGATGCTGTTTGCATACATTTCATCTAACAATCAATTAAGATATAAATAATAATATGCTGTACTATTTTTGATCCTTTGCGTTATTTTGCAGGTGAATTTATTTAATGACATGATTGAAATGCAAGTGAGTCTTAAGCTCAACTGTGTTAATATACTTGCTGCTATGCACGGGTTGCTTGCTTCTTTATTATCCGTGGTGACTGTCAGAAAGGATAAATATGCTGGCCCATCTTTGGGGGAGAAGGATTCTAAACAGGTATTTCAAATCTTCTTGTTGCCAATGAACTCTAGCTCAAATGCACTCCCTCCTCTCATAAGTGTGGGTGGAGGGTGAGGTCATGGGTTCAAAACCCGCTGGGTGTGTTTAACTTACATACCAATTAATAGGTATTAAATAAATATGTTGGGAGAGGAGAAAATTTTACTAAATGAGATATTTGAATTTGTTCTATTTCTGACTTATCATGATGAATGCTGCTGGGTTGCCTTTGTTGTGTGATTGTAATTATGGTATTCATCTAAACTTCAATTGAGAAACTTCTTGATTTGCTTTGCAGAGATTGACACATCTTGGAGATCTGGTGAATAAAGTTGCTGACTTAGATCTTCTTGACTGGTTTGGTCGTGTTAAGCTGATTGATTGCACATGTGATTTTGTTTTACTTTGTCCACAGATTGGTCAGGTGATTATCTTTTGACACAATTATTGGTGTGAGTGCTGAGGGTGGTGGGGGTAGTAGGACATTTAAATTTACTCATGATGTCACCCAGAAGGATTTCCATAAATTTAGGTTGGAGGACCAAAAGAAAATTGTAGGTTTATGGTAAACAATGTGCAGATTTGCTATGTGTTGAGTTTTCTATGATTTCAGTAAATGAGGCTCAAGATAACAAGATATTGGGCTAAAACGTGAAGCCCTATAAAGATTTTTTTTAAAAAATTATTATTATTATTATTTTAATTGGGAAGGGGGGTAGGGGAGGTACTGTTTGAGCTATAACTCTTTGTCATGCTAAATGAAATTGCCCCCCTTCCCCCCCACCCTAAAAAAAAAAGAATCTTTGCCACTAGGTGTATCCATGGGTTAGGTTCGTTCGTCGACTTGATTGGGTCTCAAAAACCCACTATTGATGCTGACTGATGGACTTAAAATTTCTATGATTGAGATCAGTTGAACCGGCTACCTTTCTCATCGATGGTGGAGTGTGGCAGAGATCTTGCCAGATCTGATGAGATTTGGCAAATCTCGAGTGGCAAAGAGTGGCAGAGAGCTACGAATGGTGGCACTGCTACGGACGACTAAGAGTCAGACGGGTTGGTTAGAGTCAGATTTCTAGATGGGAAACCTGTTGCCTGTCTGCCTGTCGTTGACTGACTCACAAGTTGGTTAGTCATTTGTGTTTCTGTCTGCTCTCATGAGTAGGATTAATATTTATGAATCTGTCTTAAGTTGCAAGGACATAGCCTGAGGTATTTACAAGTGTGAGAAGGGTGGGATAGGTTCTTACAATACTTTTACTTTGAAGTAGGTATTGTTAGTTGGGTCCGATTCTGGCACGACAATTGGTGTGGAGATCAGCCTTTGAGGGAGGCATTTATTGTTCATTAACTAGAGAGGTGTCAATGGATTCTTTGTTGGTACGATGACATGGGGGGGAAGGAGGAGGTGGGATATGAGATTTCATATGGACTTTAATGATTGGGAATTTAGTTTGTTATCCCTAAGGTTGTAATTTTGGTGTTCAGGATATCTGAGGCCATATTGACTCTCTCTCTAATTGCATACATTGTTTTTTGGTATTTCTTTCAATTCTTTGTTATATGTTTGCTGTGGCGTATCTGTTTACAGGCAATGATTGAAGGGTTGCTTATGTTGCTTCGAGATCCTGATTATCGAGTTAGATTTTTCCTTGCTAGACGAATTGGTGTGCTTTTCCAAACGTGGGATGGTCATGAAGAGCTATTCCAGGATATTTGGTGTGTTCCACCACAAAATTTACTATATGATGTTGACCTTTTTGTTTTGTTTTGTTTTTTTCTTTTTTTTTGGGGGGGGGGGGGGCATTTGCTTTAATGTGCCTGTCATGGTTATTCCTAATTTTTTTGAGGCCATCCTAGTGGTAGATATTGTTATTGAATTCTTTGGCAAGTGGATATTTTTGTCTTTAGGGAGAAGCAATACATGTCGCAAGGAGAATGTCAGCATTATTCTGACATTTTGGTGAACTGAAATTGTCTTCTGCAAGAATGTCTGTGAATCTGTGATGCTGATGTCTTTAGATTACCATAATCCATAAACGCAAATCAAATAAGATTTTCACCTGATCTCATTCCTGATAACAACTCTCTGTTAGTCTCTTAGTTTGAGCATAAATGTACATCATGATTATCACCAAAAGTACATTATGGATATTGTTACCTTCTCTAATCAGTCTGATCATCATTAGCTGTGATTTCTCTTTGGTGCCCATTTATTTGCTTTGTTGCAATGCCTTAATGCATGTACTCATTTATTGAGTTGCTGCCTAAATTTTGTACCTCTTTTATATTTCTGTTTGCTAGATTGAACCATGACTACTAACTTCACTTATTCTTCCCCGTTTGGTTGAAACCATTACTGTTATTAAGGGTTTTGAGGATTTTTAAATATTAGAAAGGCCATCGGTAAACCAGATCACTGTTGAAAGCTATTGATTTTAATTGTTAAATAATAATATTGGATAGTCATATTCAACTATTACTTTCACCATTTTCCTAAGAATTTCTCTTTGAATAAGTTGATGGTCATTTTGCAAAAATACCAGTTTTAATATTAAGTGGAAAACCTATGGGTTCAAGATCCATTGGGTATGTGTGTAATTTACTAGTTAAAAAAATTTAGAATTTATGCAGAAGAAAGACATAGTTGGCCTATGACTTAAAATGCACTTGGAAATATTAAATTATGAAGGGTTTCATGGGGCCGCAAATAGGAATTAAGGATGGAGGATTTAATTTTGCAGCATGTATTTGAGGGAGTTAGGGTTGTTGGGGTTGGGTATTTGTGGTTGGTAATGCTGGAAAAATAGGTTGATTGAGATTCAATTAGGGAGTAACAAGCTGAGTATATTTTGGAGCTCAACAGTCGAAAAAGGTGTGAAAAAGGAAGAAAAGCAGATCTGGTTGGTTGTTAGCAAAAACTCAGTAATGCAGATATAGGTTTGTGGATTATACAAGGGTTTTTATCCTATTCTTTTTAGGGTTCTCAGGGTGTGGAATTATGATCTAGTTGCAAGACTTCAGGTTACTGGAAATTAAAGAGAAAGGAATAAAAAAAAAGATAAATCTAGACATTGCATATATATTTTTTGATAAGTGACATTGCACCTAGTTTTTGCAGGTGTTACACCTTTGGTCGTTGACATTGCTTAGGGAAGGATTGCATCAAACAAACCTCTACACCATTATAGCTGTAAATTTATCTTTTTTTAACCATTAAAAACCACAAAGAAAAAAAAAAAGCCCAATAAAATAACGAAACCCAAAGTAAAACGACCCAATGGTCTGAAACTACAAGCCGTTCTGGAAAACCTTAAAGCTCCAAAAAGACCCTTGAATACTAAAAGAAAATACCACAAAAATATAACAAGACCAACCTTTTGCCACCTGCATCACTGGAGACTTGAAGTGCTGAACCATAAGAGAAGTAACAGAATCAAATAGAATTTTGCACTGTTAAAGCCCTATTCTTGTTATGGTCAATATTTTATTGTCATGTGGTTGCAACCGTATATATTACTGTCACTAGATTCTTCTATGAATGTGAATGTTATTTTGGTTAACAGAGATTGATATTTAGATTTCGAAAAAGTGATTCTCAATACTAACGTCTATTAATATTCTCTTCTAGTTCGAACTTTGGTGTTACATTGGTGGTTTCCTCAAAAGAAAAACTTGTTACAGCAAGGGAGGTCCTAGCTGCTGGTCCTCAGCCTCAACCCACGCTGGAAACTGTTATTATTACTCTAATGCACATTGCTTTTTATAGTGAGAAAGTAGAGCTGGAGGTATACATAGTGCCTTTTCATTTATTTATTTATTTAGAGCATTTTTTTATGTGAGGTAAAGTACAATGAGGTAAATACAAAGAAAAATCAAAGACGCAGTAATTAGAATATGAACCAACCCTTCTCTCCCCCCCCCCCCCCCCCAATTTTTTTTTTTTTTTCCAATTATGCAAAATGAAAAATTAATATGCATATTTATTCATTACATATCTGAATTTACCAATAAAAAAAAAAGAATATGAAATGGTGGTGAAGATGTCCATTCTTGTAATGCCTAGCTTCCTTGAAAGCGTCAATAATGAAGGTTACCAGATCTCCACCTAAGATTTAGTGCAATCAAAGTGGATGGATACCAGGTAATTTCTCATGATGGATGAGCATGAATTGAATTCTGAACAAGGCCAATTCATTATTGTTAAACAATTCACCATTGGTAAAGTGGTCAATCTCCAAAAAGCATCTTACAACTTGAATCTTCAATGCCTTTTTGCCTTTATACACGAAATCTTTGTTTATTGGCATCTCTCATCTTGATGTTGAGGCAAAGAAGACAACATCAAGAGTTGATTGATTTGTTCCCCTTAACAAGAGTTGGATAATAAGTTTCATCACAGCTATTGGAGGGTATTCAATTTGCTGGTGGAAGATTGGATTATTTCTTAATGCATGTTCATATATACATACTTTGCATATAAGTAGTCTTTTTCTTACCGATCTGTTTCTTTTCCATGGTGTGGCGTATAAAAAATGCCTAGGATGTTTAAAACTTGCTACAATCCTGTTATTGGAATTTCAAATTCATGCATATATATCAACTCATTATGTTTATTCGTGATTCTTGATGGTTCATCCAGGCTGTATTTATGATGTGTGCAGTTGCTGCTATTGATCCTTGTCAGAGGTATAAAATCCATCCTATTTCTATGGTTTGCATTATCAATTAGTAATGGTTAGTTTCTTATTATTTGCAGGCTTTTTTATTTTTTATTTTTTTCAGGGAATTGGTCAACGCAGTACTTTATAATCTATCCAGACAGCTTAAGTACACATCTATGCTGAAGGTAATGAATATAATTTTCTTCTTTTGGTAGTGTCTAAAATTTCATGAAACTAATTGAACTATTTACTTTTTAAAGGATCTGTGAGAACATTCATCTTAATGGACTTAAATTTCTTGAAAGTTGAAGTACTTCTCTGATATTCTTGAATTTCCTGTGTTCTTTGGCAGTATTTGGAGGAACTAATGGGATCAATTCTCTTTTGCTGGGTTGCTTGTGGTGTAAGCTTAGTTGCACTTGTGGAGGTAATGTTTGTCTTAGTGTGTGTGAACAACCCTCATTGATAATATAGTTTTCTCCAACATAGGTAGGGAAACTGCTATCATATTTGGCATAGGTTGCACCTCAGTTAATTTGAGGACAGAGTTTGTAGAGATAGGGAGATGAAATTTAAAGTCTTGAAGTACATCGAAAAAATTAAATTATAAGTTTGTACTAGCTTTTTGATTTTTTTTGTAAGTTTGTCCTTTTACGACTCTCCCCTTTTGTCTTCTTAGACCAGGCAAAGGGAAGAACATCTAGAATTGATGCTTTTCTTATATACAACCTAACATGTTGGAAAAGGAGTTGACATAAACACTATGCTCACAAAATTACTAGGGGCCGATATGTGTCTATGGTTTAATGTATTGATTTAGGAATCAGACAAGGATGGCATCTGCTCCCTTAGAAAGAAACATTAAGTTGTTTCCCACTTTATAAACTGTAAATAAAGTTGTGATATTCCTCCTTGCATTATTTTTACATGACATTCTCCAATACAAAGTAGGGTGACCTCAGTTTCAAGTGTTTCAAAAAGCTGTCCTTTTGTTGAACTGGAAATGATTCAGGGTCGCATAATTTCTACCCAGTAATCAAATTGTTTCTGTTCCATAAGGCAGGGATCTTTTGAAAATTCAAAGATATTGATATATATGCTTGACGGGAAACTTGAATATTATGTTTTAAGTATGTATTTTTACCAAAAAAAGAAAAGGAAAAAAGGTTTTAAGTATGCATTTTTATACTATATTGCCAGGAACCAAATTCTTTACAGGTTAATTCTTTAAGTCATATACTGCCGTACTGGATGCTTCTATTTTTAAGCTAACCAATGTGTTTGATCTTCTGTTTGAGAAATAGATTAAGCAATGATTATTTTCTTGATTTGAGTTTATCCTAAACTACATTGATTTTTATGCCTGTTTTATTGCAACTATGTCTTGTGCTTTATCCTTTGATGTGGCATGTCCATCTCCTGTTCATTGTATTGCATTTTAACATGTCACATTCTGACCCTGCCACCGCTTAGCAATAAATAAAAAAAAGAATTAATTTCAACTCACACACCAAATCAAATCTTGGAAAATACTTGGAGTTGTGGCAATTTCAGAGAATTCACTATTTGAATGCTTTGGTAGCTTTTTGATATAGTGTGTTGTAACCTGTTTGACTTATTTTGGTGGTTTAATTGGAGTTGGTGCCTTTTGATATGAACTATTTCAAAAATCCAATATTTTTCATTTGTTTTAGTTAAAAATGATTCATGAAACTGATAAGAAAATGCATTTGTGAACCTTTTTTTTGTGTGGATGAAATGCATTTGTGAACTTTATAAGTCTAAATGGTGTTAACCTATAGTCCCTTTTTATTTGACCACCAATGTGTTATTTTGTTATATTAATGTTGAAAACAAAGTTGATGCTTTGAATATTCAGTTGCTTGTGTAGTGCCTTTATGCGTATGCAATGCTGGTAGCTCAACTCCAACCTATATTGAAATTTCCACATTATCAATCTATTGTTGACTATTTAAAGTTTGTTAAATTACTGATTCTCTCAAAAGTTTAAACTATTAAGAAATGATGAATTTAATCACTTAACCATAATTCTAACACTCCCCCTCATGTGTGAGCCCAAACTCCCCCTTAATAAGTGAGGTCCAACATGTGGGATTTTAACATTTTAAATGTGAGGTTGAGTGGAGACAGGCATTGAACCTAGGGTCTACCATGTTAAATTACCAATTGTCCCAAAAACTTAAGCTATTAAAAAATGGTGAATAAAATCACTTAACCATAATCCTAACAAAGTTTATATTCTTCTAATGGTTTTTTCTTGGTTTGTGTTATGGCATCCATAAGTGTTCCATCTGACCACATTGCACCTGTTCAATGTAGATACGTCAACTTTTTGTTTCAGATGCCGAACCTAGTTATTTCGTACAGTATTGTTGCCATTGGCTTCTTCCAGCTCTGGTCCTACATGGGGATATCTCCAACCTAAGCTGGGTCGCTAAGGTATGAGCATATTCTAATAACTATCTCATTTTTATAACAAGGGGATGGGAACCTCTAATTTCAGCTTGATATCAAGTTTCTTTGTTGAATACTTGGGTTTCTAGAATGTCATTGTTAAATATATAAGTTATAACTGTTGTGTTCTGTATATTGCTTGTTGATTGTGCTGGTGTCTGGTTCTTTTATCTGTCTTCTTAAAAATATATTTCCTTGTAAATTTGTCATTGAATCTGATGGTTGTTTGATACCAGGTTGCTTGTCACCCGTTGGCAGTTCTGGTCAAAAATCACTTTGTGCCAATCTTTGCTATTTGTATGGCATTGCATTGCAGTAAGAAATCTGGGTGGGAAAAGGGAGCAGTTGTGCTTCAGAGTTCAATTTTGCGTCTTGCTGAGATATCTGAGAGTGAACGAGACAAACTCATAAAGAAACATATGGTTTGCTCCTGCTTTTCATCTCTCTCTCTCTCCCTCTCTCTCTCTCTGTCTCTCTCTCTCTCTCTCTATATATATATATATATATATATATAAATGATTCAGGAAGTTTAAGATCTATGACATGCATAAAAATATTAGTCTAATTTAAAAGACATCACATAGTCTCATGCTCTTTGAACTGTGTAATCTTTTTCTTTTTTTGGATAAGTAATGAGTAAATTTTATTGAAAAATGTATGTCACCGATACATCATATCTTTGGTTTGATGAGTATGCTGGGTGTCTTCCTCCTAAAAATAAAAGATCTCTGAAAAATGTAAAGAGGATATGAAATCTACTAAACCAGTTGGTCACCCCGTATCAACTAAAAGCCACGAAAACAATGAGCTTACCAACATCAACTTAATTCTTGTAGTTGACAATTGCTGCGCCCTAAAAATCGTTTGATTACTTTCCCTCCACAAAGTCCACATCAAACATGGTTGTACTAAATCCCAAGCTCTGTGTCAAAAAGGAGTTTGGCTTCCTTCTTCAACCTTCAATCAACAAAAGCACAGTCTTGGCCATCACCCACCAAACTCTGAACATCCCAAGGACAAACTTGCACAACTCCCTTGAAAAAGAGCAGTGGAATAGGAAATGATCCAGGTTCTTGCCCCTCCTCTTGCATATGCAACTCCAATCGACTATTATCTGATTTATTGACATGCTAGAAGGATTGAGAAATTATGTTAAATCCTAGAAGGAAGGCTTATGCTAATTTAATATATTTTTTAAAGAAATAATTGGTTATCAAGTGTATGGTGATTGTTGTGTATTAGTATTTTGTTGATTTTGGTGTTATGTTAATTGAAACAAGGCAGCAACTGAATCCTGCACCTTCTAACTCTATTTTGGGGAATAGGGGTTAGGGTTGATGTAGAAAGTGGTAGGGCCAATTAGGATTTGATAGTGAAAAGTATCAGGAGTAAGATTTAGGGTTTAATAGGCTTCTAGGGTTGTTTGCACTTTGCAGATCTGATTTGATCTAATTTTTAGATCAAACAGTTAAAGTAGAGAAATAAAAAGAGTAAATTAAAGAGCAAGTAGAAGATGAATGAGAAAGAAACAGAATGATAGCAAGATACTAGGAAATCAAATGTAGCTCTAATCTGTCAGTTCTCAATAATTTGACATATTGTTAAATGTGCATATTCTTAAATGTGAGTGAATAATGGTTAAATGATTAAATTCACCCTTCCCATCAGCTTAATCTTTTGGGACAAGTGGTAGTTTATCATGGTATTGGAGCAAGTGATCTTGAGTTGAAAACTTGTCTCCACTTTACCTCCAATTTAAAAAACTAAAAATTCTACGTGCTAGACCCCATATATTAAGGGAGTTTGGGCCTACACGTGAGGGATAGTATTAGAATAAAAGTTAAATGATTAAATTTACTATTTCCTATTAGTTTAAACTTTTGGAACAAGTTGAATTTTACCATTTCCTATCAAAATGAGGAAATTCTTTTAAAGATCAAGGTAACTTCTAGTTTAAACTTTTGAGATGGTTTGGTCATATCTAGAGAATAGCAATTAATGCACCAGCCAGAAGAAGTGAATTGATTCAAGTTAATGGAATGAAAAAAGGTTGAGGAAGAAAAAAAATAACATTAATAGAAGTAGTAAAAAAAGGATGTGTCAATTAAGGAAGTAACAGAGAGTAAGACTTTGGATTGAATGGAATGGTGGAAAAGAATACATGTGGCCAACCCTTACTAGTTTGTTCCTAGTTTGTTGAGGATCCATGTTTGAGCCCAAAGTGTCTGGACTAAGGCTTGGTTATTGTTGTTGAAGGTTATTTATTAGAATTACATTTTTTTTTGTAATGCTAAAGAAAACCCTAAGAAAAAAAACTCTGGCCCCACCATTGATTAACTCTGGCCCTACATTAAAACCTTAATTAAAAATCCTGAAAAGACATAAATGGTCAAAACAATAATCTACTATATATCAGCTGACTTCCACGGACTCTTATTGGATTAAAAGGACTTCTTAAACTTAGTAGGGTTTATGAGCTAGTTTAGGGCATTGACAATGGAAAATTCTTCTCCATCCAGCCCAATGGTACATCATCACTAATTTCCATGTGCATCTCTTCATGAGAGGTTCGTTATGCAAATGCTGATTTGTTCTGATCTATATTATAGTTGATAAAAAACTAATTTATATTTCTTGTTAGTCAGGACTGAGTGAATTTTTTAAAGAATCTTTAGTTATAATTTGTTGTCTGGCTTCTTTGATATTTGTAGGTATCTATTGTCAGCCACATTCTGTCACTAGCCTCTTGTGCATCAGATCCTCCGGTCCCTTTATTTTCCAAGGATACCATTGTGCATGCGGTTCAAACAGTTGTTGATGGTTTTTTGGAAATGTGCATTGCCTTACTACACTCTTTGATTTCTCTGTGTTCCTTTGTGGAGCCTTATATTCATATTTGTTCTTACTGGACTCATGCAGGGAGGACAATCCTATAACTGCTGGTGTTGTCGATAAGATTAACATTTTTCGCCCAGATAGAGTTTTCATGGTGATGTTGCATTTTCATCTAATATGCTTTTCTGTTTCTGTGTTTCTGAAATTTTTCATGCAAATTCTGGTCTCTTTCTTATTTCTTAGAGTTTCCTTGCATTGTGCAGTTTATAGTAGAAATGCATTATAAAATAGCAGCAGCTGTTCATCATAGGCATAAATGTCATCGGTTGGCTGGAATTGAGGTTCTTATAAATATTCTCGGGCACAGAGCTGCTGTTTCAAGTACTTCCAAGTGAGTTTACATTGAAAAGCTTTATGTTTTAGTTGTTAATGTGAAGTACTTATTATTTGCCCATCAGTATCTATTTTGGTCTGTTAAGATGTGGTTGAGGTGCACAGGAAGCGGAGCTGTTGTTTAAGGCCTCATATGTTTAAAATCCCCTTTCAAAAAGTCTTCTCAGATGTTGTGGGGCCTAGAGGTTTGGATTTAGGCTTCAAAAGATTTTATTTTACTAGCTCTGTTCAAGTAGATTTGAAGTCAGCTTGCAGCCACTTTTGTTGTCTTTTCTTCTCTCTTCTTTCTTATCTATGTTTTATAATTACTTTGTCTTCCCCCCCCCCCCCCCTTTTTTTTTTGAACTTGTTCTCCAAGTTTCAATTATTAGTGAGGGTATTAGACTTCACCTTGTGGGAGAAAGAATTAACTTCCTTCTTTGGATTTAGCTTCTACGATTAATTAGAAATGGTCAAGAGGATGATCACTTGCTGGATGTTCTTAATGTAATTTGTTATGGTTGCTTTCTGGTTGGCTTAAAAATATTTCAGATTTTCTAGGTCGGGGAGTGCTTCACTATTTTTTTCTTTATGATTGGTGGATATTATATTTTCACTTAATGCTGTGAATTTTTACAGTATTGTTGTTTGAAAATTGGGCTATTAATTAATTTTCATGTTATACAGTGCTAATTTTGTTCAATTATGTCACATTGCAGTCAATATGACTTCTCTTTTTTTTTTTTTTTTTTTTCTAATGTTGAATTTATGCAGTTATCTTTTCAACTTAATTGGGCAATTCATTAGTTCTCATGCTTTACAAGACCAATGCTGTGGTATCATTTCCGCATTGCTGAGGACTTTTAAAAGTAACCCATCCGAGGAAATGATCAGTGTGCTGGGTGAACAACTTCAGGTATATGTCATATATTGATCATAAGATCTTTAGTAGTTTGCCCTTTTTCTCAGTCAAAAGTTACTGCTCTCCTCTGATTGTGTGTTGCAGTTTTTGGTGTCAAAGTTGGTGGCTTGTTGCATTCCATCAGAAGCTAATGGGGAGGATTCTGGAACTAGATTGTCTCAAGTTTTATCTTTGTTACTCCAGCTAACTGTAGATTCTGATCCAGCCTTTTATGATTACATCAGAGTAAGGTTTTTAGAAGCAGATTTATTTCATTTGTAATTAAGCCTTGAACTCAATTTAGTTGAAATATTGTCTGAAAATTGACAAAGATATCTTTATGGCAGGAATTGGAACCATTCCCTGAAATAGATATCTTTGATAAAATACGAAAGTTCCATCAGGAATTATGCCGTGCCTACTCTCCAAGAGACCACTTATTGAAGGTAGAATGTGTTCAGCTTTTAAAAGGTTTACATTGGTGTTCAAGTAATTAGATATTGTTCACACCTTGTTTTCACTTTTTTTCCCCTTTTACTGGTCCCATTTTCAGTTCGTGAAGAGATCTTCCTATCTTCCACCGAGGTTACTTTTGTGGAGGTGATTTTTCTATTTACCATTATTGTCTGTACTCATGAAGTACATCAAATCTGAAGTTATAAAATGATAATGCTTTAAATGTTCAAAATAAGGAATAGAATTGCATAGTATTAACTTTCTTTTTTGGTGAAGAGTATCAACTTTTGATGTACTAGAAAGTGGGTTTGATTGCCTATTATTAAATTATTCAATTTGCAATGTTCTAGTTCTGTTAATTGAAAACTTGTGATCTTACATGGCTTGTGAGATCCTTTATAAACTTGGTATATTCTTGCAGTCTCCAAGCACTGCACAAGAAGTTACTCATGGGTGAAACTTGTCAGAGTGGAAAGAATTCAGAAGATCTTGTGACAGATAGATATTGGAATGGTGACCATGAGATGGTGCATGCAGTCTGGACTCTTGTCCGTATGTGTGGTTCAGATGATGCTGATAGTGTTAGAGCATTGGCGTCAGATTTCATTTCTAGGGTATCATTATTAGATAGTTTCATTTCATATTTTTTTATTACAGGTTCATGTAATTGGGCTTGTGACATAATCTCTGTTGATTGTGACTGCAGGTTGGTATTGGGGACCCACATTGTGTTGTTTTCCATTTGCCTGGAGATTCTAGTCACATTCATGTTTGCCAACCAATTAATCATGACACTGCTACAGGAATCAACTTTCACATGGTTACTGGCATATCTGATGAACTTTTAATGGCTATTTTGAAACTTCTGAAAAAGTACCTGATGGATGATTCTGTTAAAATAATTGATATGACATCACAAGCTCTTCGGGTGAGTGACAGACGTAACTACATAGTTTTGTGCACTATGTTTGTTTCCCCGCCTCCCCCCCCCTTCTCTCTCTCTCTCTCTCAACGTGCTTGATACCTGGTCTGTGATTTGGTTGTATAATAAAAAATTCATTAAAACAAGAGATAACCTTTTTTTTTTTGGGGGGGGGGGGGGAGTTTTTAACTTATTATTTTGAAGGCTTGTGGTAAGGTATAAAATATTATCTTCATTAGCTATTCGATTAACAAAATCATGTTTGTTTATTTAAATCTCAATGAAATTTAGTTTCAAAATTTTTAAGATGAGACAGTCCTTTTTCCTCTGTTGTCTTGGTACATGGAGCAAGAGAGGATGGCGAGGATATAAGATTGACTGGAGGGTTTCGCGGTATTTGTTTTGCACAGGAAGTCATTTTTGGATGTAAAAATAACTAAATGTTCTACAGGGTGTAACTTGATCCTTAACGGGACAACCAATCCCAGGTGAAGGTGGGATGTCTGGCAAGTTAGCCTGCACCTTATGATTAATATATTTTTATGTCTCTTGGTTAAAATGTACAGACCAATGGAGTTTTAGTTCATCATCCACTTTCTTAACATAAGGAACATTGTAAAAGCTAACAGAGTTTAGATTAGATTAGAGTGTTACAATGTTGATGAGAGTAATAATTGAGGGATGTAGATTGGGGGAAATGAAATGCAAGGACTTGGAGATTCATGGAAAGTATCGGAGAGCTTATCAGGATGGGAATAAGGCAGAGGACATAAGTTATTCTAAAAAAGATGACGAAATTTCTGGTAAGGATATGCCTTTAGGACTGCATTGAGGCATGATATGGTTTTCAATTATATCATTATTGTTCAAAAATTTGGAATAGTTATGAGAAAGACTAGAAAATAGTAAATTTTTTTGATAAGTAATGAAACTTCATTGAAAAGAACAGAAAAACAACAAGCAAGCCTTCATGTACACAGGTAGTAGACTAGGGACAGGAAACAACAGAAAGTACAAAGATTTAAAAATTCTATAAGAGAAGAGAAAGAATTACCGCTCATCATATCCATCTAATCATACAAAGAACAAAAGAAAAAACGCCGCACATCCAACAGAGTGTTCCTCCTTTCAAAAGTGCATTGATTCCACTCTCCCTAAATTGTCCACCTAATTATTTAGAAAAAAAAGTTGGGTTCCCTAAGTTGAAATACTTACCTACATGCTATTGTATGACGATCTAAGATTTTGACAAAGTGATCTCCTGCTGCGTACTCCTTAAGGTTTGTGGTAGCTGTCATGTTATTTTTTTCTGTTTCTAGACTTTGAAGCTCATGACAGTTGAATGTATATGTGGGAAATCTAGTTTTAGGACCTGTGTTCAAAATGTTTTGTTTGAGAATTAACTTTGCATGTATGCCTTTTGTTCATAATCTTATTTTGTTACTAACAGTGCTTCATATAAAGGTATTTATTTTGCAAGATTGACTTTGTTCCTGTTGAATTGTCTTCTAGTACTCTAGTGTATTTATGTGTTTATGATTGTTTCTTCGCCTAAACCAGGGAATTCTTTCAACTGAAAGTGGTCAAAGAGCTTTAATGTCATTTGATTCTTATGAGAGGTCTCTTATTGAGGCAAGTATTCTTCTATTTTAAATTTCTGTTTTTTAATATTATTTTTTTCAAGTCATAAAATGCTATAAAATCTTTTTGGCAATATGGTAAAAAGGTTCTTGTTTTGGCTTAAAGGCTTCAAATGTTATTGTTAGGGTATCAGTAACAGCTTCCTCAGCATCACTACTTTTATCACTGATTCATATTGAATTTTCCACGTTAACGATGAGTCAAAGTTATTTTTAGGAACTTTCAGTGGTTAGGAATTAGATGCAATGTGGTGGGGCTTGGAATCAAATTTGTATGAGATTTTTGTGAAATATTATTTTGATTACAGAGGAAAACCAAAAGATGATGAATCAACCATGTTGGAACCTAGTGTGCAAATTAACTTTTACTTTCAACATTTTGTGAAAATTGAAAATTCATGTATATTTGTTCGTCTTGCAGGTTCACTCAAAAGGAATAAACATCGATCTAGTGGAAAAGTTCCTTTTGGATCTGGAAAGGAAGTTCAAAGGTATTCGGTGCTATCTTTTGAAGCTTATTTGTATTTCTGATGTGATTTTTTGCATGTGATGCTTTTTCCTTATGGAAGTGTTTTTGGTAATTTTTTTAATGTGTAATTACATGGTGTTGTCAGCTCTTACTCACTCATTATAGTCAACATTTTTCTTTCTCTTAGGATAGGTGGATGAATGATTCTTTTTTCAGTTGCTTTTTGGTTGTTTGTTTTCAATAACCTGTTAACCATGTGCTTTATATTTTCCAGTGAACCTCTGTTACACCCTCCGCCCCTTAGAAACTTATTAGAAGTTTTCTTCTCTGTCTTCACTCCTCTTTTTTGTCCATCTCCGTTCTACTTTATTTTAATTCCTCTTATGGTCTCTTTATTGAGACTACAGAAAATGATTGTTCTTTGATCCTTAATTTTGGCCTTGAATCGTTGGTTTTATACTTGCATTACCTGTATTTTCCTATCAAAATACACACATATTCATATGTATTATGTATATGTGGAGTCCGCCATATGTAGGAGTAGCCTTTAAAATTACATGGCAAATTGTTGCATAACCATGTCTCTGGTGACAACGAAGTAGAAAGGATTTGAAGAGATCTAAATATAATAGTTGACAAGTGATGTTCAGGATTATGAATTTGGAATGGATATAATGTCATCCAACAAGTGTTTGAGTAAGGATGATAACTATCTTGTATTTATTAATCATGTAGCCCAAAGAAGCCCAGCTTTGCAGGCCCTTCTTTAATTATCATAATTCTGCCATCTTTTTTTATTGGAACTGTAAGTGCCTCAGTATTTCACAACTATCATCCGAATAAAAAAAACTGGAACTAGGCTAATTTATGCCTTCAGTTTGGTATAATTCACATTCTGATTTTACTTCCTTGGTACATTTTAGTTTATCCTCTGGAGTATAGATCTCCCCTTCTTTTTTTGGCTTTTCTTTATTTGATGATTAGTGCATTGAATATTCACTAATATGATTGTATTTATATTATCAGCTGAAGCAATTTCGTTGGAGAAATCTACTGTATGGGTGACACAGGGTAAAACCTTCGAGATGTGGATTTGTCCACTTGTGTATGCGCTAATTGGATATTGCAATGATGTGATTCTAAGGTATTGTATTTATACTTCTAGAGATATCCTGAGAGTTCCTAAACCAAATTCTGTTTACTGGTATTCATTATGGTTGCCTCATATTTTGGTTAATTAGGTTCAATTTTGTATGCAGATTATGTCAGGAAATTGTGTTGTTGAAAGCTGAGGTTGCTCAGCTTCTATTACCAAGTGTTATTGTCAATCTGGCTGGTAGGAACGATTTGGAAGCTGGTCTTCACAAAACTATCTCCTTGCAGGTTGTATTCTTGAGCTCTTTTGGTTGGTTTCTAGTTATAAATTTTTGAAGTTTATTTTACTTTTAAAATCAGTAGAATATTTAGACATTTTCTGTTTAAAACCGATCACTCTTTGGGAGGCAATAACTCAGAGGGAGTGTCTGTGGAAAGAATTGTGTCACTTGTTTCTTGTTTGTGGGCTATGCCTTTTCTTGATCTCAAATAAAATGGGAAGATATCATGAGGTGAGTGTAAGGTCAACCATGCTCTATAGTTCCAACTGCTTTGTGAAGCAGCAGACATTCTGAAGGGAGGATTTTGACAAGGACAAGTGATATCCAAAGAGAGATAAAAGATTAAGAATTTAACATAATCCTTGTATATTGGATGTGGAACCATTTGAGGACAATATGCAAACACTTTATGCATGAGAAACAAAGGTACATTGCACTAGGTTGTACTGGCCCTTGTAACTGTTTGCAAGTAGCTGGGTATTGGCTTTGTGGTTGAGTTGTTCACTGACAAATGTGCATCAGCATCATTACAATTAAGCTTAACGTAATTATAGTCTGATGTGCCATTCTGCTATATCTTTTGCATTGTTGCTCTCACAAAGTTGCTTTTTAACTTGGTTTCACTTGCAGTTGCAGGAACATATATTCACAGAGTCTAATAAGTTGATCAAATCAATTCAAGTTTTCTTGAATGCCCTTAATGAACTCCGATTATGTCATGTCATGGAAAGATCTTCTCTGCCATCAAAGAGGGAAAGTTCTAAGGTGAATTTGTTAAACTATCCTTGAGTTGTTTGTATTTGATGCTCCTTGAGTTCTTAGATTTTCTCAAATTGTTAAATTTTAAATTCAGTAAATAAATAAAATATTGTCATCTAAGACTACATCCATCAATTCCCACTTAATTCATGACTTTGTGATGCATTTGTTTGTGCTAAATATATATAGCTTTATTTAATAAATTTGCTTTGGGTTATCAGAAATATATGAAGGAAAAAGATAATTCAGAAGAGGTTTTTTATTTTGTTGATGCTATGATTGTTGAGAAAGAGTTTTGAGGAAAATAAGTATAGATGAAGTTGGGACAAAGTTTCCTGATTTTGGTCTTTACATTGCTTTTGACGGGATGAGGCTTTGCTTATTTGGATTTGTATAAATTAATTGTCATAAGACAAACAAATTAATTCCGTCAATCATAAGCTGTCAAAGTTTCTATGGGTCATTACTTAGTGCTCATTCAGCCAAGTGGGGTGTTAGGAGGGGTGAGCCAGTCCTATTTTCTTTGTCTTACACACACACGCATTCACAATGTGTTTGCCTTCAAGAGTTTAATCTGCATTTTTGTGCTTGATAGACTGATGTTTTGAACACTAAAAAACTAGGACACGGAAATTAATTAATTAATATTTATTTTTAGGAAAAATGTTTGTAAAACTATCTAAAATTAATTTAAAAGTAGTAATAAATACCAAAGAAGTACAATGATACCCGTAAAATGTTGTTTTAAGTACAAAACAAGAGTTCAAATAAAAAAAATATATTAAGTAATTACCCAATCATAACAAACCAAATCTCTATCATAATTTTAAAACCAAAAAAAAACAAAAAAAAACAAAAAAATTTATTACCACAATAGTTCCAAAACAATTTTAATTAAAAAGTCCAAACCAAATAAAATCTCTCCTCTCACAAGTCACTACCTGGCAACTAGTCTTCCACCTTTGAAAACAAAAAAAGAAAACAGCTTAGTCTGAGAAAAGAGAATGGAGGAGTGTGAGTAAGAGTGGGAAAGTCCAAAAATTAACTGTGGGTCACTGGTCCCCAAAGAGGTGGGTTAGGCTGTGATGGATTGTTGGTCACCAATCTGATGGTTGATCTAAGGTTGGCCGGTTGAGAGAGAGAGAGAGAGAGAGAGAGGCTTGTGCTAAAACCCTCAATAGATGATGGAGGTGGTGCTAGGTTAGCAAACCTATCGCCAAATCTGGCCTTTTTCTTCCCCCTTTTTTTTTGCATAGTTTCATTTGTTAAAGTATTGGATTTATGTTGATGTAATGGCCCAAGGGGTCCAATTATGTTGTAAGCCCATGTTGTGCTAACCCTAGCTTCTAGTCTCTATATATACCCTATTAAGGGTTTTTATTGTAATTGATGACTTGAGTATACGGTAAAGATGTAGCCGCTAGGGCTTTATTTCGTGGATGTACCAAGTAATCTCTTGTGTTCTCTCTTTCTTGCTTCGGCTTTTATTCTCATCTTTAACAACATCCAATTTGTGTTGTAAGCGTCTCCTATTTGTGTTACGAAAGTGTCCACATTAAAAAAAAGGATTTTTTTTGCTTCAAAAAAAGAGATGCTCGTGGGGGATGCATGTGTTAGGCTATGTTAAGCCTGGTTTGTGTTCAATCCGGTTTTGACCAGACTTGACTTGGAAACTTTATGATTTTAAAAGTGTTTTTTATGAGACTTAGTCTATGAAGTAGAGGCTTGTTCTTTGGCTTATATATATTGTCGCTTCAGAATTAGGGTTTGATGTTTTGTAAGCTGCCTCTGTATTATTCTCTCTTGACATAATGAAAATCGCTGCAACTCATGGATGTTGCCCTAGTGGTGGACCATGTAAACCTTTGTCTTGTGTGATTGTTCTTTGCGTTCTCTATTTTTGCTTCTCATATGTTTTGGGAATTAGAGTCCATTCCCTTCAACATGTAGTCATGGCTGTGTCGGACTCATGTTGGACGCCGACATTTTTCTTATTTTGGCATGTCTGTGCTTTATAGATTGCTTTAAATGTTGGTATATGAGACTCCTTAGGTTTCTCCAATTATATTCAACTCATATGGTTGAGTTGTGAAATGTGAGATATTACAGGTAAAAAAGAGAAAAAGAAAGAAGAATGGAGATAGGGAAAAAGAAAGAAGAATGGAGATAGGGAGAGATTTGAGAAAAGATTCAGGCTACTCCAATCAACCCTTCACCTTAGCACATATTTATATTAAGGTTTATGACATGATTACAAGAATACCCTTGTTAAATTACTGATTCTCCCAAAAACTTAAGATGTTAGGAAATGGTGAATTTAATCATTTAACCATAATTCTGATACTCTCTCACTTGTGGGCCTAAACTCCCCCTCAATAAGTAAGGCTCAACATGTGGGATTTTCATAATGTTTTAAATGGGAGATAGAGTGAAGAGTGAAGATAGGGATCGAACTTAGGATCTCCTGCTCTGGTGCCATGTTAAATTATCAATTCTCTCAAAAGTTTAACCTTTTAAGAAATAGTGAATTTAATAATTTAATCATAATTCTAACAACCCTTATTAACATGCTAATATAAATAAATAGCAAGAATCAACTCTTAACACTCACCTCAAGGTGGAGAATAGAGACCAAACATGCCTAGCTTGAAAGGCAATGACAGAAAGGAGTTACAAGCTAATGAATTTGAGAGATTATCACCTAATAGTGTGTTTGGATGGAGGGTGAGGGGTGGGGAGTAGAGAGAAGGGGATGGGGAGTCTTTGATTGACCTTGTTTGGATTTTTTTTTATTGGGAGTGGATTCGGAGGGATAAGATACACCTAAACCCCTCATTTTTAATTCTCTAGAGTAAGGGGAATTTGGAAGGGGAGAGATTCTACTTGTATTAAAATTTTTCTATTTACCTTTATGATGTCAATTTATATTTGTTTCTTTAAATTAAAAAAGAGCATGGTGTAATTGTCAATTTATATGATGTATTATCATTTCTTCTCCTTCCCATTTTACTTTTTAAAACATCCTAACAAAGGGGAGGGGTATCTATTCCCCTCCCCATATATAATTTTTAAAACATCCAAACAAGGGGAAGGGAGAAATATGAGATACAAAGTTCAGTTGTCAAATATGTGTGTGTGTGTGTGTGTGAGAGAGAGGGAGAGAGAGAGAAGGTTTAGCTACTCCAAGCAGTCCTTCACCTCATTGCATATCTATAATAGGGTTTATGGAATGATTATAACAATACATTATTGACATGTTAATATAAAAATAATAATAAGTAACTCTAACACATATATTGATGCTGTTACCTACAAAAACTCTTTACTTCAAATAAAAAAAATACTGATGTGTTCACAAATCCTTAACAAATTTTTTTAATCTCATGAATTCAGCTTGTATCATTTGGGTCAGTCATGATAATCTTCCCATTGAGTGTTAATTACACTAGTTTAGCCAGTGCATGGTTTATTTGGAGTTCTTTTTGATGACCCCACTGCCCCCTCCCAAAAAATAATATACTGCTTTGTTCTGCAGTCTGCAAAGCCTTCAAGTTATAGCTCGAAATCCCGTTCCACAACAGTAAAGGCCAGAGATTTAGTTACTACATCAAGTGCAGTAGAAATGGCAACATCTTTATGGGACAAGGTATTATCTACATGCACACAAAACTTATAAATTTGTGTTCATATTATGTTGTAATATTTGGCTTATAACATCATGAAAATTGGATTTAGTTATTTATCAAAAAAGAAAATTTGGATTTAAATGCGATTAAGTCTTTTACGGAGATCATGATATGTGACAGTTTTTTGCTCCATTTTTCTTTTTTCTAACATGTTACATTTATTCCCAGGTTTATTGGCTTTGCATTGATTATCTTCGTGTAGCTAAATCAGCAGTTGTGAGTATTGAAGTTTCCTCCTTATTTTTGTGTTTTCAATTTTGCTGCCCCAATCCATTTACTTCTTTAGCATTTATTTGACAGTTTCTGTGACATGGATTGTTTACTTTATAGATCTGTGGTTCGTATTTTACTTCTATGATGTATGTTGAGTATTGGTGTGAAGAGCATTTCAACAGCCTCATACTGGGGAGCCCAGATTTCTCCCATAATGAAATGGTAAGTCTCATGGAGATACTGTGTGTCATACCCATTTTGGATATAGAGGGTTTTTTTTTTTTTTTGGCTATTCAGGATCATGTTTATGGTCCAATTTGTTGTAGAAAAATAGACAGTCACGAAGGATCCGTGTAATCTTCAAGTACATTTGAACTGTTCTTATTTCTATTTTGCTCCTCTGCATTCTTGAAGATTCTCATAATTCCAGTCTTTTTTGTTTTTATGGGTCTTCTTGATCACCAGTTACCACTTCATGTTGAAATACTAGTCTCGGCAGTCACTCAAATCAATGAACCTGACAGCTTGTATGGGATCATCCAGTCACACAAGGTTAGTCTATATTATATACCTTTCTAAATGTCCTTACGACCCATTGTCAGCATCTTTTGTGCCCTAGTGCTTATTATTTGTGTAGTGCTACCTTTTGTGCTGTGCTTAGGGGGATTTTTTGTGTACCTCTCTGTCCCCACCCCCAAAAAACAAAACCCTCCCTAAACAACCCAAAAGGAGAGAGAGGGGGGGGGGGGGGTGGTGGAGGACAAACAGAACAAAAAAGAGATAAGGGGAAAATGGGAGAAAAGGTCTAATAGTACAACCCTTTGCTGTCCCTGATATGGAAATAAATGGCAAATGGTGCAAATCAGTAATTTTTTTAGCCCCTGCTTAGATGTATTGTTTACTATGCCTAGTTAGATTCTTTTTTATTTATTTTTGTATATGTGTATGCATGTATGTATATTAACAAGGGTAATCTACGTGTATATTACCATGCTGTTTGGAGTTTGAACTTCTGTCTGGGTGCTGTACACTGAGTAGTCTACACGGATGTGACTCCATATTTCTTTTTAGTGACCTATGGGCCACCCCTTTGATGTATTGATTGCATTCTTGTTTTTGAGTCTGATTTATCTAGTTAATTCCGACCTGCTGTTTCTATTCGTTGGATTCTCAAACTACTTTTGGGTAACAGACTCTACCACTCTTCATGTGGTGGTGTTTAATTCTCACCCAGCCAAAACTTTATGATAATTTAAATTGTCTTTGTCTTATGGGTTTGACACCTCTCCACTGATTGGATCCTCCATTTAGTTGGTTTGTCAATTAGCGAGTTGAACTGCCAAAGTGTATATATATCACTTAATTGGTAGATTTGGTCAAACATTGTGCGATTGAAGTCATTCAATCTAACTGAGCTTTTGTGGATCTAATGCTCAATTTGATGACTTGATTTAATTTACACTACTAAATGGCCAAACTTCAGTAGCAATTGTAATGGCAAACTCATATAACTTTCATCAGTTCTTCTGGATGATGCTTAGCTGACAGGGACCAAAACATCATCCAAATATAAACTGGTCAATGAAAGTCTGAGTTTGTAACTTTTTTTCTGCTGCAATAGTTTGACTCTATATCTGTGTTGGTTTGTAGCTTGTATTTACATTCGCAACATAATTATATTCTCACACTTCTGTACTTTTGTGGCCTTTTGGTAATGGCTTCAAAAGTTGATCTCTCAAATCATTACCTTTGAGCACGAGGGGAACTGGAGCAAGGCCCTTGAATATTATGACTTGCAAGTACGATCAGATGCCTCACTACAAATGGATGGTAGTTCCAGATATTTGTCATTGGAAGAAACTCAACCAACAAATCATCTATCAGTATCCAAATTGGAGGATGAGATGACACACAGGAAACCTTATAAAGGACTGATTAGATCTTTGCAGCAAATTGGCTGTATGCATGTGCTGGACCTATATTGCCAAGGATTGACTTCTCGGAAGGGTCAGTTTCAGCATGATCTGGAATTTGCTGAATTGCAGGTTTGCCTTCTTTGTTTATTTTGTCTTGTTATAAAGTTATGATTAACAATATATGTCACCCATCTTTCTAGTTGTAGTAAGTTATTTGGATAAATTGATGCTAAAATTTCCATTTTCCTCATTTTTGTTTGTAGTATGAGGCTGCATGGCGTGCAGGAAACTGGGATTTCTCTTTACTTGATGTGGGAGCAAATTCTCCATCTTCTAGTCGGCACATAAGAAGTGACCATTTCAATGAAAATTTGCACAGGTAATTTGTTTTGGCCTTTTGTTTAATAGGAGTCTATTGTAAAGTTCTAAATTTTATACCCTACTGGCTGGAACTGGTAGAATTTTTCATACTGGCCACCCAACTAGTACAAGTAACCCCCTGTTCTATCTTGCCTAAAATACTGGCCCTTAGGTTTCTTATAGCTGTTTCAGCCAAAATATTTGTTTGACATGAAATGAGTTTCAAAGCCACAACAATGTCACCAGCAATTTCATGTCTGAGCCACTGCGCGACATCTTGTTCTGCGCCACTGTCAACCTGTTTGTCTCAATGTTTTATTAATCTCCGACAAGGCTGCCATATTCAGGAGATCTTATTCTCAATTTTTCTATTGATTTGAGTTTTGAAACTTTAGGAGCAGTCTGTAGATGAAGTGAATGCTGGCAATGGTGGTGGAGTGTGGCATGTGAAGTAATCTGAAAGTGAATATGGGGGGTTAATGAATGGTTGGGATCAGTTATGCCTTCATTGTATATTGAATTTACCTTTGGAATCTTGAAGGATCTAGACTCTAAAATTGTGGGAAGTGGACCATGACGTTTCGCTATGACTTATTTTCATTTTAATTTTACTTTCTTTGGAGTTTGGACCTCAGAAAATGAGTCATGCGATGGACTTGTTATATTGTTCTTTAGCAAGGTCTTGAGCCAAAGTAGAACTACTAGTCCAACTCAAACATGGCTTATGGTTTTTTTTTTTACTCTCCAAATCACCTTTTTTAAGAGATTAATTCCCAAAAAGTACAAACAAAATAATATTTATAAATTAAATTAAGGTTTTGATAAATAAAATAATCTTATTCAACAAGATAAAAAGAAGAAGAAAAGAAATTAAGGTATATTTAGTTTGGTTTTGTATTTTTACAAAATACACACACACACATATTAGCAATAATCTTGAAACGGTATAGTGGTACACACCAGTACCAGAACATTTCGTTCTAGTGGCCAACTTGAAAGAACCACCAATATGGTATTTATGACATTGGTGTATTGTAAACATTTCAATAATAAATTTCTTGATTTGAAATGAATACTCTTGATATATAATAGTAAAGAAACCATTTCCCCCTTTAGCCAAAATTGAGAAATCATTTGAACTATGCTGCATCAAGTCACACTTTACCATAGGTTACTAATTACAAAGCATAAAAGAAGGCTAATAAGTAGCTCATGATTCTAACCTCACATCACACCTAGGAGTATAATTTTTAATGTTTTTCACCCATAGATATTTCATATTATGTAGGACATGTGAATGTATATTCAGTGCACTTAATAGGGTAGCAAGAAAAGTACATATTTTCATCAAATTGTTGCTAATGCAATCTTTTTTATTTCTACAAATTAGTTGCTTGAGGGCATTGCAGGAGGGAGATTTTGATGAATTTCATAGAAAACTGAAAGATTCAAAGCAGGTAATATTCATCAACATTTAATATCCTTAAACCAGCAATTGGACTTTATGTAATCAACTTATGTTTCATTTGTTTTAGGAGCTTGTGTTGTCTGTTTCTCGTGCAAGTGAAGAGAGCACTGAATACATCTACTCAACAATAATCAAACTCCAGGTACTTATAATACTTGTAATACAATGCTCCTAACATAAAGGGCAATAGCCAGTATGGCTTCATAAATTTTGAAGCATAAACTAGTAGTAGCAACCTTTTGGAAATCAAGTCCAAATTATAACTTGAGGTTCTTTCTGACATTGGTATAGTTCTCTTTGGATAATTAGAATTGATTTTAGTCAATCCTGGTAGTTGCTGAACTTCTAGAAAACCTAAGTAGATATATTAACAGATTTTCTTTCAATAAATGTTGATTTTGGTGGGGACCAACACAAAGTCTAGCAGGTATTTGAATGGTTTGAAATCCTGTGAAATTTTAGTACCTAAATCACTGTGCAGGTCTCATGGTTCTTTTTTTTTTTTTTTTGGTTGCTAATAATGAATATAAAATACATATATTTTTCTTTATAGTGTTTGTTTCAAATTTCTGCTATGTCAATGTCCCCTTTGCAGATTTTTTATCATCTAGGCATGTCTTGGGATTTACGTTGGACAACATCTTCATGTGAGAGAATAAAATTCTTTCTGGAGAAGCAGAAAGTATTTTCTGAGCCTGCAATTCCAACCACAAACCAGGTATTTTGTTATCAACCTTACTTTCGTGATGAATGAAATGCAAGCATCTGTTTTTTATTCTATAAAAGCACACTCTTCTTCTGTTTTGTTGTTTTTTTTATATTCTGTTGATGATGTTGGTTCCTCTAATAGATCCTTTATTCCTAAACCATAGAAACTGCATTGCCTTTAATAGATTGTTCAATTCCAGTCATGTTCTAATGTTTAATTTTGTGGCAATATACTTCCTCAATCCGTTCTTAAATTGTAATAGTGACATGTCAGAGGGCTCTGAGGTCTTTGCGGAATAAGAGTAGAGCCTGTTCTATACTTATCCGCAATGATAGGGTGCTCCTAGATGCTTAAGAAAAACCGTTGTTACAATATTTCCTGGAAAATTGCCATTTTTATTCCTTTAAACCAAATTTTCATGTAGAGAAGAAGCTGCATAATTATCATAATGATGTACGTTTATGGCAGAAGTCTATTGTGATTGAATTTTGAAGCATATTTCCATTTTCACACCCAAAACATATGTATATATATATAGAGGAAGGGAGACTGCAAAGGAAAAAAGAAGAAGAGAAAAGATATTCTGTTTTTTCTGTTCTTCTGATTGAAGTTTTTGAATGTCAACTAGTTGTCATGGTTGAATACGGATTGGAAGTCCATTTTGGAAAGATCACAGCTACATATGAATCTGTTGGAACCATTTATAGCATTCAGGCGAGTACTTCTTCAAATCCTTAGTTGTAAAAACAGTAAGATGCAACATCTATTGCAATCTGCATCCACACTTCGTAAGGTATGAACAATGGTTATTGTTATTTAATTTATTTTTTAATCCATAAACCTTGACTTAATCCTGTTTCTGATATCTTGTTCTTTGGTTATAGGGCTCCAGGTTTTCTCAAGCTGCTGCAGCTTTGCATGAGTTTAAGTTCCTATGTCTTGAAGCCACAGAGCAATACTCAACCTTGTATTGGCTTGGAAGGGTAGAGAGTTTCCAAAACTTTTCCTTATGTCTGGAACTTTAAACTTTGTTTGATTGTAAACTGTTAGAGCTAGTATTAATTTATTTTTATCAACTATCCGTCATATTGAAGCTGACTTTACTAGTTTCCTGAATTGTTTTGAACAATTTTGTGTTTTGAAACTATTGCATGTATGAATCTGTTTTGAATTGTTTAAAACTCATTTGATCTCAGAAGCAATGCAATGCAAAGCAGAGTTGACTGTATGTCTACATTTAATGCTTCATCTTCCTATCTATATATGCAATATCCTTTATATTGTGGGTGACAGTTGTTTAGTTTTATACCATTTCCAGACTTCCAATATGCTTCTGACCCAAAAAAAATTGAAACTAATATCTAGTTTGCTTTTCTGTCATGTCTATGGATTTTATTCGCTACTATAACTAGTGAACTGCATAATTTGCTCCCTTAGAACATTTGCTAGCCTTTGTGCAGAAAATCTTTGGACAGGCCCTTTTTTCCTGTGGAAAGAACATGATTTTTCTAATCATTATCCTTGGTTTGAATGGAGAGAAAACTAACTATCAAGATTTTTGGTTTCTATAGAAACTTTGTGTTTATTCGTTTAAATACATTGATTTCTACCCAATTGTAGACATCTATTTCATGTGTATTGCTGATATGCTCAGACATAGTTGGCACATGCATTATTGTAAGTACTTGTGTGATGGCAGCTTGAAGAAGCAAAGCTTTTGCGCGCCCAAGGTCAGGATGAGATTGCTATCAGCCTTGCAAAATATATCATACAGAATTATGAGTTAAATGAAGAAGCTTCAGATGTATATCGCTTGGTTGGGAAGTGGCTGGCAGAAACTCGAGCTAGCAAGTTATACTCTAAATTTATATATTCAAAAAATTTGTTTTGTGCCCCTTTAGGTTTTATATGTGCTAGTATTTTTAATTTTTCTAATTGTTTTGCACACTGTGCTTGTGGTTTAAAATGCAGCTCCAGAACTATTTTAGAGAAGTATTTGAAACCTGCAGTTTCGCTTGCTGCAGATCAGAATACGACAAACAAGAAGTCTATCGAAAGACAAAGCCAAACTCATTTTCATCTTGCTCATTATGCAGATGCTCTATTTAGGAGTTATGAGGAAAGACTTACCTCTAATGAGTGGCAAGCAGCAATGCGCTTAAGGAAACACAAGGTATCAGCTGCCTACTAATTTATGAGATCCTTGGAATCCTAAGTTACACTTTTTTTTTTTTTTTAAATATTTCATGGGTATGTTAATTATGCAGAAAATAGAATTGGAAGCACTTATTAGACGTTTGAGAAGTTCATCAAAGGTGAACTCCAATGCCTAATCCACTTATTTTACTGGTGAATTCTGTACTGTTGGTTCCATAGTGGTATGCCCACTAAGTTGCTTTACCTTTCTAAGAAGATTTTCATGTACAATATTTTAGGGGGAGAAGACTGACTACTCTGTAAAAATACAAGAATTACAAAAGCAACTTGCAATGGATGGGGAAGAGGCTGAAAAATTGCAGGTATTGAGAATTTGTCTATGTCACATGTTCTGCTGAACAGGACCTTTGGTGAACTGAACAGTCAGTAATCTGCTGAGCATATGAATGTACAAACTTGTTTCTGTATTCAAACCCACTTGATGGAGTTGCCAGTGAAGCATACTTGGAATATTTATGTTTAATTTTTACATGGATGCTTGTTCATATTCTAACGGAGAGGAATTTTAAGCCTATAAACTTTTGTTTGAATTAATTAAATTTTGTGATTGGTTTCATTTAATCTTGCAGGATGACAGAGACAATTTTCTCAGTCTAGCATTGGAGGGATATCAACGTTGTTTGGTTATAGGTGACAAATACGATGTGAGAGTGGTATGCAATTATTTATCCATGTCCTCTTTTCAACAAATTGAAATATGTTATGCACTATTTGGGTGAAATGGATAAAGTTGAAAAGCTTGAATCATGATACATGAGAATATATGACACTGAATCTGAATTACTTTACATGAATTTTAATTAAAGTGAATTTAGCTTCCTTGGAGGACCTAACATATGTGGTTTCAGGTGTTTCGACTAGTTTCCCTGTGGTTCACTCTCTTTTCTAGACAAAATGTTGTAAATAGCATGCTTAGCACAATTAATGAGGTACATTGAAATTAGCAGACTTGGTTACTTCTTAAATTTTTTTCCCCTTTCTTAAAAATGTTTGATGTCTTATTCTTAAATATATATAAATATAGGTTCAGTCTTACAAATTCATACCACTTGCTTACCAAATTGCATCAAGAATGGGTAGCTCAAAGGACACTTCGGGGCCACATAATTTTCAGGTTTGAAACTGAGGTGATATTTTTATACTTTATAGAGTTGGGTGTTCGTTTTTAACCAGGATTGTTGGACTATGCAGTTTGCTTTGGTTTCTCTGGTGAAGAAAATGGCCATTGACCATCCATACCACACAATCTTTCAGGTATATAAGATCCACTCCTTTTGCTGGTCTGAAGCATATTATATGTCTTATGGTTTTCATCCGCATAATTTGCCTTTGGATTACTTCTGTATGGAATTGCAACTGATAAGTATGGCGCAAAACTTGAACCTTCACCTTATCAATGATATATTAATATGCACTCTTGCATGTTTGACTGGAGGTATTGTAAATGTGGCCTTTTGCACCCTTTTCTATATATTAATGTTTTACTTCTCTCTGTGTTACTAGCTTCTAGCTCTGGCAAATGGTGACCGTATTAAGGACAAACAGCGTAGCAGAAACTCATTCGTGGTAGATTTGGATAAAAAAATTGCAGCAGAAAATCTATTAAAGGAGTTATCATCATATCATGGAGCTATTATAGTACAAGTAACTTCCATATGTTTGACTTCTATAAATATACCTTTGTAAGATTCCAATCTTGTGTAAAATCTTATATTATTCCCTCTCTCTCTCTCTCTCTCTGTGTATAGATGAAACAAATGGTAGAGATCTATATCAAACTTGCAGAACTAGAAACAAGGAGAGAGGTTAGTCAAATAGGTTCTAATTTCAGAATTTGTTCTCTTCCATTTATTTCATTCTTAATTATGGAAGTTAAAAACTCAATATTGTGTTCCTAATGTGAAAGCTGAGAATTTGTTTTGTTGGCACCTAACTAACATGATTTTGTCAACAGGATACCAATAAGAGGATGACACTACCAAGAGAAATACGTAGTCTTCGACAGCTAGAACTTGTAAGTACAAAACTATCATCTCTAGTTTGGGATTTTTGTGTTTTATATTGATTTGATGATGCACTATTAGCCCAAGATAGTTTCCGTGATGAGAGAGAATGGTAATGTAAAGTTGAAGTCGAGCTTTTAGACAAAAAACAAGATAGGTTTGTGGTCAGCTAGATCCTTTTATTTGTTTCTCTCTAACTGTGCCATGTTAGCAATTCTACTATCTGATTTCTAGGTGCTCTTTTTTTTAGTTTCATTAAATACAAGCCTTTGACACAAGCACCCACAAGATGCAATGCAAACCCCTCCACATATATCCACAACCACATTTACAGGCAGGCAATTACTCTCTTATAAATGCCCTTGGCCTGCTTTGTATATACATTAGACAGATGCTTGCCAAGTGATGGTCACCTACAGTTTTCCCCAAATGATCAAATGAGACAGATTTCAGATGTTTGGTTGGTTGGGCATGCATGCCTTCCTTCTCACTTTGTACATTGGACTATATCAATATCTACTCTTTCAATTCATTCTCAAGTATCTCATGCCAAGGGCTTTCCTCTATCAATCATATATTTCACAGCCACAGCAGCATTACATGATTGTTGGATGTCTACGATGTAATGCAGTTCAGTTCAAAGTTTATAAAAAATACTAGTTTTCATTTTGTTGCAACACTTCTGTTTCAAAGCTAAAAATTTCCCTCAGTTTCCCAAGAGGATAAATTTCAATTTTCCTCCTTGTGGTTTGGCCCTATCAGAATTTAGTCCCACAAACTTTTCAATATTACATTTTCACCCCCTACGGTATGGACTAAAATGAAATGTTAGGGATCACATGCCTCATGTAAAAGGTGCCTATTTTGGATGGAACCCTAACAATTTCATTTTTATCAACCCCCCCCCCCCTCCCAAAAGAAAAGGAAGACTTTTTTTTTTTTTGTAATTCTTGGAATAAAAATGTTAACCTGAAATAGCCTATACATTTATGCAAATTCATCAGAGAGTTTGTGAGTGATTTTTGTGACTCTTGAGACTTATGCTTGATGATGTGTTCAATATTTGCTTCTTATTTGGCTTATTGATGCAACATTGTGTCATTGATCTTGCATTACTTTTCTTTCCTTAGTCCCACACTTAAAGTAGTAAAAACCTTAGAAGTTTTGCATTTGTGTTGGATCTTCAGGTACCAGTAGTGACAGCTACCTTTCCAGTTGATCGTAGCTGTCAGTATCATGAAGGCTCTTTTCCTTACTTCAAAGGTTTAGTGGATTCTGTAATGTATGTATTAGTCAGATAAATCAGTTTCATACCAGTTTATTTTTTTATTTTTTTGTGACAAAAATGTAATTTAGACCTGCCAACTTTTTCCAAAAATCATTTTAGCCCTTTAAGTTCGAAGTTGGTCATTTTGTCCAGTAGCTTTACCCAAAAATCATTTTAGTCCTTTAAGGACTAAAATGATTTTCTATGACCAACTTCAATCTTTAAGGACTAAATGATTTTTGGGCTAATTAAGTGGGTGTAAATTGCATTTTTTCCTCACTATAATAGCAGTACTTGATGTGATGCTAATAATCTAATATATATGATGAGACATGCAGGGTAATGAATGGTATTAATGCTCCAAAAGTGGTAGAATGCCTAGGTTCTGATGGTTGCAGATATCGACAGCTTGCAAAATCTGGAAATGATGATCTGCGACAAGATGCTGTAAGAATTTTAACTACACACTCTTCATCATTTTTTTTACTCTGTTAACATTTAAACATTGGGAAAATATGTGATAAGTTTTCAATCAATTTGAATGGGAAGCATAAACTCCATGTGACCATGCTTGGCAATAATTGATCCAAATTCAGTCCTTGCTACTTCTATGGCTGATATTGGCATTACGTAAATGAGTATGAATTCATTGTTCTGCATCAACCACCTGCCAAGTTCTTCTTCCTTGCCTTGAGGTAAAATATTTCTATAAAGTGTTACACAAGGAGTGCCAGCCTATTCCCATGGAAGAGCATTTGGAGGGTTAAAGCTCCTTCTAAGGTGGCTTTCTTTGTTTGGATTGCTGCTTTAGGGAAAATCCTTACTATGATAATTTGAGAAGACGGAGGATTCTTTTTGTTGACTGGTGTTGTATGTGTAAGCAAGATGGGGTGTCTGTGGATCGTCTTCTGTTTCATTGTCTTATGGCTAGAGAGATATGGTCATTTGTTGTCTGCTTGTTTGGGGTGCAATGGGTTATGCCTAAAAAGGTGGTGGATCTGTTGGTGTGTTGGAATTGGCGGGATTCTAGGAATTGTATAGGAGTTATTTGGAATGCTATCCCTCTATGCATCACGCTGATTATCTGGAAGGAATGGGATAACAGGGCATTTGAAGACTTGGAACATTCGTTGGCAAGTGTGAAACTGAGTTTGTTACGTACCTTGTATGCTTGGATGGCTACACTAAGTGGTCATTCATTCTCTAGTATGCTGGATTTTCTAGATTATTGAACTTTTGTTTGATTATCCCTTACAGTATATGTCCTGTTTACTGTTTGGTGTTTTTTTTTCTCATTCAGGTTTATTAAAGTTTCACTTATTTATCAAAAAAATAATTGGCACATTTTAAAATCAGCATACTTGCTGCTTTTTGTTGGGATTGGGTCTATGTATACATATGATTATGATAAACATAGCACTTCCTCTTTAATAGTTTCACCTTAGTTATACAATACATTTTCTTGTCTCTCTCCCTGTGGAAATACTTTTGATATATATATATATATATTTAAGAATGCTGGAATAACTTATTTTTTAGGAATACAGGATGCATGTTTTACGTCTCATCACACTGATGGTATATCTCTAAATCATTTACAGGTTATGGAACAATTTTTTGGTTTAGTTAACACCTTTTTACAGAACCATCGGGATACATGGAAAAGAAGATTGGGAGTGCGTACGTACAAGGTATCTTCTCCTTTCAAATATAACAAAAGACACGGTTGAGATTAAATTTGATGGATTTTCTTATAGATGAAAGTTTTGGTGAAAATGAAAAGTCAGTTCCGTTCAAACTTTAGCATGAAAGAAAATTGCTTTGGATTTCCATCTGGAAACAATTGATTTTTGATAAGTGGATATTGTTCTTCCATCTTTCTTTTGATTTAACTCTTTGACCTGGTCAATAATTAAAAATCCTTTTCAACTGTTAACCCTTGGAATTGTGTTTGGGTTAGTTAATTTACTGTAACACATATGCATCTTATTTACATGTGTGTAATTATATTGACATTAAAATATTACTATTTTACCCTTCACATATACATTCTCATAACACCCCCAAACTGGGATAAATATTATATAATCCCAGCTTGTTACCTAACATAACAAATCCAAAATGTGTATTGCACAAAGGTTTAGTAAATATATTAGGGACTTGAGCTCCTGTAGAGGCGTGGAGTAGCAATTACACCTCTTTCCACTCTTTCTCAAGGTCTGCTCATGAAACACATGATTAGAAGCAATGGGAATCACTGCCTGATTGTTGGCAGCCAACATGTTTTTTTAGGGCAATGTCATATTAAGTCTTGGAACTTGTGTTCAGGTTAATTACTTTACCTTAACACACGCATACATCTTATTTATATGTGGGAAATTATACTGATTGCAATTTTATCCCTCACGCATATGTACTCTTGACATAAACTTCTTTGGGCTGTTTCATTTTTCTTGGTTCTAGTAATTTGTATTCTTTCTACAATGGGACAATTTTTCTGTACATGTACTGGATATCCAACTTTTGAAGAACTTGACCCATAGTTGGACATTACTCTAGTAGTCTTGACCCCTTACTGATCTTGGGGTATATGGAATCTTGTGTATAAAAAGATTGCAGTTATTGCTTTCTCTTAATTGTTACATACATATGTGCATAGAACTTTAATGTTCATTGTTAATAATTATGGTGCTCATGAAGTTTGGAAATTTGCATCTCTTACATTAAATAGGTGGTTCCTTTTACTCCGAGTGCCGGTGTTCTTGAATGGGTTGATGGCACTCTTCCCCTTGGGGAATATCTTATTGGGAGGTCAGTTAAATTCCAACAGGTCTGGTCTTTTAGTGTTGCCTCTGGTATATCTGGTCTTTATATGTTAATATCACATTCTTCAAATTGCAGTACCAGAAATGGAGGTGCTCATGGTCGGTACGGATTAGGAGACTGGTCATTTCTTAGATGCCGAGAGCATATGACAAATGTAAGTACCATACTTCTGTACTTTTTATGTAATAATAACTTCTTCTTTTTTAAAGTGATAATGAATTTTATTAATAAGAGGACTCTAAAATACAAGTCTCCAGAATTGCAATTCGAAATATAAAAGATCCATAACTACTAATGAATTAATAGATACCCCCTATTATTATAAAAGATTCAAACAAAGAGCACAGGAGAACAGGCTTGGTGTTCATTTGGTGTGGCTATTTGAAAACAGGCTTTTTTGAAAAATTGGCTATTTCAGTAATTGCTAAATGAAAAAGTGATTTTAAAAAATCAGTTGAGCATTTGGTATAATTTGTGAAAACTTGTTGTGTTTATTAATTGAGTGTCTGGCTAACATTGGTATAAAAGTGTTGTTTCAAGTGCAAACATTCACTATTGATGATAAAATGACTTTTGGAGAATAACAGCCAATGGGAATTTTAAGGAAAGAAGAATTAATAGCACTGCTTTAGAATAATTATAATAATAGTGATTATTTTATGCATATTTATTCTCAGATAAATGCTTTGATGTATTCATATTATGACATTTTCTGAAAGGGTCAATGGCCTTGCCAAGATTCAATTCTCCAGTGGGAGATTTTTTGGGAAAGGATTGTAATATCATTTTGAGCCCTTGTTCTTTCTTTTAAAGGATGGGTAAATACAAGGCTCACTACCAAAAAGTCTGGCCATAATCTTTAAACTTTTATTCATGCATGGCTCAGCATTCCTTAATATTAGTGCAGTACTTATTCTTACAGACCAGTTTAACGAATGCTTTTAAAACTGTGGTAATGATGCAATAATTAAAGAACCTTATACCAAAAGCATGTATGAGAACACTCTTCGTTTGAACTTTACTTCTTGTGAAATATTCTGTTGCCAGAGTAAACAATTCAACACCTTACCATGATAATTAGAAAGTGGCGTTAGTGAATTGGGAAAGTAGATTGAAATTACTCTATCATTTGCTCTTTTAAAATATTTTTTTGTTCACCTTTAAGTGTTTTGGTCTTTTTGATAGGAAAAAGACAAGCGCAAAGCATTTCATGCAGTCTCTGAGAATTTCAGGTTAATCCTTTGTCTGAGTAGAAAATATCATTTAAAATTAAAAACAAAACCACAAAGAAAAAAATCAACTGGGCCACTTTTTCTTTTTTTTGTGACACCACATGCAGGCCTGTCATGCATTACTTTTTCTTGGAGAGATTTTTACAACCAGCTGACTGGTTTGAGAAGAGGCTTGCTTACACACGTAGTGTGGCTGCTAGTTCCATGGTCAGTTTGTTCTACCCTGGCTGTGATATTGATGTTGGTCCATTATTTATTGAGATGATCATGGTTTCTATCTGTTATGGAATCCAAGTTTGCATTTTCATCGCAATCTTTTCCCCTCTAATATATTTAATATGGTTATATAATACTTGGAAGTCTATTAGATTGTTTTTTCCTTCTATTTTAGTGGTGAGATGAATACACGCATATACTTGTAACAGAAGCAGGTGAAAGATGGATGAATTTTCCTAAAAGCTTATCTTGCATGTCTTTTTCTTATTCTTATTCAATGGCATCGCCTGCTAATTTGTGCCAACATATGGCTGCCAAAACAGTTTTGCCATGGACAGTTCTGATTATACAACCAAACCAATGTGGATATGGTTCTCTCTGATAACTGTAACTCTTGCACCCCAAGTTCCTTAACTAACCAAACAGCGGAATTTCATCCTATGAGGCAAAATCCAAATCCTACTTTTAACTCTTTCCCTCTGAAAAAAGATCTCTTTCTATTAAAGTCAGCCAAACTGTACATATGTGGTGTGATTATCGTCTTATCTTGCAACTGTATTAAATGCCAACAAACTTGCTCCATATTCAGGTTGGTTATATTGTTGGTCTTGGGGATCGACATTCCATGAATATTTTAATTGATCAAGCGACTGCTGAAGTTGTTCACATAGATCTTGGTGTTGCCTTTGAACAAGGGTTGATGCTAAAGACGCCAGAGCGGGTTTGTTTTTCCCAGTCCTTATGAAGATTTATTTTTTCCTTTTCCTGTGTTTACTTGGTCACCATTTTATATGGTCTCCTTATTTTTCATGTCTTAACTCATAATATGCCAACTTTGGCAGGTTCCATTCAGGCTCACAAGAGACATAATTGATGGCATGGGTGTCACTGGAGTGGAAGGGGTTTTCAGGAGATGTTGTGAGGAAACACTTTCTGTTATGCGGGCAAATAAAGAAGCGTTGCTGACCATTGTTGAAGTATGACTATTGTTGCCAGTTTCTTTCAATAGTGAATCAAAGTTGCAATTTCTTAAATCCTTGATAGCTGATGGGAATTCTTTTCAGGTTTTTATTCATGATCCCCTGTATAAGTGGGCATTATCTCCTCTGAAGGCTTTGCAGCGTCAAAAGGTATTTCAGAAATTTTTCTGATCATATGCATATATATTGGGTCCAGGACTAATTTGCCTCTGGAAAATAAAGAGGGAAAGGGACAAAGGTTTGTTTGAAATTTTGTTGAAGCTTGTGAAAGACTGGTTATAACAATAATGATATTGGAATATTAATGACTTGAAATAAAACAAAAGGGTAAACTACACTATTCTTCTTATAGTTTGGGGGTTGTTTCAAAATAAATTACTGGATTTTAAGAAGTTTCAAATAAAATCGTGAACTTTAAAAGTTGTTTCAATTTGGCCCCTTAATGATTCATTAGGGGTAAAAACAAAAAACCACATAAGCTGTAATAAAAATCTATCTAGCACAAAAAATCCTTCCATCTCATCACATATTGTATTTTGGCACCCAAAAAAAAAAGCTTAGAAAATGACTTTAAAAATTATAATACAATTCAATGAAGATGTGATCATTACAAGGGCTTTTTTCCCTCGCTAAAATGCCACATGGTGTTCTTTGTTGTGTTTTTTAGTACCCAGATATGTCCCTGGTGCAATTTACTTGATGACTACTTTTTAGTTAGCTGTGACTCTTTGGTTGGGATTGGTTGCATTACTGTTAGAAAATAAAATTTATTTTCTATGAAAGTGGAGCAAATCAAGACATTGATTGCAGAGAAAATCTTGGGACAATCAATATTCAATTCAAAATTTAAATTATCATTGACTTTTGTGTGTAAATTCCATTATAAATATGAATTTCATTGCAATGTACTATCAAGAAAAGTATATGAGAAAATGTAGCCCTTTGGTCTCTTGTCCCGCGGATGTAAGCCATAAGGCCTAACCATGTAAACTCTCATGTTTTCTCTCTATTCTCTTTATCTTTTTCTCAATTATATATTTCTAAACGAATAATTTGCCCCAACATGTCTATATGTTGAGCATGCTATACACAATTGGTCATGCAACATTTTCTTTTTTTCTCCTCGATAGGAAACTGATGACGATATAGAGACAATCTTGGAAGACTCACAAGATGAATGTGAAGGGAACAAGGATGCTACACGTGCACTGATGCGTGTCAAACAAAAACTAGATGGATATGAAGAAGGTGAAATGCGAAGTGTACGTGGGCAGGTAATTTTCCAATATTAATGCATATTCCCATATGCAAATATATGGCTTCTGTCTTTTACCTAATTGTGTATAAGTTTGGCCATGTAAATTAATATGCATGTTAGTGAGCACGACCCTATCATCATGCTTAGTAGTGTTTTTCTATACTTCTCATTTCCTTTGTAGGTAAAATTTGCTTCTCAGAGCAATGTTCATGTTCAATGGTTATGAATAATAGCTAGTTTCCCTTCTAAACATGATTGATAAGAGAAATAGTGAAGAAATTTTGAGTTAAATTGTTAAATACTTATCCAATGCACTATAGATTTTTGACAGCAAATGAAAGTTCTTGTCAGCCTCCTGAACCAAGACACTGCAAGCCTTGTAGCCAAACAAGTATCTCGGGTTTTTATTTCTTAGCCTAACAAAAGGTCGATATCATGGCGTAACTTTTGTTTAGTTTTCGGTTTAATTTGATGTTTACACAACTTCAGCCTTCTTAGCCTAGTGGTAGAAAGGGGAAGACCTTGAATTCAAGCAGATATTGCTGGTAATTAGGGTCTGTAGAGTTATTAAAAAAAGGGGTCTGTAGAGTAGGGGGTTCTATGTTTTGCAGTATTTGCTGGTGTTTACACTGAAAAGAATATGTTGAAAAGAAAAAAACAAAAATGTCTTGTTGAAGGTTTAGTCAACCTGGATATAAACAAGGCTGAGTAACCTAAGTTAGAAGCAGCTGATTGGACTTCGAAACAGAACTTCAGAAACCTTGCAATTTCCTTTTCTAGTACTTGGGGCTATAATTTTGGTTAGTAGCCAAAAGCGGAATATGAGATTTTAGGAAGTTTATTTAGTAGCAAAATCAATCCGCTCTATTCAGGCAAGGAAACTTTTGCAATTTTTTTTGGGTTGGTGGCCATAATTTGTGCAAAGGATGAGATTGGTATTTTAATATGTGGTAGCATATCTGATGTAAGATCAATCTGAATATTCCTTTGTAGGTTCAACAACTAATACAAGATGCAATTGATCCTGAACGTTTGTGTCATATGTTTCCTGGATGGGGAGCTTGGTTGTGATAAAATCTGTCTTCTTCAGCCAAACGGCAGTCAATCTTGTACAGGCGGCTTTTCATTTTGCAGAATATTGTTGAGGCGATTTTCTTTTGTGATCTGATTCCTTGTAATGGTTGTAAATTGGTGTATATATAACGAGATACCTGAACAAATAACCTGTACAGAAGCAGCGTATAGTTTAAAATTATAATCAGCTTATTTTTGTGGTAAATATTCTGATCAGGACTAGGGGTTCACTGGGATGATTTAATTCTGCCTCGTTGTTGCCCTAACTAGAACGGAAAAAGACACCAAACTCGCGGTGGTGCAATATAATTTTGCTCTCCTATCTGTCTCAATTCTCATCATCTGGGATTATGCTTGATTTTCTTGACACTTGCATGATTCAAAAATTAAGTCACCAGTACAATGACATTCTAATGCAAGCCTCGACAGTTTTTTTCTAAAATAAAAGCTAGCATTTATTTCCTGATGTGCCTGAGCCCCAATAAAAAGAAAAAAGAGGGCAAATTACATATACAACCTGTGTGGCATGGGGTTATCTTGTGGTTTGCTTTATGAGGCATTTCTATTCATTTTAATGGAATTTGATGATATGACAAGTGCAAACAACACCTGTTGTGAAAAAAATTAAAATTTTAAAATAAAAAATGTTCTATTTTAAAACTTTACGCCTTGTGAATAGACAATCCCAATGAGAATTTAAAAAAGAAAGAGAGAATCATAGTGTGTATGGTATTCCTGTAATATTTAACAGAGGGTGTGGCTTGTATTCATTGCTTTAAAATCTTGCCCTTTTAATAGACGACCACCTTAGACTTAGAGTGGAAAATGTAAAATCCAACAAAAAATTAAAAATAGGGCATTTTCTCCTTTCGTGTTCCATAAGAATGCTAATTTTTTTTAGAGGTCACTATATGGATGTGGGATCTTAATGCAGCAATTTAAGCTCTTCCAAGTTCCAACAATCCGGAGGTATGTTAAAGCTTGTTGGGTGTACATGATAGTGTGGAATTATTTTCAGATGAGTCAGGCATTAAATTACCACATGATATTTACATGGCAGCTAAATGTTAGTGCTTGATAATGAGAAAATAAAAATGTAAAGGAAAATAAAACATAGATTATTTTACGTGGAAATCCTCTATGTTTGGAGAGGGAGAAAATCATAGGCTAATGATCCACTATTTTTTTGAAAATTGTTATAGTAGTGTATATACTCACAAAAGAGTAAAGTGAAAAGAGGGAAAAAAAATTAGAGAATAAGAAAATGGATAAAGACATTATTAGATGTGGATGATACCATTGTAGCAAAAGGGAGAGAGAGAGTGTTTTTCTTGTGTCCATCATCCTTTTGTAACGGTAGGAAGTTGTTTTCCTATTAGAAAAATATATTACTTCATGTTCATACATTTGGTGCTCATGCACAAAGTCTAGACAAAAAAATGGTACTCACGCGTATAGTGCTTCCTGCACACGTCCTTTGTATTGTTGCCTCTCTAGTAGAGTTGTCTTCTGCAAGTATATGGCCAAAATTTATTATTGTAGTTGTAGTTGTCCCTACTTGTAGTTAGCATTTTTCTCACCCTTGCTTTCATGAGAGACTATGGAGTACATGGTCAAGGACTCTCGCAAAAAGACTAATGGTTAATAACTAAAAGCATTCGCATTCGTTCATACAAAATTTTTTCTCTATTTTAGCATAAAAAGTTACTTTTTATTATTATTTTACATACTCATTTTTCAAAATATCTTACATAAGATTGTATATTTTACACTACATTTCATTAAAACATCAATTTTTCTTGTTTTTTATTAATTGTTTCTATTTCTTCATAATAACAACTACCATCCATTATTTTCTTTCATCCTCGGGATACATAAAGAAAGAATAAAAAACTAAATGCAAAATTAATAGTACTAGTATAAATTTATAAGATTACTATGGCAACTATGTATTTTTCACAACTTTATATGACTTGATGTGAGTAAATTTTAGATTTAATTGGATAAAATGTAGTAATTTTTTCTATTATACAAGCATTGATAATGGCTACATGCTTTTTTTTTTTTTTTCGATCTCTAGAGGTTAATGGTCACATGCCTTTGCATCTATGACCAAAGGACAATTGCCTAATGACTAATAATTTATGGCTACGAACTTTTTTCAATATCTAAATGATAATGGGCACATGCCTTTGCATCCATGCAAAATGCTATATACCTAGCTATAAAGAACAAACTAAATTAGACAATATGAGCCATTAAATATGCTCACACTACTCTTTAATTCATTGAGCCATAACTTTAAAACAAATCTTTGATTTTCTCTTTTATTTCTTTTTTTGTAATTTTTTTATTTATCCTTAGACATGTGTCATTTAAATTGATCCGTTATTTTGTTAAGGGACACCATTCTTTCACTTCAAGGTTCTTGCAGCCTCTTCTAGCAATAGAATATATAGTGGGAATCTGGATACAAGCATCGTACATCATATGTTGTCATGATTTCTCAAATGACAATTTGCTTCCTTCATTTTCTTTTGTTTTCTTTTACTATTTTCCTTATTATTGACCATCATCAATCGGTATCGTATAATAAAAGAATGAGTGTGGAATGATATCTGCTTATAAATACGTGATCCTACCGCTGATATTGACATGAGAATAACAGCTACTTCATTGACTCTGTAGGAGACATCAATTCTCATTCCTTATCGTAGCAACCAAGAAATTTATAATTATTTCAATAACGAAGATATGAACCAGATATATATATTCCTTTCTTTTTTTCTTCCCTTACTATAATGAGTATTCTTCTGCAATATACCAGACGATATTCTTGCCCCTTGTTTGTCTAGAAAAAGCTTCACTTGAGTTCTTTTACCTAAGCTCAACTTTTTAGTGATTCTAATAGTTGTATTCAGTTCAAATCTCCTCCTTCACTTATGATGCATTAAAAAAAACAAATGAAAGCTTTAAACTTTTTGTAAACTTCTTCTAATGTTGGTACATAAGTTTTTGAAAGCTCACATTTTCTATAAATATACTTAAAACGAAAGTCTTTAACTTTTGTTAACTTCTTCTAATGTTGGCACATAAGTTTTTGAAAGCTCACATTTTCTATAATATATATAAAATAAAAACCTTTAAACTTTTGTTAACTTCTTCTTATGTTTCTCACATTTGCTTTTAAAAGGTTGTATTTTCTCAAATCATCGTTATAAGATATATTTTTAATTTGGTGTTTAGAAAATACAACAAAAATAACAATTAAAGAAGTTTATTAATTATGATGTTTATGTGGCACCAATTGTGTCAATATGTACTTCTATTAGAGCAATTAAAAGTTATTGAGGATATAATCTGATATTTAAAATTAAGTAAATAAGAATCAAGGTTTGATATATTAGTTTAAATTAATTAGTTAAAACCACCATCATTTTTAAAGCAAATAAATTTTTTCAAAAAAATTAATTAAATTAGATTTCATTTTCTATTTTACTCAAAAAAAAAAAAAGATTTCATTTTCTACAAACAAATTCTAACCAAATTAGGTATATTCTTTTCCACACAATCTATATTTGACTCTTTATTTATTAATACGAATTAAATAAATATGTATCATATGCGAAAATTTTTTATTGAATATATATAAGAAAGCAATATTAAAGACTTTTTTCTCCCTACAATTTGTTGATGCGGTAAATTGTAATTTTGAGCAAATCGTTACATGTGTAGCTACAATTAACACTATTTTTATAATGCACAAATTATATATAATAAATCATGACAATGATTGCAATAAAAGTTTTAAAAAATTTCATGTTTCCTGTAGTTTATATAAAACAAAGATGGCTATTATCTTTCTCTCCAAGGCAAACTATATATAGTCGAGTCCACATAGTTTCTGACTTAGCTTAGCAGTAGCTGCCCCACTCAGGCATCACCCACAGATTCTCCATGACTCTACCACACCTTTCGGGTGAAATGCAATTATGTAGTTTTACCATGTTATTTATTTAAAAAGTTTGAGAGTCATAATTTGAAATCTTAGTTATTGTTCACGCCTAAAAATTCATAAAAATATGATATTATAATGACTTTCATTTTAAAGCTATATCTTAATACCAATTATTATGTTTCAAAGTGAACAATATGTTTATCTTGCAGAATGTTTAGATTAGTTTTATGTCGATTTCCTGAAAGCATACAAATTTGTTGAAACTTATAAAAAGCAAGGCTTTTGAAGCTAATAAATTTGAATGCGCTTTACTAATTGCTTATTTGTTAAAAGTATTGTGTGAAAATTTTCTTTTATTTATTTATTTTTTTTTTGTGTAAGCCCACTAAAATAAGCTCAAAACTATAAAAGTCCAAAATTTTGGGTTTTTTTTTTTTTTTTTTTTTGGCAATTGCCTATGCATTTGGATAATTTTTTTTTTTGAGAAACTAACTCGTACATGCAAGAAAGAGGGAAGTAAAGTGGTTTTAAGTTTTAAGTAATTTGTTTTAGAAATACAAAAGGTCATATTTTATGATATTTTGTGTCACCTTTAAACAAATATAAGAATAATAAAACTCGTGCACGTCAAGAATTTTATAATTCAATAACATTGCTTGGTTCCCTAGTTAAGAGAATCATCTGACGTGCAGTAAAATTGGTGTATTCCAGCCCATTATCGATAATAATTTGATATGGATTTTGATCTCCGTATATGGAATCTAAAAATATGAAATTCAGAATCTGAAACAGACCAAGAAGCCCATAGGCCTACCAGTTGTCTTCTCCAAAATTCTTGCTGCCTGTTTTTAGCTGTATTTATTTCAATCACCATCTTTCTTTCTTTTTTTGAAAAAAAAATTACAATAATTTTAGTGTCTATCAGTCCACGTAGAGTAGGAATTTCAGGATTGTCTTATTAAGTAAAAATAAAAAATAAAATTAAAAAAGAAGAAGAAGAATCAAATATAATAATAAATGCTATAAAGAGAAGAAAAAGATGTGCATGAATAGAAGAATAAATCTAGTGTCACAAACTTTTTCACAACTTTTCTTTTAAAAGGTTGTATTTTCTCAAATTATCATTATAAGATATACTTTTAATTTGGTGTTAGGAACACAACAAAAATAATAATTAAAGAAGTTTATTAATTATGATGTTTATGTGGCACCAATCGTGTCAATATGTACTTCTATTAAAGCAATTAAAAGTTATTGAGGAAATAATCTGATATTTAAAATTAAGTAAATAAGAATCAAGGTTTGATATATTACTTTAAATTAATTAAAACCACCATAATTTTTAAAGAAAATAGAATTTTTTTTAAAATTAATTAAATTTTATTTTATTTTCTATAAACAAATTCTAACTAAATTAGGTATATCATTTTCTACACAATCAATCTCTAATTGACTCTTTATTTATTAATACTTATTAAATAAATATGCATCATATATGAAAAAAAATTTATTGAATATATATAAACAGCAACATTCAAGACTTTATTTTTCCCTACAATTTATTGATGTGGTAAGTCATAATTTGAGCAATATCGAATTCATGTGTACCTACTATTAACACTATTTTTATTATGCACAAATTATATATAATAAATCATGACAATGATTGCAATAAAAGTTTTAAAAATCTTCATGTTCCTGTACTTTATATAAAACAAACAAAGATGATTATTATCTTTCTCTCCAAGGCAAACTATAGTCGAGTCCACAACATAGTTCTGACTTAGCTTAGCAGTAGCTGCCCCACACAGGCATCACCCACAGATTCTCCATGACTCTACCACACCTTTCGGGTGAATGCAATTAAGTAGTTTTACCATGTTATTTATTTAAAAAGTTTGAGAGTCATAATTTGAAATCTTAGTTATTGTTCACGCCTAGAAATTCATAAAAATATGATATTATAATGCCTTTCATTTTTAAAGCTGTATCTTAATACCAATTATTATGTTTCAAAGTGAACAATATGTTTATCTTACAGAGTGTTTAGATTAGTTTTATGTCGATTTCCTGAAAGCACACAAATTTGTTGATACTTATTTGTTAAATTTTAATGCGCTTTACTGATTGCTTATTTGTTAAAAATATCGTGAGAAATTTTTCTTTTTATTTATTTTTTTTGTAAACCCACTAAAATAAGCTCAAAACTATAAAAGTCCAAAATTTGGGGTTTTTCTTTTTCGGCAATTGCGTATGCATTTGGATAATTTTTTTTTTTTTTTTTTTTTGAGAAACTAATACGTACATACAAGAAAGAAGGAAGTAAAAGATGCTACGTCCACAACATTTTTACAACAAATCATAGGTGATTAGTTGTTATTGGTTCAAATTTGAAACTAACATTAAAATTACTTTTTTGCCCCAACAATAACAACCAGTAACAACCTACACTTAAGATTTGTTGTAAAAATGTTGTGAAAATATTGTGAACATATCATTTCTCTTTTAAGTTTTAAGTAATTTCTTTTAGAAATACAAAAAGCCATATTTTGTGTCACCTTTAAACAAATAAGAATAATAAAACACGTGCACGTCAAGAATTTTATAATTTAATAACATTGCTTGGTTCCCTAGTTAAGAGAATCATATGACGTGCGGTAAAATTGGTGTATTCCAGCCCATTATCGATAATAATTTGATATGTATTTTTGATATCCGATCTCGTATATGTATTATGGATTTTTTTTTTTTTTTTTTTTTTTTTGAGAATCAAAGGTTAATGTATTAATATTATGGAATCTAAATATGAAATTTAGAATCTGAAACGGACCAAGAAGACCATAGGCCTACCCAGGGCCAGCTCAACAACTTTGGGTGCTTTAGGTGAAAATTTTAAATGGAGTCTTTTTAATATTCAAATATATATTAAATAATATTTATTAAAATTTTTTTATTTAAAAAATATTTTTCTGGCTTTTTGAGATGCAAAATTACTAATTGGTTATTGCAAATTTTTTAAAGCCGTAACTACTTTATACTTTAAAGTCTAAACCTACACAAATAAAAATTAATATATTACATGGTTCAATAAATTAGTATCACTACAATACAATTGAGTTGATATGATATACATCAAATTATTAATTAGTATAATAATTTATAATAATCTATAAAGTAAAAGCTTGCATAAAAAAAAAAAATATATATATTAATTTGAGTGGGTATACATTGGGTGTGGCCGTGTGGGTGTGGCCCGTGTGAGTGGGTTACTGGGTTAGTGAATGTGTAGGCAATGTAGCTGTGTGGGTGGGGGCTAGCTAATAGCTATATGCAGAGATCTCTTGCACTTGCGCAGTAGTTATGAAGTTTTTTTCAACTTTTTTAGATTATAAAATATTATATACTCAATTGTTGAGTACTATCAGGCTATCATTCTATCAAGTTGTGCAATGTGTACTGTCACTGTAGAGTGTGATAGTGAGCAGACGTTTTTTTCCCATTTAATTTTCTGTAATTTAAAATAAAATGACGTCTTTTTAATCATTTTATTGACCAATAAAATGATTAAAAAAATTTATTTTTTAATTAAAATATATAAATAAATATATTATATATATATTTTTTACAAGTGAGGGTCTTTTATTATTTGAAGATCTTAGGCGATTACATCAATTTCATTCATTGTTCAGCCGGCTCTGGCCTACCAGTTGTCTACTTGTCTTTTTCAAAATTCTTGCTGCCTGTTTTAGCTATATTTATTTCAAGGATTTTACTAATGTGTGCTTTAAGGGCACATAATAATTAATTATTTTTAGAAATATTTTCTCAGAATTTAAAAAAGTATTGACAATTTTTTCAATTTTCGATAAAATATTTTTAAAAATAAATGACTTAATGTGTGCCCTAAGAACACACATTAACCTGACCCTTATTTCAATCACCATCTTTCTTTTCTTTTCTTTTTTTATAAAAAAATTACAATAATTTTAGTGTCTATCAGTCCACGTAGAGTAAGAATATCAGGAATTGTCTTATTAAGTAAAAATAAAAAATAATATTAAAAAAAGAAGAAGAATCAAATATAATAATAAATAATAAAGAGAAGAAAAAGATATGCATGGATAGAATGAAAGAGTTGGAATACCGTCATATTTATACTTATCCTTAAAGCACACAAATTTTTTTTTTTACTTTTGGTAAAGCTTCAAGCACACAATATTACGTGTGTAACAGCTTATAAGGCACATGTGGGAGGCGTCTCTCCCCAATGTGGGATTGAATAAATTCGTGAGGCATTAGCCAAAGTGGACAATACCTGCTAATTGGGGCCGAGACGAGAAACCCTCCCACAAGAATCATAGTTTGACTTGTGTCGTAAGAAAATACAAATTTACATGCGATATTTTTTACTTACTTCGTCCCAATTTGTTTTTCGTGTTTCAAAAATTCAACTTTTTAAAGGAATATCATTTATTGTCTTGTTTGTTATATAAAAATATATAAGTTTTCAAAATTAGGAAATAAAGTAGGGGCATAACAGGAATATTAGTAAATTAATGGTTTTTAATTTTAGAAATAAGACAATACTTTGAGACATCTCAAAATGGAATAAAAAACAAACAAATTGGGACGAAGGAAAATTATGTTTGTTTCAGTATACATATTTTTGGAAAAAGTTTGCTCTAAACATCTAATAGGAATATGAGATGTATCTCGCCATATGTAATGCTCATAACTCGGCTAGATATTGGATTAAGTGATCTTTCTATTAGTAGTTGGGGCCTTATTTGAAGTCAAACTTTGCCTTCTTCTTTTTTTCTGTTCTTTTTTTTGCTTATTTGTTTATTTGGTTACATATTAAACTCTTTTTTTAAATGAGGTAATAAGCTCATCTAAACATTCCCTAAATTTAGATTTGGATGGTAGATTCATTTTAAGTTTCCATAGTAATATTATTTTCTTTTATGTGATTGATTAAAAATAAGAGTAATTTTCATAGGTCTGATCAATAGTGGAGAGGGTGCCATACCCTTTTTTTTTAATCCACAAGTAGTAATATAGAACCTTTTTTTGGTAAATTAAATGAGCTTATATTTTGATACCATACCACTAGTTTTGCTAGTGAATTATGGGAGATTACAGTTGATCTATCTCTTATGTGGAAATTAGGCTATCATAATCTCATTCTCGAGACTGATCTTACAGAGATATTTAAAGCTTCCTTATGTAAAACTCTCTCTCTCTCTCTCTCTCTCTCTCTCAAAATATCATGTCTCTCATTCGTCACTATAAATTAGTTGCCTTGGCCTTTGGAACATTTATAAATTTTTTTAAAATTTGTTTATATTAAACTTGCTTATCATCTTTGTATCTTGTATATCTATAGGAAGTCCAAAAAATATCTAACACGTCTATTTTTAACAGTAGCTTAAAATAAATATATTTTACTTAAGAAATCAATTTTTATGGAGACAATACAAAAAAAAGAAAAGGCAGAAACTGACTAGATGATTTCATTGGAGACCTAACTAAGAAAATTTTCTGGGTACCATTCATTGAATTGGTGAGTCACACTAACATGTCACATGATCAAAACTTTTAAACTTAAAAAGCTCTCAATCCAAAACCACATCACATACATATCTCCATAAAAAATATTTACAGAGTCCCTAAATGTTGTAATTCCCATATTGTCCTTACAAGACTTATCCTCTCTTAAAAAAAAAAAAAGACTTATCCTCTCTTGTATTAATTAATTAATTAACTACTACTCAGAATTTAAAAAATTTTAAAAAAAATATAAAGAAATCTAACAGAAACTGTAATTCCCATATTATCCCTTATAAGACTTATCCTCTAGTATTAATTAATTAATTAACTAATACTCAGAATTTAAATAAAAAATAAAAAAAATCTACCCAACCCAGAAGCTGTAATTCCCATATTATCCTTACAAGATTTATCCTCTGACTCAGAATTTAAAAAAATATTTTTTTAAAAAAATCTAAAGGGTGTGACAGTAATTTCACTGGTTCAAAAAACAAAAATCAGTAAACTACGTCCGCCTGTGGACTCTAAAAATAGTACTAAAATCGAATAGTACTAAAATAGAGGGTCTAGACTCTAGAGTCCTCTCCAAGAATTGAATTACAAAAACAAATGGCTCTCTCTCTCTCTCTCTTCAACTTTTGAAAACAAAAAAACAAAAACAATTAGCGCCGCTCTTCACCGCCCATAATTAACCCAAAGTGGTTCCGTTATTTTGTCTCTCTCTCTCTCTCTCTAACCGTCCATAGCTTTTGATATTTCTCTCTCTCTCTCTCTCACCAAGTAAACATAAAATAGAAAACCATTTCATTTCTGTTTCTCATTCAAATACCAAACTCACACAACACACATATATTTGAAAGCACAGCACATACATACTTCTTCACCAAGTCTCCTATTCCTACAATCCTACCTACACACACACACAATCCACACGCTCTTCCTCGATCTACAAAAATCCCATTATCCCATTTCATACTTCATTGAATATAGTAACACCCAATTCTCTCCAATCTTGGATTTGCTTTAATATTAGCCAAATTAACCTTACTTTACATTGTGTTTGATTGGTATAGATTCTTAGTCATATGGGTTCTTCTTTTGCTTTTGTTTCCAATATATAAGTACATCAATATCTTCATCTTTTTTTTCTTTTCTTTTCTTTTTTGTTCCAAATTAAAGCATACAGTTCTTGGGATTCTCTTTTTCTTAATCATCTACTATTTCTTTTTCAACTCTAAGTCCGTACAAATATACACGTTCCTGCATGGAAAAAAGAACAACCTCAAATCTTTAACCTCTTTTCTCTTTAGGATTTAGTCTAGTTTGCAAAAATCACTCTTAGCCTTTGTTTTTTTTCCTTAACAAAGTTACAGTTTCTTTCTTTGTTTTTCTGATATGGAATATAGCAACGTTGTTGATCAAAGTTTGTTACCGTCAGCCGATGAAATTTCAAACACACGTGATTCTCCACATGGGTTTGCGGAGACTTCATCCTCGTACACTTCAGCCTCGTCCGAAAAACTAAAATCCGACGACATGGGTGTCGAGGACTCACTCTCCGAGAGCCTCTCCGATGAAGAACCGTCGGTTTCCGACAGCGAGAGCGCCGTGTCCAGCGGCAGTTACGAGCAGTTTCATCTGTTCGACGAAGGTTTGGGATTGGTAAAGCTTGCCGAAGGCGAAAAGGTTTACGACATCATCAAGAGAAAATTCATGATGAGTTTTGAGAGGCTTGGAGTGCAAGCAAGCGTGGTGAGCATTCACAAGCATGTTTACTTGGGCGTGAAGGAACAAGCGAGGTTGAATTCGTTTCAGATTTACGCTAAGGCGGTTGAGAACAAATGTGGTGGCCATGCCAATATTAAATATAGTTGGTTTGGTGGTAATAAGGAAGACATAACAAAGATTGTTTCCTACGGTTTTGGGCTTCATGAGATGTCCCAAAACAATGGATTGTATGGCTCTGGTGTTTATCTTACTCCGGATTCTTCTCCTTTAGAAAGGTAACTTACTCTCTAAATTTTTTTGTTTTTTTTGTTTGTACTAGTAAGTTACGCACCCAATAGGTCGATAATTTAGTATGTTCGTACGTGTTTTTCAATGAAGAACTTTTGTTGCCGAATTATATATTATATTTGTTATTAGATTGTTGTGGTTTTGTTGATGAATTTGTGATTGTGTTGTATATAGTGCGTGCAATTCGCCTGTTGATAACGATGGTCTAAGACATCTTTTGTTGACTCGAGTTATAATGGGGAAATCAGAGGTTGTACCGATTGGTTCTGAGCAGTGTCAGCCTAGTTCTGAAGAATTTGATTCGGGAATGGACAATCTTCAGACCCCTACCAAGTATATTGTTTGGAGCACCCACATGAACACTCATACCTTGCCTGAGTACATTGTGAGTTTCAGAGCTCCACCTAGCTTGGCAGGTGAGCAATTTGACTTAACTTTTTGCTGTGGGTTTGTTTCAAATTTGATTCTGTTACTGTCATTGATGCTGGTTTTTTTTTTTTTTTTTTTTTTTTTAACTAATTTGTGTGTGTATGTGTAATTTGTGTAGGATTTGTAAGAACTAAAAGGCAGCCATGTGAACCAACTTCACCTTGGATGCCATTTCCAGTTCTAATTTCAGAACTCTCAAAGTTTTTACCTCCACAATCTGTTTCCTTGATCCGCAAGCATCATGAAGCTCACAAAGTAAGTACTTTAGCACTGCATTTATGATGGGTCACAAACACAAACTACCTTTCTGTTTTAGCATTGTCTCTTGGTTTCATATGTTCTCATCATTTTGTTGGATCGGCAGGAGAGGAAGCTTTCAAGAAATGAACTGATACAACGATTAAGACATCTAGCAGGAGATAGGCTGTTGATTGCAATAATCAAGTCATTCAGAACCAAGGTACTATTTCTGTGATCAAATAGTTGTACTCATGTTATTATTTAAGTGTAAAATCTGGGATTCTCTGGCAGTAATGTCGAGAAAATTGATTATGTATTTTTTTTTTTTTTTTTTGAAATTGTCCAATGAACAATGTTGTTTTAAACCCTCTTTTGAGTATTGACCTGTTAATAGAGTTTACGGATTACGTAAAATTGTTGTTTTTTGTTATACAAGTATAAAGTCTTATAAGGAGCTGAAAGTTCCAAAGAAAAGAATGGTTGCTTTTTGATTTACGGATTTAATTAGAATCAAGGAATTTGAACAATAATTATGGGTATAAACTGTTTGATATATATTTAACACGATATCATGATATGATTCTTGAAGATGCTGCTCATATAATGGATTTGAAATGACATCTTACACTTGCTCATTTTAAATCCACATAATAAAATTCAGATTCTTCCATATATAAATTCTATTAATAGCAAAATCTGTTCTTAAACAAAGTACTGAAATCCAAAATATTCTCTTCAAATACATTTATTCCATCAATTGTGCATTCTGATGTATGTCTTTCTAGAATATATGAACTTTATAGCTGCAGGGAATTCACTTTTGTATTATATATGTTGATGGTAGATGGCTCTCTAGACCGAACTAGTTGTGAATTGGAATATAAGTCTTTCTAGAAGAATCTACTTAATGCTGCAGGAATCACTTTGTGTAACAAAAGTTGATCTTTGCTGACTCTCTAGGCTGTGACATGTAGAATCTTTACTTTGGTGAAAAGAGTGTTCTAGTAGAATTGTATTGTAGAGAATTCGCTGGAATAAAGAGGAGGTGGTGTCTGGGAATTAAAATTTGAATCTGATTGGACCATACAGAAGGTGGGGAGGATAAGGATAATCTTTTTCTCCACTTGATTCTTGTATCATCTGTGCTTTATTGTTCCACTATGCCCTTCTTCTAGATGAAGTCATGTAGCTTATGCTTACTTCTTTCTGTAGCAAGAAATGACCTCTTATGTTACTTCATTAGTAGATGCCCTTCCTGTCATAGTTATTGTTTATGACTTATCAAAACTCACTTTGTCCTAGAGAGAGCTATCCGCCTCCAATCGAGTAGTTAATATAATATATAGGAACTCCGCCTCCAATCGAGTAGTTAATATAATATATAGGAACGCCACTATACCCTAAAAGATTTAAGCCTATAGGTATGAGCCTAGTTACGTTATATTAATAACTCATTCTTTTCATTAATATTCAATATGGAACTTCACTTTTTAACCAATCACACCACTTACACATGAATATCATAACACACTTCGATTTAAATACCACCCCCAAAAAAGGGTTATTTTTCTGACTAATATATACTATTTTTTTTTTCATTTTTTGACTGCTCTATTTGGTTTACATTCAATTATTTGCCATTACATATCCACAAAATTTGTATTAGAAAAAACTCTATTAACGGAATTTGAATTGAATGTTTTGTTTTTCCAGCAACTTAAGGCTCGGACAGGCCTTAAATAGGTAGTTGGCTTGAAGTGAATCGTGGATGGGAGTAAAAAATATCATAATCAGAGCACAGGCAGTACAGAAGAATCAATTTTGTGTGGAGGAAAATAGGGGCAGTTGTGAGTTGCTGTCAAGAATCAGAATGATTGAGAATGCAAATTATGTTGGCATGTTCCGTTTATGGAAATGGATGGTGAGGAACCTAGCTAGCAGAGATGCCAGAGGGGCTAAGTGGAATTTGCTCATTGTTTTTGGTGTATAGTGATACTATAATCTTAGCTATTAGTTTTTTACCTAATGGACTCCTTTTTTCTGTTGTAATCACATGGTTTGCTTTATCAATGGAAATGATAGTGTGAGCTGTTTTTGATCTCAACGAGTTTTTCTGGTTGGACTAATTAATTGGGAAATTAAACATCTTTACAGCTCAAAATCTTCTTCTTTTTTTATTTTTTATTTTTTATTTTTTAAAAAGGGTTTAGGTTCTGTGAGCATTTGTGTTTATCATTGCCAATTGCCAGTGGTCATAATTAGATCATTAATTCTATGCTGCAATGGGTTTGCTCTTTAGGCCCACACTACACGAGGGGACTGAGGTTCAAATATCTTTGGTAGCAATCCTGAAATTTCAGTCTCTTGTTTTTTGATAATACAATAGTTATAACATTGGGGGAGGGGATTACTATCACGGGAGAGGGAGGATTCGAACCTTAGTTCTCCTTAGGAAGGAGAGCAAGCTATGCCATTGAGTGAAGCTCAGTCAATGGCGTGGCGCAATCCTGCAATTTCAGTCACTACCTTCCCTAAGCAAACCTTCCATCCTATTATGCTCTGCCCCTTCTATAAGCAAAAGTGTGCTGATTCAATTGTGTACACTGCACACATCAACCTCTTTCTTGCACAACTAGTGAATCTAGAACCAGGAAATTAAACGGTTCAACAAGAAATTCAAGTTGGCCTTGAAATTCAAAAGATACCACTGACTGAGACTACCCAACAACTTGACTTTGAGATCAAAGAAACACCTTGCCTTCGGCTTAGAAAATTGACCTTAGTAGCGTTACTAATGGCATAATTGACTACTAATTTTTACAAAACTGATGTATGCTTCTCAAAAAAGTTTCTTAAATTTGACATTCAACAAGAGTCTTCATGATGAAGAATTAGAATATAGAGCACTGATTGTGTCCTTTGGGTGAAGCTGACGAGCGAATACAGCTTTCATCTGTCAAATGATGCTTTTTTTTTTCTGATAAGAATCTGTCAAATGATGCTTATTTGTTTCATAAGGTCAAATTGTGTATGTTCAAAGACTATGCAGGTAACCATCATTGGTATGTTAAAATTCTTTGAAAAACCATCCTGGAAATAGTGAATAGTGATTTATTCCTATCAATGGAATAGTGAATAAATCCCAAAACCTGAGGTTGGGAAATCTAAAGAATTGTGTTTGTAGTAAGGTAGTTGTTCTAGATCCAATGGAGTTGCAGAACAAAATTTTCAGTCTTCAGGGGGTAGTGGCTCAAGCAAAAACCTTAAATAAGAACTTTGTTCTTGGTAAAATGGTCTAACCCAAATGGATCAGGTTGAATTTGAGGAAGCAGTGAACCAATTAAAAATAAATTAATAAAATATTTCATCAAGATGAACTATTGTCAGACTAGAACTTTCAGGTTTGTGAGCTTTTAAGTTGAGGTTACATGTGTGTTTGGATTGACTAATTTGTTGAAAGTGGATAAAAATAAAATTTTACTAGAAAAAATTTGAGGCTTTAAAAAGGTTAGCATTCTTAAAAGTGTAAGCTAAGAGAAAGTGTAACCTCAATATTCTTAGAATTGCTCATTGGATGCACATGATTATGCTAAGAATTTAATTGTGACATTTTATACAAAGGTGTTGAAAAGTACCTCAAATTTCTATTTGGACTAGGTTACCTATTTGGCTCTTTTTGGTGTGATAAGAAAGTTGACATAATTACTTTTTTTGGGTTTTTTTTTTATGAAGAAGAAAAGTTTATTCATTGTTAAAGAAGTAATTAATTTTTCTTGTCCACCAAGTAATAGCATTTATAGACATATAAATAGACACCACAATAAAGAGTTCGGTAACCTTGATCCAAGGGTTTGGTTTTTTTCTTTTTTTTCTTTTTCAAATTTCTTGATAGAGGAGAACTCTTGAAGAAGGAAAAATAATTTCATCATTCTTTTGGGGCTGAAAAAATATCCTATGAAAGCTATGTAAAGTGATTGTTGTAATCCGTAATAAATACAGTGAATTTGATCTCTCTCTATGTAGGTTGATTGGTTGATAAACCACGTAAAGTCTTGTGTTTTTTATGTGTGTGCTTGTAAGGTAATTTGTCATTTATTGCTATTTGTTCAAATCCTTATATACCATTGCACAAGTTGTATCAAAGCAAAAACAAATGGATTATCAAAAAAAAGAAAAAGAAAAAAAAGATGCAGGAACGAATGGGAATGCTCTTACTGCCCTACTTAATGGCTCACATGGTTACATTTATTTAATGTTAATTCTGGTTCATTGGACCTTTGTAGGCATAGTCAACAGTTCTGTGTATACACAAATAAGCAACGCAATGAGGCCCATGCTCTGTCAATGGGCTTGTAGATATTGGCCTCAACCAAACACTTCAAACTATCCCACCCCCAAGAAGCCCAAACATGTCCATCTTTTTTTTTCCTTCGAAACTCAACTCAAGCAAACCTCATATTTCAATTCACAAACTCTCATTTATGGTCCGTTTAGATTGAGGAGGAGACAAGGGCCAGAGTAGAGTAGAGTTGGTCAAAAATTAGTCTATTTTCGACCAACTCTACTCTCCCTCCCTCCGCCTACAATCCAAATGGACCCTTAGAGATTTACTGCATGTGTATATGTGTGTGAAATGAACATTTTAGACCCTACATGTATGAGAAAAATGTTGCATACACATTACATGGACTCAGTGGCAGAGCCACGTTGGGGCTAGGGGGGGCCATTACACACAAAAATTACTTATTGCCCCCCCCCCCCCCCTAAATCTTAGAATTTGGTCCTTGCTCCTCAAATTTTTGAAGTAGTCTAGTAAAACCCAAAATATTTAATTGGTACAAAAAACCCAAAAAAAAAAAAAAAAATTGATACAAAAAAAAGACCTAAAAAAGAATCCATTAGATGGCCCATTCATTAACCCATGGCCTCCAAATCCTAATGGTCCGTTTGGATTGAGAGGGAGGGAGGGAGGGGGAGTAGAGTAGAGTAGATTTAGCACAAAATTAGCTTATTTTTAGCCAACTCTACTCTACTCCCCTTCACTCCCCCTCCTTCCTCCCTCCATCCAAACAGGCCATAAAGCAAAAACCCAAATTTCTCCTTCTGACACATTCCAAATCAAATCACCATAGATCAAACGCTCAAAAATAAAACTAATTTGTCTAAGTTACTTAATGTGCTGTGCACCTTCCCCATTGAATGGCCAACCACCAGTGGCATTGACGTGAGTCTGTGGTCATCCATCAACTTTAAGCTCCTTCACTTAGTAATAGCAATACCAACACCAACGGTATATCTCTCTCTCTTTTCTCTCTTTGTTTAAGTGCTATGAATGACTCAGTCAAATGAGTGTATATAGTATATATGGCTAGTTTTACTGCTTTTGTTTTGTGATACTATGTGTTGTACATTGTATTGTTGTACCTTAATAACTTAAAGGGTAAAATCCAGTAAACTACCCTAAGGTTTGACATAATGCCAAGTGTGCATCAGCTGGATGGAATGGAGAGCTGGGAACAACATGCAAGGCATGCCTATGAGCTGTTTGAGAAGGATGTCATTTATATTCCCATCACTTTCAAACGGCAAATTTTGATTCAATTTCTTAGGCACACATCCACTATTAATTCGTTACAGGGAGGAAATTATTTGTCAAGGAAGAACTGCATAATAAGGTTTTTTTCTCACAACAATGTTCTCTAGAAGAAATTTTTCTGGACTTAGCAAAAGATGCGCTTTTGGGTTCAAAGTTCAAACAGATTGTGACATTTCCATTTGCTCTAAGAATTTGAAATCGGTCTCCATTGATTAACTAAAGCATTGGAGTAAAGCTTCAGTTTTCTTCTTTTTCCCACAGAGGTGTTTCCATACCATTGATCAGACTCTTAATTATGTTTGATTGAAATCTTGGTGATTCAGTTTTTGTACTCACTACTCACTGGATTTGGAAATCAAAATTCATATGGATGTTTGAGAATATTTACATTCAACCATACAAATTTTGAAATGTATCTTAAGTAAATGATGGTGAACATTATGTTAAAGTTCTATTTGATGTGGTTTTAATGTTGCTTCGGTCCTTGTTTCTTTGTTTTGGATGCCTCTATAATCCCTTTGCTTATTATTTCTTTTCTACAAAATGGTGAAAAATGTGAAATATTTTTTTCAGAATATATTCAGCAGTGCACCTATTGGCTGGTTATGAGTTTCAATAGGTCTGAGGTAGGACAAAGCAAACTCTTTAATTTCACAAACTGGAAATGCTTTTGTTTATTTAGTATTCAGTCTCCGAAGCAAAATGAAAATTAATTGGTTGATTCCTTTAAAGGGACTTGCTCGTTCCCCTAGTCAATGGGCTTTGGGGTTGATTTCACCAAACTTGTGGGCCACATTAATGGGCTGTGAGGGTTGATTCTGTGGGCCCAGCTTAAATTGATCCGAAATGTTTCTTGTGAGTCATTTGATGTTAAAGGGTAAAATCCAGTAAACTACCCTAAGGTTTGACATAATGCCAAACACATTCAACACTTTTTAAAACTGACCAATTTAATCCTTCAACACAAATGGAGTTAATGTTTTTTTTGTTAATAACAATATTTTCACAAAACCAAATTGAAACTCAGATCTACTCTCTCTCCCTCTTCTTTTCTTTTTTTTTCCTAATCTCACCAACTCTATATCTCTCTCAACTCTCTTTTTCTTTGTGTTTCAAATCGTGGAGAAAAGCTGTAAAAAATTGTGGCTGTCAATTTTTTTTTTTGGCTGCCAATTTCTTTACCATTTTGTTTATAACTTTATATAATAATATATTAGTATTAGTATATTACAGTGTTGTTACGTGAATGAATAACAGTGATGTCAATTCAAAGTGAATGTTTATATATAACAGTACTGTTTATTGTATTTATATTTGGTTTTGAGAATTTTTTAATTGTTTGGTTTTATCTCATTGCATTTAGTAGTTTATACTTAACTATTCATAATTTTTTTATTTTTAAATTAGCTAAAATTTGAGTAATTTGTGAAAAAAAATCCACAATCTATTCCTATTGCTGAAACTTTAGATATTGAGGGCACGTTTAGTACGTGTGTTTAAACAACAGTTTTCAGTCTTTTTAGAAATACGTATGGATGAAAAAGTGTGTTGAAATACATGTAATGTTGTTTAAAAACTGAAAACATGTGTTCAAGCTGATGTACCAAACGGACCTTGAACATCTTAGAAAGGCTTCCAAATGTGAACTTAAACAATTAGATATTGTTTCTTTAAATATGATCCTGGATTTCAACAAAATAAAACATGAGATTTTAATAAGTGATTGTTTAATTGTGAATGTAGAAAAAACCAGGCTAAAACATTTCATTTAGAATCAATTATAAATTATTTTAGTACCATAAAAGAACCTTAGATACAACTTTTTGATCATAAAAGATTTTTTATTCCTTAAGAATATTTTTATGTTTAGCTTGGCCCTTCTAGAAAATAATCTTGATTTCGCCACTGCATGGGCTGATTTTACATATGCTAGCAAGGTATAGATATGAAGCCCTGATCTCTCATTTATATGCCCATTATTAAAATAAAGCATATGTTCCCAAGAATTAGCTAAAAGAGAATAAAATGTTTCGAGAAGCAAAGGGAGGATGAATGGAAGACTTGGATTCTGTGTGGATAAAAACCAAGGAATATTCTTGTAGGTGGATATATATGGATTCTGTGGATAATAATACTTTTCTTGTTTCTAGAGCCTTGAAGATGAAAAACCCAACACGACCCAATGTGACTAGGACTTGGATAGGTTTGGGCCTCAATTAACACCTTGTGGAATCCAGAATTGGTGTAGTATATATACTATATATACACTTCAAAATCCAACAAATCAATGAAGTTTTGCTTTCTAAAAGTCTACTCAATTTGAAGCCAGTACTAGCACGTTGCTTGGAATAAGAATTCCTTGTTTAAACGAAAATTAGGGCATATTTGGTAGACTGTAATAGACACTGTAATGTAATAGTTATTTCAATAGTTTAGTTATTCTTTAGTTTGGTTATGTTTTTATTATAAGAAATAGTCATTCCTTATGAATAACTATTCTTCAAAATGAGGAATAACTATTCATCTTTAAAATAGTTGTATTAGTTATTCCTTAATAAGTGCAATAATTTCAAATTTTAATATATTTTCAAATAAACAAACTTTCCATATATATCTAACAATTATAAAAATAAAAAATAACATATATCTCTCTTAAATTTAAAAAATAACAATTTTTAAGGAGATATAATTGTATGAGTAAGATATTTCTTAAAATAAATCTTAAGTTTTATTTTAATATTATAACTCACAACCAAACTTATAATTAGGTTTTTATTTTTTATTTTTTATTTTATAAGAACTTATGAATAGGTTTAGTTATTACATTACAACACATTTTATTCCTAGTAATAAATATTACAATTCATGTCGTAATTCTCATTCAGCGTACCAAACATACCTTTATTGTTCTAGAAAATTGACTGAAGAAGCAAGTAGTCTCACATGGCTAATGGGCCATAAATATGAATAGACCACAACATGAACCTACAATTGAATTGTTACCAACTAAATAATTGCTTCAATTCCCTTCCTATTGACGTTTTATTTTAAAGTCTCTCACGATTTCACAGTTCACACTTCACACCCATTAGGTCTAACCTTAAGAAGCTTACGTTTGTCATGGCCCATGGTTGAAACCTAACCTTAATTAATGGTATATTCTATATTGCGAAACCATTAATTATACCATTTTTTATTTGGTTAAATTAATATTTGGTTCTCTAACTATAAGGTAAGGTTTTATTTCACCCCTCAATTGATTGTATCAATTTAGTCCCTTAACTATTAATTGTGTTAATTTAGTCATTCAATTTTGAAAATTAAGTCAATTTCATCCTTAAATCAACTTTTTGTTTAAATTTTAACGAATTTAGTTAATTTATTAAATGAAGAAAAGAATTAAAAGGTTTGTAAATTTTTTTAAGTCAAATCAGTTTCAAGTTTTCAACCATTATCATTGATGGAATTGAGTTGATTTTGAAAATTGAGGGACTCAATTGAAACAATTAATAGTTGAGAGATCAAATTTTCCTTCATCCAATAGTTGGAGGACCAAATTAATAATTTAACCTTTTTAATTTAGTTTAGCAGTGCAATTTTAAAAATTATTTTTTGGAGAAAATTTTCATACATGGTCCTAAAATTTGGACAAGCCTCTATTTTAGTCTCTAAAATTTGTTAAAAAATTCATTTTTAATCATATAAAAAAAACCCTAAACATACCAAGTTAGTCATTCTTACTTACATAACAAAATTTGACAAAGGCTCATAGCGCTCCATTTAAGGATAAAATTACGGAATGACTAACATGATAACTTTACAATTACTATAACACTATAAATTTCAAAAACTAAAATAAAACCTATCTCAAATTTTAGGACCAATTATAAATTTTCGTCGTTAGTTTTTTTATTTATTATAAATTACATCATTAGCTTCATTTTAAAGGGGATAGGGTTTGAAATTGAAAACCCCCATTGCTGATGAGAGGAATTCTATCCCTTTCCTAATAGGAACAAATCATGGGGGATCGATTGTGGCGCATGATGAGGTTGAGACTTGAGAGCTCACATGGTTATTAAAAGCTAATACAACTTCACGCAATGGAATAAGGTGATAGGTTAGACTGTTCGACAAAATCACTCTCAATGGCCATTATAGTCCATTGCTAAAAACTTTGTCAAAACTTTCAATTATTAAGTTTACAGACACAGCCTCACTCACACTGCTCTTGATTGCACTTGGATAGCTTATTCTGGAGTTTTACCCATGCTTGGCAATTAATTCACAAGCAAGAAAAAGAACAATCAATGAGATCTCAACTAAACAATTCCTACATTAAACTAGTTAGTAATAATTCAAAAGTAATCATTCAAAGTGAAAAGTGAATAAAACTTACACATGAGTACTGTGAAAACCAAGTGATAAGGAATGCATGACATTTTTTACTTTGAAGAAAAAGGCGCACAATGCATGACAAATTACAGTCATAAAATTCACACCAGATATGCGCCAATCATGCCACAGCTTGTTGTAATTTGCAGCAATATTCCATTCAGAAAAAAATTTTAAAAGCAACAATATGACAAACAAACCTAATGGCAGGTCCATTTCATTCATTTTCTTCTAGTGGCCTTGACTTATACTAATAATGAATGTGTTTCTTCTATAAACAAAAAAAAGAAAAAGAAAAAGAGTTCTTTATCCATGCTTTCCAGCATACTCATTTAATAAAAATCATCTTTCACAAGTTTTAAATACAATTTATATATATAAATTTTGTCTTGATAGTTCAACAATGACCTAAACAGAAGCCAACAAAAATATGTCACATCATGATCCCCTTGAGAAGTGGTTGATTTACACCCAATCACTTTCATACAGACCTTCAAATTCTCCATATCTATAATATTTTTGCTCATATTGTCTCATGTATGCTACTAGTACTAATTACTAGTGAGTATCATCCAAAAACAAATTTTCAAAAGTACATTCCATTATGATTTAGGCTTAGCCCATTAAATCACCACCCAACCTAGCTAGGTTATCATGTTTGCTTGGTTTATTAGGTTAATAATATTATAAATCATGTTTTGATATGATAATATTATGAATTATACTTTGATTAAAAGCTTGTCTTAGTCGTACAGATTGGATATCTTCCTTCCTCCAAAACTTGGTATTCTATCAACATCACCACTTGCAGACTCCAATACTTTTCTTCCACAACTGTAAATTTCCCCCCAAAAAAAAAAACACTTCTAGAACTACCGACTTAATTGGATATTTCAATCGACCAATTTATTTTCTAATTTATGATATTTATCTTTATTTATATCACTATCGTTTATTTGTTTTTCGTAAGAGCTATTATGACATGGGAGAGTGAAATGTGTAAAATTATCATAGACTTTAATAATTGTTGGGTTTACATGTGTGAGAGAAGTCTTACATTGAATAATAATGAGAAGAATATTTGGTTAAAATAACGTGGTTGAGAACATACCCATTGGACTTAGATCTTTTAGGTTAAAGTGTATCTCTATATGTTATATTAATTATTTAAGGAGTCTCTCTACAGTATTTTTCTCCTCAACAATAATAAAGATATAGTCATTCAGAACTTTCTATTGTAGGTGTTTATCTTCCCGACAATAGTAAAGATATAGTCATTCAGAGCTTTCTCTTGTATACGAAGATTGACAGGCCTCTAACAGATGTTCTTTCTTCACAACAATGCCTATTTTTTCAGAAATTTTATCATTTGCTACATATCTACCCAATCCAAATATTAATTTTCTTCTCCAAACACACAACTCAATCCCTTGAAAGACGACTACATGATGTTGAAAGAATAGTCACAAAATCATCTTTAATGTGTCTAAACAAGCCTTCATGTGTCCTCACACAACCACTCTTTCATGTGCCTCATAAGGGTATGTGTGCCTCTCAAACCAACTGTCAACGATGCTTTTGTTTGTCAATGCATTATTCTGGCTATTACTACAACTATTATTTTCGGCTATTCTCAGTTGCCAACCCCTACTAACATCTATTTTGTATATTATTGTCAATATGAAGCCCTATCATTAAGGTTTTGCATTCCAAATTCAAACTTCTACCTTTAGTTTGAGGGTAGTGTTCGAGATTTAATGGCCTAATAGACTCAAATTCATCGTAGGCCGACCTATGCACTTGTAGAGTAAGTAAAGTAATTGTAATCTTAGTTGAAATAAAAGTAGTTAAATTTTAGGGTTAGGTTAGTATTAACCCAATTAGTTTAGCTACTTTGTTACTCTAGGGACCTTAATTACACACATAGCTACTCAAATTCACCACAAGTAATCTTAGTTTTTTTTTTTTTTTTTTTTTTACAAGATAGAAATTCTAGTCTAGTCTAATCTAAGTGTATATGTATAGTGTATATGTGTGTGAAACTCCCTCCTGAAATTTTGTAGGTTGTTGATCTAGGGCCCATTTGGTAATGTTGTTCTAGTAACGTTATTTGTATTTTTTTAAAATACTTGTGGATAAAAAAGTATGTAAAAATATGTGTAATATTGTTTAAATATTAAAAACTGTTGCCCTAATTTCTTTCCATTTCTTACCTAAACGAAAGGATTCCTTCCATTTATGGCTAATGTTCCATTCATAAAAATGGTGGGTCTGCAGCTAAATACAAGTGTGAGGCCTACTACATGACACGTGTCAAGTTGCAGAGCTCAGACTCTGATGTATATCTTCCTCCACGTTAGTTGGTAGAGACACCGTCCTTCTTGTTGTTGGCCATACGAGTCTTGGCACGAAAAAGTTCATAAATAATTATGCAAAAAATAACTAGTAGTCCCATCAAAATAAATAAATAACTAGTAGTGGGCAATGCATTATTGTTGTACAGAATTGCTTAATCAATAGAAACTCCCGTCAATCAATCAGAAATACAAAAAAAAAAAAAAAAAAATCAGAAATATTGCAGTTCCTACTGTTTTGAGAATGGTGTATCTTTTAGAAGCCTTCATTGTAAATATTCATGAATATTGATACTTGCTACTTAGTAGATTATGTTCATATTGAAATTTATAATGCCGTTATATGTAGTGAGCATATATATATATAGCGATAGAGCTCGAAAATTTTCTTAGGGTAAGCTAAATGAATTATTGTATTTTGGTATTCTTAATTCTTTCAATAAAAAATGCATATGATTTTATTTTTTGAAAACAAAATTTTTGCTAAAGAGATAGATTTACTTTTATATATATTTTAAGTGATTATATAAAATAGAAAAAGTTGATTCTTATGCTAAAATAAATAAATAAAATTTGCATTAATTGATGCAAATGCTCTAATTTAAGAAATACTTTTATTATGCACTCCAAATTATGAAAAATCATTAATCCAATTGTAACATAATTGGTAAATGAAACCTTGCCACTACTATAGGATATACGAAGAAATATGTCATGACCCAAATAATGAAATGTTATTATAGGTATGTCATGACCCAAATAATGAAACGTTATTATAGTTAAACATCTAATCTTATACCAAAACATCTAATCGTAAACCAAAACACACCGGCCATTGATTAAGTATGCATTTCACGTCAGCTTATTAGCTTTAAAAAAAAAAATCTAAAAGTGTACTAAAATGCACTTGTACTTAGAAAAAAAGTAAAGTTTTTTTTAAAAAATGCATATAAAAACAAAAAGTTAAAAGCTAAGCCAAACGACACTTAAGTGAGATGATTAATGACAAAGACCAAAAGAGAACAAAGAGCAACAACCACAATTTACAACGCCAATAACAAAACCCGCGTTAACATATATTTCTCAATTATTAAATTTTTATAATGTGGTAAAATATTCTGTTTTTATTTTTATTATTTATGTTTATTTGATTTGAGACACCCTACGTAACAAGAAAAGGAGGCACCAGAAGCATTCATTCATTCTAGAAATGAAGATAAGTCTACCAAACACGTGTGAACCCTTCACACTCTTCCGCCTCAATAAAGTGTAAACACAAACAAAACCAACCTGTTATTGTTTTATTTTTATTTTTTTACGTGTGAAAGAAGCAAAGAACAACAAAATGTCAAAAACCCCAAACTGAAAATTCAATTCAATAAGGAAAAAAAGAAAACCTCCTCAGATAATAACGCCGACTTTCGATCACACCCTCCCAAACTCTACACCCAGTCTCACCCGATTGAAACCTCCCTCTTCGACTCTCTCTCTCACACACACGCAAAATTGAAAAATTCTCTCAACCACTAACACCTATATATCGCAACCCAAAACCCCACACTTTTTGGCCATTTCAACCAACCCCTCTCTCTCTCTCTCTCTCTCTCTCTCTAATATCTGAAGCTAAAAAGGAACAAAATTTGCATTTGAGGCAAGTGGGGTTTGCTCCAAAATGCAAGAAAGTTCAGTGCTTTCCGTATCTCCATTATCTCCACCAAGCTTCAACAGCTACTCTTCGGAAAAGCTTTCAGATATCGCCGCCAGAGTGGTGAAGGATCTTCGACAAGAATCTGAATCCGACCCAGATTCTGATATCTTCAACTGGCCTCCAAAACCTACACAACCTCAACCTCAACAACAACAACAACAACAACAACAAGACAAAGCAAAAGACAACACCAGCGACAAAGAGAAGCGTGAGTACGAGGAAGAAGAAGAAAAAGAAGATGACGATGATTTCGAGTTTGCTTTTGTTTGTAGAGAGCCAGACACGACAACAATCTCGGCCGACGAGATCTTCTCCAACGGTCAGATAAGACCCACTTACCCAATCTTCGACCAAAGCTTGCTTCTATCTCTATACGATTCCCACATCGAAAAAACAAACACCACCACCGCCACTACGAGAACAACAACTATCTCCACCGCCAAAGCGCCGCCGTCGTCGTTTCGTCGTCCTCCTCTGAGAAAGCTCATGATCGAAGAGCAAGAACGAGATCGTGACACGTCGTGCTCTTCTTCCGAAGCCGATGACCTTGAAGGTGTCCCAGATGGGACCTACTGCGTTTGGACCCCACACAGTTCTTCTTCTTCTTCTTCATGCAAGAAGAGCCACTCAACTGGGTCGTCCTCGAAGAGATGGAGATTTCGGGACTTGCTTTACCGGAGCAACAGTGATGGCAAGGACACTTTCGTCTTTTTGACACCGAGCAAGAAGGCTGAGAAGATTCCTGTAAGAAACAACAGCAGCAGCAATAGCAACAAGAAGAAGACTACTGTAGTTAATAAGGTTGCAGAGGAGAATAAGAGGAAGTCATTCTTGCCATACAGGAAGGACTTGGTGGGTTTTTTCACTAATGTCAATGGCCTCAGTAAGAGTTTGCAGCCATTCTAAACACAGAATTGAGAGGTGGGTTGGGTTGGTTTTTTGTCAATTTCTCTGAGTGTTTAGTGGAGAAATTTTTGTTAGCTAGGCCTTCCTAATGATTCATTAGGATTCTAATTTTCAATGGTTTTTTTTTTTTTTTTTTTTTTTTTTTGTGTGTAAATATTTGTTATGTTTCTTTTTAGACTTCAATCTTCCTATAGTGTTTATATGTTTTTTTCTTTTAAAAGAAAAAATTGAAATGATGGTCTTGTTTTGCTTTGTTTTTTATATATTAGATTTCTCTATTAGAAATACCAGGAAGTGTGAGCAATTTAATTACAAGATTATTAGCAGAACAATGATTGTGTTTTTGTATGATTAATTAGGTTCATTTTCTTGAACTTCCGAAGCTTGAAGTGGCTCATATGTGTATGAAATGGATTGCCATTGCGCCTATTGTGATGTTTAAAAAAAAAAAAACTTTTGTTCTTGTGAAATTATTCTTTCATTTGAGTTTGATTCATTTCATAATTTAAATTAATTATAAATTAAAATGATCTAGTTAACTAATACTCTTTTAGGGCATTTGTTAATAAACTATTTTAAGAAAATTTTGATATCACTGTTATCAAAAATATAAAAATCCATTGACTACTATTTTAGGAAAGTTTTAATACCACTATTATGAGAACTATAAAAAGATGTTGACTACTTTTTCTTTTTTCATAAAAAAATTTCTATAAATATTCTCTATATCAATGTTCTTAAAATATCTGACTTTTTCCTATTTAAAATAAGGATTATGTTAACGAATGTTTTTAGGGCAATGGTTAATAAACCATAATAAGAAATTTTTGACACTATTTTTATGAGAAATATAAAAAGTTGTCAACAACATTTATTGTTTTATCATTTTCTCAATAAAATATTTCTAAAAATATGTCCTAAACTAATGCCGTAAAATGAAATATTTTTTAAAAATAAAAATAAAATGAAGATTTCAAACGAAAACCACAAGTTCAAACGAATATATGTGATCAATCCTAACGAATATCTTAAAGATCTATAACCGACCACAAAAAAATATATTAGATCAAGATTTAGTTGTTGTGGTTGAGGATTATATTTCAAAAAAAAAAAAAACAGTACTTAAAAATTAAAAACCAAGCCTACAAAACCGCAAATGCGTGTTAAACTTAAAATAATTAAAAGTTAGTTTTGCTTTTATGTTTATGAGTAATCGTGTGGGTCTCACACGCCACAAGTGTGTACCCAAACTAGCCGTATAGGAATTTTCAAAGTTTTTAAAAAAGCGATTGAAAGTGAAAATTTTGAAAGTATTTCTATTTTAGAAAAAGAAATGGGTGTCTCTAGCTTGTATTATCTTCCACAAAAGTGAAAATTTGACTTTTAAATTTTTTTTTTTTCTCACTAGTTGTTTATGTATTTAGTTAGTATAAGATTTGGGTTTTTTTTTTTTTTTTTTTTTGGACATAGTAAAAGTGGATGACGTGATTTTCGTGGCTTAGTTATACATCTTGACTCTAGAAAGAGCTTGATAAAATTAATATTTATATATATCACTCACGGAGAGATTATTATATTTTTCTTTTGTATCATGATTATCTACAGAAGATTAAACTCCATGATGGAAAAAGAAGTCAAAAAATTAATCGATTTTTGGTAGTAATATAAACATAGATCTCATCATTGCAAGCCGATTTAAAGCTCATAAGTTAAAAAAATTAAAAAATTAAAAAATTTATAAGGGAAGAATACTACTATTTGGCTAAGTATTAATTGTATTAGTAATATATTAAAAGGTGCCTGTAACATTTTTATTTAGTATATTGAATAAGAGATTTGGGGTTCAATTTTCGTCTACATAAAAAATCGATTGGTGTCTTGGTTTGATAATAAATAACTATTATCAGGAGTAGATACCATAGATTGAAACTCTCTCCAAAAATAAAGGTTTAATAGTAGATTCTAATTAGTTCAACTAGTAAAATTTTTTGTCGTTGAATAAAAGATCTAGGGTTTATCCACTTATACCAAAAACTAATTTGTGTATTGGTTTGATGATAAAGAACAACTATCAAGAACGGACGTCATAAATTGAAACTATCTCTAAAAAAAAGTTTAATAAAGAATGCAAAAATAACTCCATATTATCTCATTCATTATCATTTTTTTGGGGATAGAATTATCATATTATTTTATAATCTTTTAATATTAAAATTGATTCTCATTTAATAACATTATCACATGGCGATTTTTACATGGATATTGTCCCACATGATGTTTTTTTGTTGATTTTTTCTTACGGCAATTCAGGTATATATGCCGTATGCATTTTGGTGTTGTTCAATATAATATTTTTCTTGTTGATCCCAATATTTCTTAATCATAAAATATAAACACTATAGACTGCGTTTGAAGCAAGTGGAAAATAAAATTATAACGTAAAGAGTTGGCTATTTTAAAAAAAAATACTAAAAATCTCAATACATTTTCATTAAGTTATAAAGTAGATATCAACTATAATAAAATAAAATAAAAAGTATGTTGTAAAATACACTATCTTGAATTGCACTTGTTAGATGTTACGTTAACATTATTTTATATCCAAAAACTTAGGCATTATGATATGTCGTTATAGTGTTGTACACAAGAAAGCCACTGTTTAAGCCATTATAGGATTAAAGTTTTTAAAAATAATGCGATACCTATTTTTTAATCCGAAAAAAAAAAGTCCTAGCGCGTGTTTATAAGGTATATCCTTTTTGGTTCAACAAATATTAGAGAGTAAGTGAGAATGCAAAAATAATCAAAGAGTTGGTCATATTCATGTATGAGCTTAGTGTGTGTGTCTATATATATATATATAAATATATATATATATATTTATATATTTTATTCCAAACCAATTTTGTATATGGTGGAGTTGTGGTCCAGTGTTCAACACAAAGTGGATAACTGAACTTTTTAGATATATTTTGTGTCGGTAGTACTGTTGCGTCCAGTACATTGAAGCATTGGATTTAGATACGGATTGAGTTATTTTGTATAATTATTTATATATAAATAAATAATTCCTTGGTGGATCTTTAGAATTCAATTGTTTGATGCTGCCAATATAAAAAATTATATAGTCATTCTAACATATATTAATTTCACTAAAACATTAGGCTGAATTTGATCTCAGAAAATAAAATTAAAAACAAGATTAAAGATGATCACATATAAATTACTTTTTAATCTTGAGCTTTTTACATTTTTTTTTATAATCATCTTATTTCTTCTAAAGTCTGACTAAACAGAAAAAAAAAAAAAAAAAAAAAAAAAAAACCTTGATACAAAACTTTGCTCCCCAATTATTATTAGACTATTAGCCTGCGTTGCATACAAATGAATGTTAGCGTTTGTGCATTTGCATTTTTGACTAGGTCCCACAGCACTGTTCATGACCCAGCTAAAAACTCAGCAAAAACGCAGATAAGCGGCACTGTTCACAACCCATGGTGCTATTCATCATTAAAAAATATTTTGCTATAGTATTTTCAGCAATAAGTTTTCAATTTTCAGCAAAATAAATGGTATCTAAACAGACCCTTACTAAAACTTAAAAAAAAGTTATTTTATTTTCATAAATTTTCTCCTGCAATCCATAGTTTTGATACTCATTTCAATAGTTATTACACTCAAAGAATGATTGAAGAAAAAGAATTATGAAAGAGGAAGTTTATGAAAATGATATTACAGATTAAAGTGAAAAATCAATCTTTTTATCTTTTTGTAGTTTTATAACTAAATAATTTTTCTTATTCTCATAAAGGAAATTGTCTGAAATTCAATTAAAGCGCTTTAGTAGGATGATAGTTCCACAGGGAAAGCTCGACGTAGTGTGTATCATGTGTTGTGTGACCCATTTGGTGCATTTTTTTCTCAGTCTTGGTCTCTCTCTTTTGTCAGTTTTCTCATCTAATCCCACTGCAAAAGGCATAGACCAAAGCCTTGGAAAATGTGTAAAGTTGACGGGCACACCACACATTCTCTGTGTGAATTTTTTGAAGAGGGAATTGTGGAAAACTGAGCTGAGAGTGAGGAGAAACTGAGAAGCTTGAGAATTTTCGTCAAAGCAGACAGATTTTTAGCCCTTTATTCTATTCCATTTTCTTTTTTTTGACGAATATCTTTTAAAAGATTGGATAATTATTGGAACTATTTTTTTAATTTATGAAAAGATAGAATAATTGGAACTATTAAAAAGACCATGATAGTACGTATGATTCTACTGCACGGAATATAGACAAATCATCTCAGATAAAGAGTCAAGTACTTAGGATTCTATTATTCATGAACCAAGAATAAAACATAAGGACCCTGGACCGTACATATATCGGTATATGGTTCTTGGGGTAGAAGAATTATTCTCATCCATAATCCAAATCAAACATTTGGGTTTCACTAGTGTGCGAGTCTCACCAATTGTAAGACATCCAATCTATATAGGATAAATAAAATGTTTTTTTCTTAGACAGTGACTTAAGTGATTTAGTACGACTTTCAACGAAGAGATATCTAATGGAGTGATTTTATGATACACTTCTCTCAGAATATATAAGATTCACAAAGGTAAGATAGTTGTTTTATAAAGTTGATTTATAAAAATAATTTCCCATTTTCAATTTTTTTTTTAACTATCATCCTTGAGACAATTTTGCAATCATGGTAAATACAAGAACTAGTCTTATGAAGTGAAAAGTAAAGGTGAAAATAATGATGGATTTATATTGAACTTGTGTTATTACCGGTCACTAAACTTCTTGAGGTGCACTGCTAAACTCCAAAACAAAGATTTAGCGACAGCATTATGTGGTAAGTTAAAATTCGACTAAAAAGAAGTGAGAGAAAAGGATTTGAATCCAAATTTTCCACTCAGAGAGATCAAACCATGACAAAAATCTATAGTAGTGCTCTTCACAACTTACTAATTTGAAAATGGAATCACAATTGAACCAAGTTCAATATTGTAGTATTATCAAGCGTAGGTGAGTCATGCCAAAGTTACCATTAGGGAGAGGATAAAAAGCCTACCAAAAAAATAAATAAAGGAGGGGTTAAAATATGGGGGGAATATATACAATATGTTAATGGAAAATGCTTTTGATATTCCTTTATGATTAAAAGAGAAAAAAGAAAAAGAAAGAACAAAGGTAATACAAAAGGAACAGAAAATAAACAAAAAGATGATTTGTAAATGATTGAAATGAATTACTTTATTCAAGCTTCTTCTACACATGAATAAAAGAAAGAACAAAGAAGTTGGCAAGAAGGTATCTGGGTCTTGCTGTGGAGTATTCTATTTTCACTATTTTTGTCATCTTATCTTTTATTACTTCTTTTGGGGCATACAATGCCAAAGCCTTTGGCCTGTAGCTCTCATAAGAGTACCCACATTTCTTGGATACCCAACAAAATCAGCACATATAGAAGAGTCACAGATCTTCCATGAGTTCCACATCAACACCCCACTTTGCTAAGCCTCTTTTTCTATTTTCCAATCAATATGCTACCTTTTATTTTCGTGGATCGATCAAGCTAAATTCCAACCAATAACCCATCAGCATCAACTTTAAAATTCTTTCAAAATTTTGTATTTATCATTTTTGTCTTTGAAATCTACATCTCTTGTCATTACATAGTTCTATGTCATAGTGGTATTACACTATTACGTCAAAGAGCATCTAATAACGCCATGGTTATTTGAGGTTCAAGTGATAATCGAGTGGTAATAATATTTTTTGTGATACTTGAAGTTTATGATTTGAACTCTATCCCTCATTTTCCCTCTATTTATCAATTAATAAATAAAAAAAAACGTGACTATTTGAATATATCATGTTATAATATCTTTTTACCAATTATATTTCACCATGCAACAGACTAATTAACACTGTTGGTTGAATGGAAGCAAATGGGAATGGGAAATGAAGGAGAAGGTAACCCCGTGAATGATGAGCCAAAATAAGACAAATATACAAGAAACGATCTTCTCTCTTTCAATTTTTTTTTCTTTTCCTATCTAAGTACGTATTTGGATGAGTTTTTGTTGTTTTGCATATTTATTGAAATTTGGTTAAAATATAGTTGTATTTAGAAAAGGTGAAATGTTAAAAATTTGTGCATAAAAAAATAAGTAAAAAAATACTATATATAAGACAAAGTGGTTGACAAACAAATACTTAATCTGCAGAAAAAAAGTTTTAATAATTAATAGGAAAGATTTATTTTACCTTCTTTTCCATCAACTAACAGAAAAATCTTATCATTAATAGTCTTGTAATTCGATGACATTATTTTTAAATTCTAACTTTCTTGTAAGTTTTCTTCTAACAAAAAAAAAAAAAACTTTCTTATAAGTGAGATAAAATCTTTTGTCGTTAAATAAGAGATTTGTATAATTTAGTGAGCTTAATAATTCATTTTAATTCTCAAGGAATGGAAGAGGTTGCTTAGGTGGATCCCAATCAAACTTCTACCTCTTTCCTAATGCAAGTGTGCCATGTACCAATCAAGCCACTTGCAAAATATCACCTAAAAATGAATAGCTTCCAAAAAGAAAAATCTTCAAATTTGGATGTTGGTGCATTGTTTATTCAGCTTTTTGATTGGTTGATTTTGTCTGGTAGAGTGGGTAAGATTCCTAAAAGAATAGCTGGCCATGTTCACAAAGAACCCCACTTTAAATGCTCTTTCATCTCAAAAAGCCTTCATTGTTTTTCTACAATTAAGTATTAGTCTCAATCATCACCATAACCATATCAAAAGGTATTTCTATCTCTCAGAAGCTATATACAATTATACAATTTAAAAAGCTAGAAAAAGAGCCTAGCTAGCACTACTTTCCTCATTTTACATCTAAGTTTTTTTTTTTTTTCCCCACATAAAGTGTAAAATGTACTAGAGAATTAGATGCTTGATTGAATGGAATGGTAGACAATGTGATTACTTACTGTGCAATTAAGTGTGAGTTTAGATAGTGTGTTTGCGCGTTTTCAGTGCGTCTGCGTTTTTTTTTTCTGTGAATCCTGTGCACTATTCACGGGACCCGCAAGTACGGAAAAATACAAATCTAACTTTAAAACTAGGTCCCACAATACTATTCACACTTTTAAAAATTATTTTTCTACAGTGTTTTCAGTTTCCAACAATAAGCGGTATCCAAACAGACCCTAACAATACTTTCTTCCATTGGTGGAACACACTAATACAGTGTACGGAACTCCTATTTATGTGAATGATCCAATCTAACCAAATTGGATGTCACCAAAGAGAATGAATATACAATGAAAATACAAATAATGCAAAATAGAGATCTATTTTCTTTCTAATTGCACAATAAGCCTTGAAGCCCAAGTTAGTGGCCCATTTACAAACAAGGGCTCTATGTCCACTGAAAACACATTTAATCCTTTCATAAAACCATGGCCCAAGTCCATTGGTCATTCGAATTTTACAGCAAGGGGAGAAGTGGTTTGGCAAATAGGAGAGTGATTTTTCTAATCGACTCACTTGTTAGTCATGCCCTTGGTCAACGTGCTAGCTTGAGATACATCAACCAAGGGTTTGGCTCTATTTAGCCGTGCGGATGTTTAGTCTTCGTGATATATCACTAAATGCTTCATGGTTTCATCATCAAATGATTCAAACCGTTATTTGTTGACTGTTTTAATGTAACACTACTAAATGTCTTCCTCCAAGACAAATACCTTAATCATGTCTGAATGTTTTCTACCACTACTAACGACCCACGCAATTACAAGATAAGTTTTGTATCTTATTATTTCAACTCTCTTTTACATTAGATTCACAAAAAAAAAAAAAAAAATCTCTATAACACCATTTCTTATCTTATTTCAATTTTCAACTACTCATTAATCATTATGTTATGTCATTGCCTAGGAAAAATACAATAATAATGACCAGCATGCTACTTATTGACAAAATTTCCAAACTCGGTTCCTTAACATATTTAAGTTTAATTGTCGTTGTATTGAAGTGCGATACTTGTACTCTTGTCTTAAAAAAAAAACTCCAACAATATGAAATGGGCTTAAATCTCTTCCTCTCTCTCTCTCTCTCTCAAACGGCCTAATCTTAATATATGGCCAAAATTTTTTTTTTTGAAAAATGCGTTAATTGCACTTTCCCCACCTTAATTATGGGTTACATTGGCAAATTTAAAGTTTATGGCGTAGATTAAAGTGAATCCCATAGTTAGGGGGAAAGTGCAATTAACCCCTAGAAAATTATTGTCCTTAGTTTACCAACACCACAGCTTGAAATTCTATTTCATGTATTATAATTCTGTTGCCCCTGCTCCCTTTTAAGGGATTTATTGCTTCTTTAAGCCAATGAAACATTGATACTCTCATATACAAATATCAATTTCCTTGAATTAAAATCTCATTCCAAGTTTGAAATTAGCATGCACAATGAATGAAAAGCCATCACATAGAAAAAAAATTATTTAATATTTCGAGAGCAATATTATTTAGGCTCACATAAATGACGGATTCTATCTTAAATTTAACTAATTTTATTCACTATTATGCAAGATGAAAAAACAACTTCCAGTCTACTGAATACTTATTCTACAATAAATTAATTTAATTTGTGTATACCTAGTCACATGGATTTTCAAATGCGCTAATCATCTTTTTGTCCAACTTATATACCTTCTAAGTTTTGTTTTTGTTTTTGTTTTTTTTGTTTTTTTAATTTTTTTATTTATTGAGAGCAATGTCCACTTAAAAAACACAAGAGCTTTTCTTCTTGAGAAAGTGAGAGGTTGGAGACAATCAGACAGCTTATACTACATGCGACATCCATGTTTAGTGGGGGTGTATGAATTTTATTGTATTTTGTCTCCCATTATAAGTCAAGCTTTTTTTTTTTTTTTAACCCCATTATAAAAGTCAAGGTGTACATTGAATCTCCTACTGGTTTTAATTTAATAAAACAGCAGATTCTAGAAATGAACCTGCTATATCAAACAAGAAAAAGCGGCTGTGGTAAAATGCACAATAAGCCTTGAAGCCCAAGTTAGCGGCCCAACCACCATATTTAGCCATGGATGACATGGCCCATGTCAGATGTCCATTTACAAACACATTAAATCCTTTCATAAAACCATGGCCCAAGCCCATTGGTAATTAGAATTTTGCAGCAATTGGAGAATGGTTTGGCAAATAGGAGAGTGACTTTTCTAATGGGCTGACTTGTGAGTCATGCCCTTGATCTATGTTAGCTTGAGATACATTAACCAAGGGTTTGGCTCTATTTAGCCAAGTGTTCATGTTTAGTCCTCATGATGCTTCACCAATTGTTTCATGGCGCAATGATTCATATTATTTTGTGCTGACTACCTCAATGTAACACTACTTAATGTTTTCCACCATGACAAAATACCTTGTCAAGTCTGAATGCTTTCCACCACTACTGACAACACAAGCAATTACTAGATAAATTTTGTATCTTATTATTTCAACTCTCTTACGTTAGATTCTCAAAAGAAAAATATCTTTTACATTATGAACATTACTTTTGTTACATATTTATCCCTTATCTTCATAAAGGAAAAGTACCATACCACTAAGTATCTCTTTTACACCATTTCTTATCTTGTTTCACCTACTCATTATGTTATGTCATTGCCTATGGAAAATACAATAATAATGACCAACAAGCTACCTATTGAAAAAAGTTCTAGACTCTAATTACTTAACATAATTAAGTTTAACTACTGTTGTATTGAAGCGTAACACTTGTTTTAAGAAAGACTCACCACCGCCCATGTTAGGCGAGTTGGTACTTCCCCAAGCATTAAAGGCTTGAGGGGTTCATGGACCCAGGTTCAAGTGATCTTGGTGTGGTGAGGGGTGGGGTTATACTGTCGATTGTCCAAAAAAGAAAAAAGAAAAAAAAGACTCCAACAATATGAAATGGGCTTAAATCTCTCTCTCTCTCTCTCACATTAAAACAGCCTAATCTTAATATATGGCCAAAAGAAAATTAAAAAATGGGTTAGTTGCACTTTGCCCATCTTAATTATGGGGCACATTGGGCAATTTTAAAGTTTATGGTGTAGATTAAAGTGGACCCCATAGTTAGGGGGAAAGTGCAATTAAACCCTAAAAAATTGCTGTCCTTAGTTTACCAGGGCCACAACTTGAAATTCTATTCATGTGCTATAATAAATATGAAAACTTTATTATTCTCCCATAGAAAGCATCAGTGCATTACAACTCTTAAAACGGAAGACTCATACTTAATCCTAGTTGAAATAGGACTTTATTTTAAACCCAAACTAAATAACTAAACTCAAATGAAACCAAAATAAGACCCAATGGACTGCACAGCCCATACCAGAAATTATGAAATTACAAAATTGCCCCTACCACTTAAAAATAAATAAAACAAAATAAAACTGAGATTGACCCTATGCCTGCATCAGCATGTCTTAAATCATTCATTCTTGTACAAATCATCAATGGCTTGTTCAATTTAGCACATTGTCAATTATTTTACCAATCCTATAAACATTAACAAAACTGACAATGCAACACTAGTCTTCACTTCTCCACATAAAATAGCCGATGTGAACTTCATGGACATTACAGAGATTGCTTAAACTGTCATCTTGTGTGCTTAAGCGTTTTCTTTTGCTCGTTTCATCGGCTCTATGAATTCCTGAAAAGCTGTAGCAAGAATACTTTATGTCAATACTGTGGAGGAAGTTATGTCATACGAATTATATAAACATAATTCACAATATGGGCAAAGAGAAGCTGCAAAGAGAATTAAAAAGGAAATCCCCAAAACCAGCTCCTCTCATTTGTTTAGCCTCTTCGACTGTGGAATTCTTTGAGATTTGCATTAGCCATGACTTACTTTAATACATATCTCAAGGAATGCTCTAATACAAATGATGTGAACACCTTCCCAATGGGTGAAAATTGATTCTATACGTTAATGATAAATGTGAGTGCATGGAGAGAGAGAGAGAGAGAGAGGGGGTTGTCCATTACCATTATCTGAATCATGAGGTCCTGGGGATGCTTCAGGGTGATATTGAAGAGACATGATGTTTTGTGCAGGGTATGCAAGACCAGCACAGCTTCCATCATTAAGATTGACATGAGTTACTTCCACACCCTCTGGAAGTGATGCAGGGTCAACTGCATAGTTGTGATTCTGCCAGTTTATAAATTTAAAGTGAAAAACACTCCCATAGAAAAAAAAAATTATATAATTAACAAATGAATTACATTACTTTGACAAACTGTGAATTATTAGTTTTAAATTACTAATATATTACTGAAAAAGAAAACATTCATCAACGTCATATTTAGCTGTTCCTCAGAGAAAAGTTCAAATGTGATTTAGGGAGAGAAAAAGTCAATAGATAGAGTTAAATAAAATTAACACACCTGAGCACTAATTTCAACATGGCCACTCCGAAGGTTACGAACTGGATGATTTCCACCATGGTGACCAAACTTCATTTTAAAGGTTGTACCTCCTAATGCCTGGCCAAGCAACTGATGACCCATGCATATTCCAAAAACAGGAACCTTACCCAGTATTTCCTTCACTGTTTCAACTGCATAAGGAACCGCAGAAGGGTCTCCGGGGCCATTGCTGAAAAGAACCCCATCTGGCTTTATCTTAAGAGTCTCTGAAGCTGGCCATGTTGAAGGGACGACTGTAATCTTACAACCATAGGATGACAAGCGTCTAAGTATGTTATGTTTGATCCCAAAATCATATGCAACAACCTTCAGTTCATACACAAACACGAAAAAGAGTAAGAACAAATGCCAATTTATTCAGGGATGGTACTTTCAAAAAAAATTAAATAATACTTACATGAAAAGTGTTTCCATCTCTCCCATTGGTGTTAAAATCCCACTATGACTTTGTGTTGTCAGTCCATTCATAAGGGGTCTTGTATGAAACACCACTTATCAAATCAACACCTGCAAATTAAAAGCAAGAAAACTATGGACTTAAAATTTTGGCAAGAAAACTAGGGACCTAAAATTTTATTATTTGGCCAATGACCTTTAGGTTAACTGGCACCTTTTGGTGTTTCCAATGGTGATATCCAGGATATGAATCCTCCCTCCCCCACTTGAAATGTTTTTTTCAAAAAAAAAAATATTTGCAAAACCCTTTAACTAACAGCATCAAATCCTTACCAACAATGTCCCATGAACGGGACAATTCCAATAGTTCCTCATCTGATTTAGATTCTTCTGTGCTCAAAACACCGATAAGGCTTCCATCTTGCCTTAATCTACGGGTAATAGCACGTGTGTCAACATCATCTGTAGGATAATGACACAGAATCAAAAGATGAAGGGAGGTCAGAAGTTTCATGGAGAGCAAAGCTCAATAATTTAAAATTACACATGTCGAAAGTATTGGTCTTTAAGATAACTCATGCTATATTAAATAACATTTACAAATCCCCATGATGTTCCTTTCTGCTAAATAATCACCAAGTGTTTCTGCACATCTCCAATTTGAAGTACTGGAAGAAATTTATAAAATAATAAATGAGCACAGCTCAACAACAAAATTGCTAGCATGAAAGTTTCCAAAGCAGCATTAACAAACTGTACCTGATACTTAAGCTTCTAATGACTAGACCACCAAGGAAGCATTGCATTGATTCTTCATCATCTGACATTAAAGACATCAAACTTAGATTTCAAATAGTATCCAAGACATAAGAGTTTGCAATGACTTAAAGTACAAATTTCACCCACCAAAATTTACACTAGTGTTGCCAATATGTGGGTTTGTCATCAGGACAAACTGTCCAGCATAACTAGGGTCTGTAAGAATCTCTTGATACCTGCAGAATATATGTATTACAACCATAAATCAAATTCCAAATATGAGCATCCGTGTTGCACAACTAGTTAACTCATGAACCTTAATAATAAGTTCTCTCTGTTGTTAAAAGTGCACCTAGGCATGGTTAAAGCACAAAGTACCAAAGGAAAAGCACTTATTGATCTAAAATAGAAGCATGTTACAAGTGTTTTTGTTTTTGATAAGTAATAAAGATATATATTCAAGAAACTACCTTATGCAGAAAAACATAAGGCAGAGAGAAAAGAACAATGGGAAAGAAAGAGAAAAAAGAAAAAAAGAGGGAAAGGAAAGGATACTAATTACACAGGAGAGAGCAAAGGAACAAAGGGAGGGAATCACTAGAGGTGAGTCCTTAAGCCCTAGACCAATCAAACAGAGAGCCACTGAAAGAGGCCAATAACTGGTCATCCGAAATTTCCATGTCCTCAAAAATCCTCCTGTTTCGCTCCCTCCAAAGACACCACATCAAGCATAATGGAGTTTAGTTCCAAATGCTAGACACATGCTTTCCAGGCCAGTTCCACCAACCAAATAGAGTATCCGCAACCAATCTTGGCATGTTACAAGTGTTAAATGTGTAACAGTACGAACTTCTTGTGGAAGCTCCAGATGCAAAAAAGTACACCTTACATTTCCATCATAACATAGAATTCAAACAATCAAATTCAATCAGCAGCATCCAACTAAGAATAACACTTGATTAGTTTTCAGCCATCAAGTATAAATGTTACTGCACATTCAAATGGGCATATAATGTTCAATACTTCGTGTTTTGTGAATCCCAACTTTTCCATGCAACTTGCTGAACATACCCAACAATGGCTTGTTTTCTAATAGATTAACAACATTGTAAAGCAATTTTCAAATCAATCCTAGAAAAGCTAACATTCTGTTATCTTTATGAAAAAAAACAATTCTCAAATCTCAAATCAGCACTGATATGTTGGACATAATTGGCAACGCAGGTATCTGTCAGCATATTGATGTGCTAGAAACAAGGAAGATATTTGATATAATGTATGACTTCATATGTTTCTCATCACTTTCTTCACTAGCTGATTCTTTTTTCTTTTGAGAGGTAAATTTCTTCACTGGCTGATAATATCTATGGTATCACTTTTCACTACACCACGTCCTTGTGAACAGCGTGCAAATGTGGGAGCATCTACATCACTAACAGCTATGTTACTGTAAATTTAGTGAGAAAATGCAAGTTCCTTGACTTAGTTGTACTACCAGAAAACATAAATTAACTTCAAAGGTGTACAGTTATTTGTGTAAGTTAAACCATAACCACAAGTAAAATTAATGAAACACCATCAATAACAATAGAACAGTTTCTTCTAGCTTATGGAAAAAGGCCACTCAATCTTCATATCAAAAGTCCAAGCCAACGCAAGGGTGCCCTGTGGATAGTTGAGAATACACCATGAAATGTGCTGGGACAAACAATCTCTCACAGAATAATAACAAGGGATTAACCTATGTGGCATGCTTAACAAATCTTAAGAAATGAAAATTTCAAAACAGCTTATCCGGGGTATAAAGAATTCATAGACCAGCTCACCCTGTCAAAGACGTATTGAATACCACTTCACCAACTTGTGTTCCTGAGGCACCAAATGACTTAGCCCTCCAGATTGAACCATCTTCAAGCACAAGTCTAGCATCTGAAGTTTTCCAAGGCCTTTCTGCCAAACCTAAAAAAAATCGAAGTTGCACCGACATGGACACGGGAACGGATACGGGGGTACGACAATTTTTGAAAAATAAGAGTATGACACGGCATGAGTACAGCAATTAAATAATTAATTAAATTTTATATGTAGGCATATTTTTTAATATTTTTAGACATAAAATACGTTTATGTCTAGAATTTAAATTATGTAAGAACTACAAATAAGTAAACTAACACCCAAGTAGTACAATAATACACATAAAATGTTTAGAGTACAAACCAAAAGTTTAAATAGGCTACATTCAACATCAAACTAAAAACATAAAAGGAAAACAAGCTTTAAACTTTCAAGATTACCATAGAACAACAAGTTCAACATCAAACTAAAAACATAAAAGGAAAACAAGTTTTAAACTTTCAAGATTATCCCAGAACAACAACATCATCGTCATCAACATAGTCATCATTCTCAACAAGACTTATTTCCATCTCTGGCTCATCTAGTGTGAGATGAGCAATCTCAAGCAACCCAGGTCCTCCAAATGGTTCATCCCAAGTATCTCCACCAATGTCCCACTTCTTAGAGTTTCCTTTAGTGTACTCTTCCCTCCTCCTTGAAAGAAGTCGAAGATTAGAATGAACAAACACTAAATCTTCAGCACGTTTAGGAGCAATTCTATTCCTCCTCATACAATGGATGAAGCCATATGTACTCCAATTCCTCTCAGCACATGATGATGAGCAAGGCTGTCCAAGAAGCTTTAGAGCTAAAGTTTGAAGCATTGGTAACTTGGACCCATAATTTGACCACCAAACCATTGGATCAAAGGTCCACCTATCATCCATGTTATCATCATCATAAGCCATAATTCCTAAAAACAAACCAAACTCCATAGCAACATTCTTCCTATCATCAAGATCAAGAAAGAATCTTTTGAGGCACTTGTTTCTCTCCCTAGAAATTTCAGCATCCTTATGTGGCGCAACACGGCCTCTGACTTCCTCAATCCATTGATTAGTATAATACCTAGTTAAAAGCAAATAAATAAGTATAACTAATGAGTTTAGTTTATTTGTTTAGAAATGCCTAAAAGGATATAAAAGAAAATATTAAAGAGATAGAAAAATTACTTCGGATTCAAGGAGTGTGCTAGGCAATGAAGTGGTGTGCAATTTTTAGTCCACCGTTCAATGAATATACTGTGTACCACCTCATAGAATGGAGACTCCTCATAGTCTTCCTTGCCTTCATGCCGGTATATTTCTTTCTTCACATTTTCTATCATGGAATCCCACATTTCATACACCTTATGGAGAATAGGTGCATCCATGTTAGCCACTTGAAGCATCTCATAAATAGGTCCTGTGAATCTCAGAATATATGCAACCTTGTCCCACCACAAATCATTCAAAACATAATCCCTCACAGTTTGAGCTTTTCCTACATCATCTTCTCTATATGACATCCATTCCTCACCAATGACCATATTTCGAAGATGCTGTTTTACTTGAAACAATCTTTTAAGCATGATGATTATTGAAGCAAATCGTGTTTCAGCAACAGCAAGTAACTTCAAAGGGGAATATGAATTAAAAATTGCTAATCTCATAGAATGATTTGTGATGAAAATACGAATGAAAGTTGCCTCATCTGCAACTTGTGCAATCCATTTACATTCATTATATGGAACCTCATTCTGCAAAGAGTTCTTAGGTGCACATATATTCCTCAAGGCCAAATTGAGGGTATGCACAACACAAGGTGACCAAAATATATGAGGATATTCAGCTTCAACAATAGATCCTGCAGCCTTCATAACAGATGCATTATCAGTAATAATTTGGACAACATGTTGATGCCCAACCAATGACCTTTAGAAACAAGTCAGAAATGAAGTGCTTGTCTTTGTACTCTTTGGTACCATCAATGGATTTGATAAAAAGTGACCCTTTCTCTGATGTAGCCATAAAATTGATAAGTGGCCTTTTTTGAATATCTGTCCACCCATCACTTACTATGCTTAAACCCTTTTCTTTCCAAGTTTCTTTAATTGACTTCAACATCTTCTCAATATGTGCCCTCTCTTTATGCAACAGAGTTGTTCTTAATTTATTGTAACCCGGAGGAACATAGCCCACTAAATTATTATTAGCAGCAAATTTGATCATCTCAATCCAATACGGGTTCTTAGCAAAGTGAAAGGGTAAACCAGCAGAATAAAATGTCCTAGCAATAAGAGAATCTAATTGCTCTTGACATTGATTGTTAAAAGCCTTCTCCAAAGGAGAATTCCCAACCCTTTTTTTTTCTGAAAAAATGGATGACTTGTAGCTACACTACTCTCACTAGGACCCAAATTAGGACTACTAGCAGAATCAGTTGGTAAAGACACTAGTTTAGGCTTCTTCGGTCTACGCAAAGATTCCTCATACGCATCTTCTAATTTCTGCATTTCATTCTGATACTCATCTCCAACCTTAACACAAGCTTGTATTCCAAAATTAGGCAGTTTAGTAACATATTTCCATAGAGGAGCAGCTGACTCGGTTGATTTTTCAGTACTCATTTTAGTAAAATCACCTACAATATTTAACTTTAATAGATAAATAAAACTATAGCAGGACACACAAATAAAAAAATCGCTAAATTCATAATAAACATTATAATTTATAAGGCAAAAGGCTGAGTAAAGAGACAAAAAAAAATTTAATATATATATATATATAAACACAGTATAACACAGTGAGAGTGGGATTAAAAAAAAAACGCGTGAGAAAGAAAGATTATAAGTAACACGGTAACAGTACACCCAAAGCAGAAAAAAAAAAAAAAAAAAAAAAAAAAAAAGGAAGAGAAATCACAAAACAAAGAGAGAGAGAGAAGAGAAGGTTGGAGGAGTCAGACTTGTCCACGCCGAGAGAGAGAGAGAGAGAGATCGGAAGGGACAGAGGGCACGGCAACTGTCTATGGAGCTCGCCGACTCACCGATCAGCCCGATCTAGCACCGGCGAGGGACAGAGGGCAACGGGTGGAGGGAGGGTTGGGCTGTGGGTTTCACGGTAATGATTTCTCACTTCTCACTTCTCAAACTCAAGCTTTTTTTGTTTTAGGATATATCACAAAATCAACGGTAATGATTTGTCCATCTGTCAAAATCTGTGATATTTTTTTTTTTTTTTTTCACTGCTGGCGTGTCCACCGTGTTGGCGCCGTGTTGAAGAAGCGAGAAAAAAAAAAAAAGACACCGCTCGGACACCGGAGTCTGGCGAGTCTTACCAGTATCGATGTCCGACACGTGTCGGACACCAGTACTTTGCCAAAAATGGCGTGTCGGTGCAACCTAGAAAAAAATATAAGATTGCATTGACTTTTAAGTACCATAAGTACATAGACAACAACATGAGTAATGATGGATACACTGATATGAGCATTCACATCAGTTCAGCTAAAATAGCATAAGCCCCTAAATTTGGCCAATGAACCCAAAAATAAAAACACCCCATCAGCTCATATATCCATTATACAAATAAGATTTTGCTATAGTGCTTGTTCAAATTTAGGAGGCACTGTAGCTTATGCAAAACAATTTTTTATTACTTTTTTTTTGCTTTACCAGAGGGTGAATGAAGAGAGTGAATGTTGGTTATTCCGTGTGAAGAAAATTTGATATTTTAATAAAATAAGAATATAGAATAGATAATCAGGTGTGGGTGTTTTGAAAAGCAGTTTAGCTAAAATAGAAAAAAGCAAGTTCTTATTCTAAAATAAACAGTAATTTTTACATAAGCTTTCTGTCTAAACTACCATTTTGGGTCTCTCAATTATGTGTTAGTGTTCAATTTAGTCTTAAAAAATGGGTTCGATTTTACACCTTGCCTTCACTTGCCACCAAAATTAAAATAGAAAAAGCATGTTCTTATTCTAAAATTGATTTTTACATAAACTTTCTGTCTAAACTACCATTTTGGGTCTATCAATTATGTGTTAGTGTTCAATTTAGTCTTAAAAAAAGGGGTTCGATTTTACACCTTGCCTTCACTTGCCACCAAAAATTTAACTGCCAAAATCAAACAAATCATGCTTTCCTTTGAACCCTTTGGTCTTTTATCAATAACAATCAAATTTGAATCACTCAATCAATCAATTTGTAAATCAAATTTCACCATAGAGAGAATTGACACAATCAATAGTTGAGAAACAACATCACATATATGATACATATATGCAAAAGTAGTGAACTTTATTAGAACACAGGAGTGACAGAGCTTAAGGAATCACCACAATATGATACACACAAAAAAATCTAAATATTTACAGTCTTTTTTTTTTGGGTTTTAAATGTTGAAAATAAAGAAATGTAGAGAGGGTTACCTAAGGAGGCACGGTGGTGGTCGGAGGAGGAGAAAGAGACAGAGCATCTGACAGTGAAAGGCGGAGACTTGATGAAGCAAAGCGGCTGAGTGGGTTTGTCACTGTCACACCCAATTCCATTGCTTTGCTTCCCATTCTCCAAGTCTCACACAGAACGAAGCGGCGCTATGAGTTTTTAAAAAAAAAATTTGCAATATTTTTTTTATGTGCTTATTTATAGTAGTATTGCAAAAAAAAAAAAAAAAACATATATGTGCTTATTTATAATTGTACCTTAAAATATAGGAGTAATACATTAGATTTATTTTTCTTATTTTATTGTACAAAATTATAGGATTTGTTTAGTTAGGTGTTTTGGAAACTCAAAACTCCGTTTATAACAGTAACTACTCGTATCTTTTTTACAAATGCTCATTTTAAAGCCAAAACATCGATTTGCAACAACTTATCTAAATGCACCCCTAGTAAACAATTGGTTTACTTTGGTCCAATTGGTCAATTTGGTCGAATTAATATACTTCGGTCCACTTCCGTGCAATTTGGTTCATTTCAATTTAATTTGTCCAGTTCAGTCTACTTTGGTCTAATTGGTCTACTTCGGTTCATTTAGATCCATTTAGGTTTAATTGGTCTACTTCAGTTCATTCAGTCTACTTTAGGATATGTTTGGTTGGGGTGAAAACAGGGAGGATGGAAAATAGGGAGAGAAAAATAGGGTAGAAAATGACATTTTCTCTTGTTTGGTTCAGGAGAGAAAACAAGAGAAACAGAAAATGGGGAGGAAAATAATCCCTCCAAGCCCACATTTTTTTGTCCTCCCAATTTGGGAGGAAAATTAAAGAGAAAAGATATTGAATGATGTAATTTATACAAATACTCTCATTTTATTGCACTCACCTACCCCTCTCCTTTTTCCACTACACTTGTGACCTGATTAACCTTTTGCCTCTTCATCCTTATCACTTTCTTAGCACCTTCACAGCACAGCAACGTGAACTACTCCAAGTTCTCTTCTCTTTTCTTTTTTTTCTTTTTTTAGAAAAAATAAAAAATATCTTCCCACATAACGATGGTTAGATAAAGTTTTTTTTTTTTTTTTTGAAAATATCTTCCTAGTCTACATATGATCATGTGGATAAAGTCTACATAATCAATTTTTGTTGCCCATAAATTTAAAATTATATATAATAATAAAGAAAAGTAATATAAATATATATATGTATTTGTGTTAATTTTTATATTATTTAATGAGTGTAAAGATATCTATTTCTTATATATTATATAACAAGGACATAAAAGTCAATTTATATAAACTACATTTTCCATCCTCCCCTTTTTCTCTCCAACCAAATAAAAAAGTTTTCCACCCTCCCACTTTTCCACTCCTCCAATCAAACGGACCCTTAGTCCATTTTGGTCTACTTCAATCCATTTTGTTCCATTTTGGTCCAATTGGTCCACTCCTTTCCAGCTTCAATCTTTATATGAAAATTGATTTAGTTCTCACAGGTGTCAAGACTTTGATTTTTTTTTTTCTCTTAAGGTGAAAAAAAAAAAAAAAAAAAAAGGCTTTAGAATCTATATTTTTTCGTACTTTAGCAAAATGTCAGATCATATTATGTTCAGAAAGTTACATGAGTACACATTTGAAATGGAAATTACCAGCATTCATATCAGGCTCAATACACTTTCAGTCAATTTTAGTCTAAAAAACCTCACTTTTGTTATTTTAATTAATCTATTATCCATAGACAACTACATTAGTCTCAATATTCTACCATTATTTTATTTAAAATAATATGATAAAGAGAGACGTGAGAATACAAATAAAAAATCCTTTTTTTTTTGGTATCGAGTGTATAGTGCTCTATTTTATTTTATTTTTTGAGAAACTAGACCCAAGGGTCTGCTAGATTAAAAGAAAAAGGACATTACAAAACATCACGAACTACAATAGGAGCTACGATAGGAGCTATATCGTCAGGTACGGATTCCATCCAAACCTAAAGCTCGTTACCAGATTTGGACTTTCTGGCCAGGAAATGGGCGACTAAATTTCCTAGTCGTTTTACATGTGCGAAATTACAAAAACGAAAGCCACTGGCAAGCCTAAGGGAATCATTAATGACCAGACCAAACTCAGGGTGGTTAGACCCTCCATCCTGTAGTGCTTTAGTTACAACCTCAGCATCGCCCTCAAGGGTAGCCTCAAAGACACTTAGTTCCATGGCAAACAAGACTGCTCTCCTACATGCCAGAGCTTCCACCGTAGCTACTGAGGGGGGAGAGGGATTCTTTCAGCTAGAGCACCAATCACGCTGCCTTCCGAGTCTCGAATGACCACGCCCAGACCAGCAGCCCCTATTTCTTTGAAGATTGCCCCATCATAATTCACTTTCTATATTGTTCCAAAAGCCCCCCACTCGGTCTGAGTTTCTTTTTTCCCAAATCATCCAAAACAGCACAGCCATGAGGTTCGAATCCGTGCTCCCTTTAAAACTGAAAATCATATCCAGCAGGTCCGCAAAGGTTGAAACTTATACTTGAGGAGTTTTTTTGTTATCTCATCAGCTTCCCAAATGGTACAAAGAGCAGGGCAGCTCCACAGTCAGAAAAACAGTGTCTTCACAGCTTCCCAAATGGTATAGTGCTCTATTGAGCCAATGTTCACTGTTATTTTTTTTTTTTTAAACAATTTATTGAACACGATGCATGAGTCTTTTGGCCGAGTGTAGTTAAATTTTTGGCTAAATGTGGTTTTGAAGAGTCTGATACTGATGCTGACAGCCTAAGGACTCACCATTTTGGCTCAGATTGTCCACAGCAGTTAAAGCTACAACCTAGTCCACAAAATGTAGCCACATAGACAATCAACATGTCCAAGCTTAATAAAAGCTTGCTATACGATGTTATCTTCACCTCTGGCTGGTTTCTTGCAGAAATTTCCACAACATGAAACATCGTGACTCTAGTTTGATTTTGTGAACTTTGCTAGTGTAATATAGCTGGTTTTGACTCTGGCAATGGTGGTTCTTATCCTGGTAGGTGCATCAACCAGTTTTCTCTTTTGCCTCCAAGTAGCTAGCTCTTCTCTTATTGCAATGACAAGGGAAAGAAAAATCAAAATGCAAACAGCAACAAGAGCTAATATTTCATAGGCAGCGTAAGAGCTGCTTCATAATCACTATTGTGGAAGTATAATCAACAACTGCATACATTTAGAGTTGTAAACACAGAATTGCCCTAGTCTTATTTTAAGGATAAAATGGGAGAATACTACAGTAATGAGGATTAATACAAAACCTATTCTACATCACAGGATACAGATGCCTCTCATAAAGGAAATACAAGGAGACAAAACATGATGATAATCGGAGGCTTCAATTGCCACAAAATCAAACAGATCTATTCAGTTCCAGCAATCTTCTTCTTCAATGATTCAATATCTGTAGCTAGTTCCTTTCTGCTTGACTGAAGTAAAAGAATAACATCATTTGTTAGAATAGGTGATCTATATGCTAATGAAAAATACATGAGGTCTATCAGGATCATGATAATAATAACTAGCTTATCTTGGATACAGTAGATATTCTAAGATTAAGGTCCAACCACATCGAACCCTCTCTCAGGTTTGGCTCCTTTTTTTTTTTTTGATAATCAAGATACCTTTATTGAAACAAGCTGGGATGGCAGAAACTACAACAAAACACACGGCCAAGCCAATAGGCCAGACCCAAAACAGCAAGAGCCCACGAATAGGATTAAAGCAACACTTCCTAGGCCTAAAAACCAGAATTACACCCCAACTAAATAAACAGGAACAAGAGCAAGGATACCAGCCACAACATTCTGACAAAACAACTAACACCACCCCCATAAAAGCAACAAACCACTCTAGATCACTACAGCAGCCTTCAACTGGACCATAGATCACTTAGAACTAAGCAGGGCCTTCCCATCTTTAGAACAGAATCTGCAAAACCCCATCTGTAACAGAATTCTTGATTAATTATGGAGCAAGCATAGGGCATGCCACCCTCAATTTGAGATTTGACTTGCTTCCTAATGAGTTCCCCAATCTGGTCCTCTGTTTTGACCAAGCCTAGGAAAATGATAGCATTCCTCTTAGCCCATATTTTATAAACAGCAGCACTGAGTGCTAGCCTACTACAGACAGCCTTCAAAGAATTCCCTATTCAATTCTTCTCAGCCCAATCAATTAACTTATCCCATTCATCCCCAGCGAAGAAAAGACGCTCTCTATTTTCCACAGCAGATATGGTTTGGTTTGGCATTCTCTGGATTCCTTTTTTGGTTACGGTAAGTTGAGGGGACCTTGCCCCAGGGAACGAACCTGAGTCCTCCGCCTAGTGCTACTGAGCCAAGAGGCTCTTGGCCCTTTTCGACTAGTTAAAAGTTAAGGCTTAATAATGTGATTTTATTCATGCTGATTTGGGGTCAAGGAGTGAAATTTCTACTTTCTAATGTGATTTTACTCACATCGATTTGGGACTGCAGGAAGAAAATTCAAAGCTTTCCAAATTGAAAATGAAACAATTCAAGCTCTAGTGATTCAAAGGAACAATAAATCATGAGCTACAGAAAATGGGAAACCGAATCAATTGAAGTATTGCATGTGGAATGAAAACATAAATGCAAAAAAACCGATCTAATTGCCCCTAAAACCACAAATTCTATAAATAAAGTACTGATGATTTTAAAGCAAAAAAAAAAAAAAATGTAGTCTCTTGGATTTACCTTGAAGAGAAGGTAACGGTATACAAACCATCCTGTATATCCCAGCCCTACCAACTCCATAATCTTTGGAAGCTGGCAAAAGAAGACAACCATGTCAGAGTGCTTGAATAATCCGCTCTTATGAGAGAGAGAACAATTTTTATTTGCTGAAAATTTATCAGCCTACTAAGGACTTAAACAACATAAATTTCTTTGATATAATCCAGTTTAAGAAAATAGAAGCAAGTGCTATTTAGAGAAATCACCTACCAATGGGACTGAGTTGATGGCACCAACAAGAATCGAAGAAAGCCAAACAGCAACTACTGCCCCACCCCCATAGAGAATTACTGTGGACTTGTTCTCAAGTGCATCCCACTAATTATTACAAAAGAAGGAAATGACTTAAACCCATAGAATTTTTCCTCAAAACAAAATAAGTACTATTAGTAAACCAAAAAGAGTCAGAAAAAAAAAAATTTCAGTTAATTCAAAAGACACAATGCACGAGAAAATTGGTAAAATTTCTTCAGTAGTACTATGCCAGCTTTCCTTCTTACCTTCTCCTTCAAGTCTGTAAAAAGTTCATTAGCATCAAGGGAAGTGGATGTGTCTTCCGAGGAAGAGGCTCTGATCTGAGACAGAGAGGACCTACGGCACTCTGTTCAAAAGAGAAACAAGAATCTTAGTTATACAATTTAAACAGTTTCAATAAACTCTTTTACTTCTTCTTTTCAAAAAAAAAAAAAAAAAATCATTTCTTCCTTTTTATGATAAGGCAACGTTCAAGCAACTTTTACAAATAGAAACAAATTAAAAATGGAAAACTCAGCTCAATCACAAACCAATAAATAGTTAGAACCAATGATATTGAAAAAAAAAATACTCAATACATAATACACAGACTCATGCATTCTCCAAAAAGCCCATCAACATTGTCTTCCCCTGCATGTCTTGCACATAAGTTTTTAAGCACCCTCCAAAGGTGTAGTAAGTCTTAGAATACCTATATTAAGCATTTAGATGCTCTCGGTCAATTCCCACATTTAATTGCAATTCACAATATGGGAACTTAAGTTCCATTTGCTCGCTCATCACCTACTATCAATCATACTAGAAATTGAGTAGGCCGGCCTCATTCCAACTACAAAGTTTGTACATTAGGTTCAGTTATCCTCTGCTTCAATTAGAAGTATGTTAAAATTGGATTACTGTTTTATATCTATTTTCATATTTTAACTCCCTGATGCCTATTACATCAATTAAATGATCGCAAGTAGGCAAATCCCAACCACATTCCTTCAAATCACCATTTTCAACAAGCATTTAGGCTGTGACTCACTCAACTAAAAACACACATTCGTGTACATCTCAACCACCTTACATAGCAAATAATGAAGTTCAAAAATTTGTGGGGCTTTATGAACCAATATGTAATGTAATTTCCAGAACTTTTACTATATTATTTGTTTTCCAAAAGTTAAGAAGAACCCAGTTGAGTGACACAAATGAAACCCACATATTACTAAAAAATCCTCATTCCCAATCTACCATAAGTCCATAAGCTGGGACCACATACTCCATAGCAACTCAAACTAAAAAAAAAAACAAAAACAAAAAATAATGACCCATTTAAGTACATTTTTAAAAGATTACTTTAGTTTAGTCATTAAGCTCTAAATTTTTTCATATATTATTTGGTTTCCAAAAGCTAAGAAGAACCCAGTTGAGTGATACACAAATGAAACCCATATCACTAAAGGTAAAAAAATTCCTCATTACCAATTTACCATAAGCTGGACCAAAATATATACATAGCAAGTCAAACTCAAAACTCAAACAGGAAAACAAAACAAACAAGAAAAAAAAAAGACCCATTTAAATACATTATAATAAGATTAGTTTAGTTTAGTCATTAAGCTCAAACTAAGTGCTTCACCAAATGCCACAAAGAAAAAGAAATATATACCTGCAAAGTGCTTAGTAGAAGCTGGGAAAGAAGCAGAGGACAAGCGAGGAGGTGGGAGGTAAGGCAAGGCAGAGCAGCGAGCGGTGGTGGTGGTGGTGGTGGAGAGTCTAGGGACTAAGACGGCGGTGTTAGTGTAGGCCGTCGCATACGGCGTCGCTGCTGCCATGGATATTGATGATAGATAGATTGAAATGTGGACAGCCAAACAATGTGTTGCTCTCTCTCTCTCTCTCTCTCTCTCTGTTTTTTTTGTCACTTCGAGTTTGTGTTCTGAGTTCTGACTTTGATAATGTTTTTTTTTTTTTTTTTTTAATGTTTTTTATTATCCTTTCCTCGGTGGTTGATAAATTCGGTCACACGTTTCAGAGAGTGACACGTGGAAACTCTAAAATTTTTGATTGGCTACTTCCCTATCCGATATCCACGTTTGTGGTTCCATACACTCTCTCTTCTCTTGGTCTTCAGCTTCTCTTTTGTGTGTCTAGATGCACACCAATATTTCACTAAGAAAAACTATAAATAAATAAATAAATCCATAAAAAATTAATTACGAAATGATGTCATGAGAATGTAATTGGTACTATTACTTAAATAATATAATAACTAAATGTTTTTTTTTTGGGATGAGATAGAATTTTAATTTATTAAAAATTGAAACCCAACTTTTTTTTTTTTTTTTTTTATAAGATAGAATTTTAATCTATAATGATTGTTCTGAACATGCATGATTTTAAAATTTGGAATAGTCAAATAATCGAAAATAGTTCTGGTTTTTGATTTTTACTAGTTGAACCAGTAGTTTTTACGATTGAACAAATACAGATAGATTTTTTATCTAGGTGAGATTTGAATTTCATATTTTTATTTTATAATTGGTAGTCTTTGCAAGACTCGTGTAATAAAATTTGTAATATCATTCTTGTCATAAAATATTTCAAATCTATTGAGGCCGGAAGTTATGAATGATAAAATAACATCAATGATACACTAGTTGAAAACCATAAAAATTTGTTAAAATTTAAAATATATTATGAAAAATATTGTGTTTTTAGTTTTTCTATGTTTGGTTGAATAAATTAAGTGATTCATTAAAAATAAAATAACATGAAATTATTTAGTGCACATGGCACATAACCCTACCTGGGAGTCTTACAAATGTAGAGACGAAGTACCCCCATGTGCACAAAAATTAACAGAATGGATTGAGGCTTGTCAAGTTTCAAGTCCAGTCTAACTCTGGGCCTAAAAGAAAGCCCAAATGTACCTATGCAATGCAAGGCCTAATCATTGTGCAGATTGAGCTTGGTTGCAGCCTAATGTGTCAATTTGTCCCCAATCCAATCCAAAGTCCGACGAAAATACAAAATTGTTTCAGACCAAAATCTGTCACTCTCAATCATTTAAGTCAAAAAAGATCCAACTGGTCTATAATACAATCCACATTTAATGTGCCAAACTTCCACTTTACTTAGATTTTTAGGTCCTGGTCAAATTTTGCTACCTCTGAACTCCACTGAAAATACAAAGGGAAGTATCCTACCACATGCTACAGGATCTAGAACATCAAAAACAATAGGTACTTCAAGCTTATCAGAATCCAGAATCCAAGGGGTAGAGAGTTCCCATGACTTTTGTATCATTTTCAGTATCTGTTTCTTGCTATGAAATAAATAAGATAGTGAATTGATAAGATAGTGACATTGTTTTAACTTTGCAGAAATATCTTTCTCAAACTATATCCCTGTTGGGAGTGGAACACACGCAAGGAAATTAATTTAGTTGTTAGGAGATTTGAGTCTTACCCATCATTAAATGCAAGAAAAAGCTAATGCTTTTTAGCAACTTAATTTGTTTAGAACAAGGCCTAAGGCATTGGAAATGATTGTCATAGTGAAGAGCTTTCTGATCCTATTTGCACAAGGTACTGGAAAAGAAGTGGTCAAGACAATCAAAGAAGTTGCATCCTCGCGGCAAAGTGAGATTAACATCAATTTTTTTGGTCTTTCAGTTAACATTACCATTGATTTCTACTGAAATTAAGCACTTAAATGGCCAAGATACGAATTCAAACATTCGAAAACCTATCATGGGGAACACATTTCAGATACCTATTTTCATTTTTATATATGTTCGATACAATTGCTCAATTTTCCCCAAACCCATTTATGATACAGTCATTGAACACCCCCCCCCCCCCCACCCTCTTTTTGCCAAAACCAGCAAAACCATTCTTAGCAAAAATGCTAATTTTTTGGCAGGAATTCAACGTCTCCATTCCAAGTTGGACCAACTTTATACAGGCCAACAAGGGCTAGCTTCACTCATGCAAGAACAGGACTTGCACGGGAAGACACTTGCAAACTGGCAGCATATTTCCGTGCCCACAAGTCATAATGTATAATTTCCTCAAGGGAAGGTGAAGTCACCAACTCCTTCTGATGCTGATCACATGTTAGCTCCACAACCTTGAAAATATCTAGATATTTAATCCTGAAAACAAAGCAAACTATTCAATGGCAAAGAAATCACATCTGGAAGCAGTATTTATATAAGAACAGGATTGCATTATAAATGACTAAGTAGGCAAACAGCTGAGGTAATTTAATAATTGGATTCCAAATAATATATGTTAGGCAAACCAGGATAGTGAATGCAAATGCAAAGGCAAGAAAGGCGGTCCAGTTTGAAAGTATTAGGGTACTGTTGTTTAAACAACAGTTTTCGTTGTTTAAACACCACAACACTTTTTCACCCACAGGTATTTCCACAACACTTAAACAACGTTACTAGAAATCTCTTACCAAACGGGCAGTTTCATGAAAAATGCAGTTTCTAAAGATGTAAATAAGTAGTCATGCAGGTTACTTGAGGTTGAAGAGGACAACAGAGGCTCAGGGCCCATGGAAAATTTTCCCAAGGATTTTAGAAATAGAAATAGACCAGAAAATTTTTGGAGAAAAATACCAATAAACTGATCTTCAATCTCTGAAAAAATTACAACCTTTACAAAAGGAAAACATATAATATTTTGCATATTACTGAACAATAAGCAACAAAAGTTATGTTATCTAGAAAAAAATCCCAAGCAAAGCAGAAATAGAAAACACACTTATCAAGAAGATATGCACCAATGTTTGAAAGGAAACATTTGGACTGGGTGAAAATCAAGAAACAGAACACATACTTTTCATCAATAAACATCTCTACAGCTTTCTCATTAGCAGCACTAAGAACACCTGTCATTGTGCCACCAGCCCGTCCAGCAGCATATGCAAGATCCATCGAGGGGTATTTTACATTGTCAGGAGCTTTAAATGTTAGTGAACCAAGCCTGCATAACCCCATTTTAACTTGAGTCATATTAAACAAGCATGCTGACATGAAGTTATAAGCATGTTCACCATTTTCAGCTTGATCATCGTATCTTAAAGACTCTTGGCAAAAAGAGGAATTGCTTATCTTCTAAGATGAGAATTCTCACTATAATTTCTGGAAAGGTATCCAGAAAAAGGTTGTTTGAGAAAAGCAGTTTGTGTGACCAATTTAGCGAGCATCTACTACTAAGGAAATTAACCCTGGAAATGCAGGTAAGTGATACCCGCCTGGAATTTAAAAGGGAAATGACAGGGAGTTTAAAACCATAACATGATTGGGGAAAGACTATGTACTTGCAAAGATCAAGGCGAGGCCAAGTCACTTCAGAGCAATAGATTCTGTCTGGCCATGACATTGTGTAGAGAATGGGCAAGCGCATATCAGGCCACCCCAACTGTGCCAGAACAGATGAATCCTGGAAAGAAAGAAATAAATAGAGGTAGATATAAAAAGAGAAATTTCACATAAATATTCAGAAGCATTATCATTTCAATTTCCCTGCCTCTACAAAAATAAAAGCATTTGCAAATATCAGACACTTTATACATAATTAGAGCAACACTAAAAATTGTATAAAACCAAACCTGTGTTTCAACCATCGAATGGATGATAGATTGCGGATGAATCACAATTTCAATATCATCATATCCAGCTCCATAAAGGTAGTGGGCTTCAATGACTTCTAGACCCTATCCAAAAAAAGAGAAACTTATTTTCTTATTCCTGGCACCTCATACCATTATAGCACATCAGTCAGATGGAGCACAGTATTTCAATCTGAACTACAGACAGAAAAAGAACAAACCTTATTGAAAAGGGTAGCAGAGTCAACAGTGATCTTTTTCCCCATATTCCAGTTAGGATGCTTCAAGGCATCAGCAACTTTAACATCTTTCAGTTTATCAACAGGCCAATCCCTGTTGGTAACCAAGTAACCTAATTGTAAAATTCAGGTCCTTTTTTCATTGATAAGTAGAGATATCTTTATTAATATGAGAAAATCAAATACACAAGAAGTTCATCAAGCCGCTCCTAAATAATTATAACCTGAAATCTAAAAGATCTAAAACTCTTAAATGTATTAATTATCAGAGGTAGGAGATGTGAGTCATGTGACACTCCAAAATTGGCCATGAAAGAAATTATATGAGTCAGATATACTTCACATGAGAGGCAAGGAGTTTTCAATGGCTTTGCAGGAAACTATCATTAAACTGAATATAAGAAAAATGTCTGGGGCCTGAGATGTTTTCTTGATGCTTTCCTTTTGTTCTATAAAAGGTAATGTATACTAGAGTTCATTAAAACTGTACTAAGAAGATTTTCAAATCACTAAAAAAAATTGAGCACTAAATACATGTCTTATCAAGCAAACTAACATAGAAGAGCCAAATTAAGCCACATTGGTAATAATTGCATATTGACTCCAGCTCTGCAGATTAGAAGTGATTACTGCCCCCTGTACATTTAAAGTTACAAGCTTAAGTATTATAGCTTAAATTTTGATTTCACACCTGAAAGCCCCACCAGACGCGGTTAAAATAATGCGTCGAAGTGCACCTTCCGGCAAGCCTTGAATACACTGAAGAAGAGAGATTTCTTTAAACTTTTCTTCTTATAAGCGTATTGTGGAGTAAAATGATATAGTGATCATTCAAGTGCCACAGATAACACGAACCAAGTAATATTCATGAATGATTCATATCAGTACCAAAAAAAAAAAACTAAATGTAATGGAAGTATCTGAAATTTTGTTGGATAAGCTTAGCAATCAATACACGTCTTTTCATACCTGAAATATGGCAGAATGTTCTGAATCAGCAGGAAGAATTTTTATGTTATGCTTGTGAGCTAGAGGAAGGACAAAGGGACCTCCAGCTATCAGGGTCTCTTTATTGGCCAAAGCTATGTCTTTCCCTGCTTCGATTGCAGCGACTGTAGGCTAAGGAAAAAAAAAAAAAAAAAAACAGGAACACTTCAGTTAGCCAAATATGTGTTTGTTCCTAATAAGTGATATCTTGCTTTTGGTTTCGCCCTTTCAATAAAAAAACACTTAAAATTGAAGGATTTACCTTTAGTCCTGCACAACCTACTATTCCTGTAACTACAGTAACTGCATCTGGGTGGCGGGCAACCTGAAAAAATATGCAGAAAATATCTATTGAATAACAAGAATGGCTTTCATTATCCAGACAAAGACCAAATAAATAGATTGTATGCCACCTCTATAACTCCTTGCTCCCCAGGAATAATCTCAGGTTTTGGTTCAACATCAGCCAAAGCTTCCTTGAGTTCATCAACTAAGGACTCATTTCTAATGGCAACTAGTTGAGGTTTGAATGTTTTCACCTATCCAGAAAGAACAAATAAGTACATAAAATGAAATCATCAATAATACTGGATCATAATCAAGTGACAGCTCAGACTATCATCTAAAAATTTAATTTAAGGCTTGCTGTAAATTGGAAAAACTAAACCATTGCAAGTTCTATTATATGTTATGTATCTAACCGTTACCTGATCTGCAAGAAGAGTTACGTTTGAACCAGCTGCAAGTGCCACAACTCTGAATTTATCAGGATTCTCTGCCACAATGTCCAATGTCTGTAGAACACCAAAGCTAATTCTAAGCAACTAATTATGGGTCAAGACATACTTCACATGCCAAGCATTAGTTTGAATTCAGAACAAAAACGTTCTACTGTCAAAAAAAAAATTAGACAGAAAAAAACAATAATAATAATAATAAAAAGAAGTTAGAGACATAAAAAACAAGTCACAACAGATTCCACAATTACAAAAGGAAATACCAAATAGACAAGTTTCTTACAAAACAAAATGAAAAAATTTTAGTGCCAACTTGACAATACATCATGTCATCAGTGTTTATTGATCTCAAAACCTGCTAATCCTTTTTGGTTTCCAATTCCCCTTTATAATACATCACAATTTACAATATCTAGCTAGTACCAACAACACATTTTATAAAGGAGCATCTAAATGTTCTCCTTAAGTATAATTTTATTGTGGTCACAAAACAAACTACTTTTGTTTTACCTGAGTTCCAATTGACCCGGTTGATCCAACAATGGAGATAGGCTTTGGACCATCCCAAGTCTTACGACCAGACTCAGGAACGGCTCGTCCTGGCCAGGCCGGTGGAGGTCCCTGTGCCAAACAACGAATATTTTTCCCAAATACCACTCTATGATCCTTCCTCTTCAAATTATATCCAACTACAAATCAAAAAGAACTAAAGATTAAACCCCCAACAAAAGAGTTTTAAAGTCAAACTACTTAACACAACAATATCTAATACACTAATCAAAAATATTGAAAATTTCACCAAAAAATCATTTAAGCATAATTACTGAAATTCATATACTGTGAATAATCAACAACAACAACAAAATCATGACCAAATTACTCTACAAATCCGAATAGCGTTTTCGAGAATATAAAACACCAAATTATACTCAAATAAAAGTTTAATATATCAAATTTTAATTTTCACAGACCCAGATACTCAAAAGTTCTAAAATCCATACACACACACTAAAAATTCAACCAAAAGCAATAAAGCTAAACGCCAAAAACTACCCACTTCCAAAAAAGAAAAAAAAAAGTTTATTTATTTATTCAGTTAAACCTCTTTGTAATTAAAGCTAAATGCTTTGTTCATAATTTCAAACAGCAACCAACACAGAGAATCAAATGTTAAGAACTGGAAGTACATACAAACATAAATGTTCTGTCCTTAAGCTAAAGAAAGCAAGTGTTTGGCAACAAGTTTGAGTTTTTCTCTCATATAAACAAAACTGAAGTACCCAAAGGAAAGGAAGTATCAGAAAGCAACTTTTCCAGGATATTTTTTTGCAGAGAAGGAAAATAAAGTTGTGAGCTTTAGAAAGTTAAAAAAGGCAGTGAGTGAGTGAACCCGAGACTGAGAGCTTGTGGGAGTGGTTGGACTTTGTGGAGTCCAAGAACGATAAAGCTTTGATTTCAGCTGGAGAAACCAAATTCAAAGCCATCACAAGTAAGATTTCAGAGAACAAAAAATGTTGATGTGGAAATGAAAAACTGGGTTTTTAAGAATAAAATTTGTGGTCACAGAAATGCAAAAAGTTTATAATATATAGGCCCTGGGTTGGGTCGTTTAGTTTGATGTGGCATGAGATTGATACTTGATAGAGTTGGTTTTTTTTTTTTTTTTTTTTTTTTTTAACGAATGAAAAATGGGTAGAGGAGGGGTTAGCATTTTTTACCTGGATGTAATTATAGCGACACTTTATTAACTAATTTGATTCTTAATTACTATGGGAGTCTAAGTTTGGATTTAGGAACCATATCGACCAGTTTTGAAAAATTTTGAACATGCTTGCATTAAACCCAAGTCTCATAAGTATTAACAGCCAAACACTTCATTTGGAGTGTCGTACTCATTTATATTCGTATCGTACTCATGTCATATATGTGTCGTAGCAGTCATTTCATGTTATAATTTTCTAGAAATAGTTTGTGTCAGTTCTTATACCTGTATCTGTGTCCATACTTCCTAGATTAACAAGATTTTAGCCTTAATTTTATATAGAAAATGGTTATAAATAATAAGTTAAGAAGTAGGAGTGGAAGGTCGAATGGATAGGGGCGAGAGGGAATCAAGGAAAGGTGGTCTCTGAGTGGATTATTCGGATTTCAGTTGGGTCCAAAATCTCCAATCCAACTTTCTTTGTACCAAATTTGTAATTGTAAAGAGTGATGTGATGTTGCCAGGTCTATTATTATTGCCCGCCTCGTACAACCTTCTTTTACCGTATTCTTTTTTGGGTCCGGTTAAGGCACACATTAAATTGTTTATATTTAGAAATATTTTCTTGAAAATTGAAAAAGTATTGACAGTTTTTTTAATTTTTTTTAAAATATTTTCCAAAATTATTATTTTTATTAAAACTTTACCATTTTGTAATTCAAGTTAGTCAATTATAGTAAAATTTTCTCCTCCAATAAGTGATTTAGAGCTCAAGTTTTTCTTATATAAAAAATTAATTAATATTTTATATTGATGATAAAAAAAAAATTTGTTATATACTTATAGATTAAAATTTGATCATATTTATAAAAAAAAAAAAAAAATTATGACTTCCTGTGATGGTCAGTATTATTATTATTATTTTTTTTTGGCTGACAGGCTGAGAGTAATGTATTTGAAAGTACTAGATACTAAAATTAAAATAATAATAATAAATAATACTATTTTTTTTCGCTAAACATAATAATAATAATACTAGATACTCTGCTTGGGTTGCTAATTGATTCTTTGTTATAATAAGTCCAAATATTTATTTTTTCTGAGTAATAAATTATATATTAGATGCTTTGGCATAAGGAGAAACCTGGAAAGTACAATTTTTTTTAGGACTTTACGAGGGTGATTTTTGTTTTTCTGGTTGTTGTTATTACTCGCATGCTATTAAATCCGTGGTTATTTCCTTCTCAAAAAAAATAAATAAATAAAATCCGTCGTTATTTTTGTTTTTTAGTGGATTTGAGTAATTAACTGTTTGTGTGTAATCCATTTTTGCATTTTGAAAGACCCCCATAATAGAGACCCGTCAAAAATTTTATGGGTCTCGGGTCTTTCAGCTTTAGTCAATTCAATACAGTATTACAGTCCCTACTTTACTACTTACTTTTTTTTTATGAATAAAAAATAATAATAATAAAACCAATACAGTCCCTTGTTTAACAACTTTTAAGTTGAGATTTTTTTTTCCCCAATTATAGCTCTCTATGTGTGTTTTTTTTTTTTAATTTAAATTATATATACATATATATATATATATCTTTATCTATACTACTATTTAAGGGGTTTCCCTGTTTATAATCCTCATTTTTTTGGTTAAAAATGTCCATACATTCTTATGTTCAAGTAAAGACAAAATTAAAGGACAATCCAGTAAAAATACAACTTTAACTCTCACTAAAACATTGCTTAAAAAATAAAGCCACTTTCCTGTTGATTTTCAAATTGCTTTATCCACTTATAAATTAGATTCTCAAAATAAAAACACAATTTTTTTTTTTTTTTTTTTGCTACAAAATAGGACCACTAAAAAAAAAGTTTCATTGCATGTATGAAACACGTGTGATAAGGCTAGTGTAGAATAAGTATTTTTAGAGATGAGGATCATCTTCATTATAAAAGAAATAAATTTGTCAATAATATATTTAATACACAGAAAAGTTTAATAATAACTAGTCTCATCACATGCGCTCTGCACGTGCGATGAGACTCTTATTTATTTATTTTGAGTTTAATGTAATTTTTCAATTTAAATTTATCTATTGTTAGTGAGGTTACACAGGAAAAGATTTTTACAAAACTAAAATATAAGATTTGAAATGGAGTAATTTGCTGGATTTAGTGTGTGTTAATTTTTAGGAAAAAATATATCAAACGTGCATGAGATATATTTAAGAAGAGTGCTACGTCTATAACATTTTCACAACAAATTCTAGTTGGTAGGTTGTTACAGGTTTTTAATTTAAATCCAATACTGAAATTACTTTCTTACCCACTCATTGCAGGTTGTAACAGATTTTTAATTTAATTTTTAGAAAAAAAGTTTCTCTTGTATTTTTTTAAATTTTGTTGAATTACAATTTTAACCCTTTTTTATTTTTTAAGAATAAGGATTATCTAATTAGACTAGGGATATTTTTGACATTTTTTAAGCTATAACTAACTTTTTGAATTCGCTTAATATATAGAGATTATGATATGTATATTAAACTAAGTATATAATGAGTATAAATAAATATAAAGAGTATTAGATAATTTTTTTAAATGAACATATCTAATTTAATCAATATTTGTTTCAAGAAAAACAAACCCAGTTGGGTTTCTTTTATTCAAAAATATGATATATTAGCATTATTTGTAATTTAAAAAATCAAATTAAAAAAACCCTTATTATAATGATAACATGAAAAAATATACGCATTTAAAAGCTTGTGTGATAACATTAGAAAAGATTAACAAAATGTTAAATATTTTTAAGTTTTATTATATGTATTTTTGTGAAAAGGGAATTTAATAATATACGGATAAAAAGCATTATATAATGAATATTTAATTTTACAGTAACTTATATATATGTAAAATCTTATAGATTAAATTCATGAAAAAATAAATCATTATATTATAGAAATATTTTTAATAGAAATTATCCTTTCAGTGCTACCAATGCTTTCAACTTGTATAATACAAGAAATTTTTCTTTAGTTTTTTATTTTTTCTAATTTGATTCATAATCTATCAATACTATCTATAACAGGATTCCTCTCTTTGAACTGAATTTTTATGTAATTTCGGAATACCTCTAGACCCTACACATAATAAGGACAAAACTTGGGGACAACCTGATAAAAATATATCTCCAATTCCATTTAAAATGCCTACAAATAGGACACTCTCCTGTTAATTCGTGTCTTCAAAACAAACTTATTCAAAAATTAAAAATATTAAAAAAAAAAATTTCTCAGTCCACTATGTATATTTCCTTCAAGACCACGTTCCAAACTTTTTTTTTTTTTTTAACTTTATCAAGACTCATGGTTTCTTTTATTTAATTTCTCTCTCTCTCTCTCTCTCTCTCTCTCTCTCTCTTAAATTGGTGCTCTCCCACAAAGAAGATAAGGGTTCCATGGTTGGTTCATAATGGTAGGTACATTTTTTTTGTTACTTTCTCTTCTTTTCTTTTTCTTTTTTTTTTTTTTGCTTTTTTAATTCGTATATTAGTTTTTGTTGAATCCGTGATTTTGCTGAAACGCCATTCCAAGCCAAGAGGGTCAAGAGTTTCAAACATCTTGCTCATTTTGCACTAACAAGTAACAACAAAAATATGGAAAAAAAAAATTTTGAGATGACATCGTTAAATAACAGCTTAAGGCTTTTTTTTTTATGGGGGGGGGGGGGGGGGGTTGTGAAATAATCTAAAAATTGAGATGAATGGAAAATTATGACACTAATTTTTTTTTTTTTTTTTTTAAAGCTTCATCAGGCACACGCAAAGCGCGTGTGATAAGGCTAGTTTCATATAATCATTTCCTTGGCAATGAGATATACTTAAAATGAAATCCTAACAAGAGAAGTACAGATTTTGGTATTAGGAGTAGGTTTGAGTTGTTTGACCATGTATCCGTTAATTTAGGTTTAATTAGTTTTATTTGGTTGAGCACAACCAGTTTTTTAAAGCAAAATTTTTTTTCTTCTAAATATATCTTATTTGACAATATCCTTATAACTCAAATAGTTGGCATCTCCTAGTATGTTCTAGATATCTAGGGTCTAAATTCTCCCACCTCCATTGTAACTATCTAATTAACAAACGAAAAGTGGGATCCAATTAGCTCAATTGGTAAAGTTTCCGATGGTTGAATAATAGATCTAGGGTTCAATCACCTCCTACACTAAAAACCGATTGGTGTCTTAATCTGATGATTAAAAGCACAATCATCAGAAGCGAGAGCCATAGGTTGAAATTCTATTATAAAAATAAATTAATTAATTAACAAACGAAAAAATGAAAATTTTTATTTCATACACCATACACACCACTCACAAAGTGTGAGCATCAATTAAAAGATATGGATACTTGATGTCCACACTTTGTAAGTGATATGTATGAAATGTGAATATTAAAAGCGTGAAACACTCATCAAGAGTCTTGTACCTCAATTGCTTGACACCTCTTAGAATGTTCATAACATCTGGGGTTCCAATTATCAGAAGTAGAAGTCATAGGTTGAAATTCTATAAATAATAATAATAATAACAAACGAAAAAATGAAAATTTTTATTTCACACACCATACACACCACTCACAAAATGTGATTACCAATTAAAAGATATGGATACTTGATATCCACACTTTGTAAGTGATATGTTATATGTATGAAATGTGGATATTAAGAGTGTGAGACACTCGTTAAAAGCTTTGTAACTCAATTGATTGACACCTCTTAAAATGTTCATAACATATAGGGTTTCAATCATTCCTGAGTTGTAACAATCAAATTATAAAATTAAAACAAAATAAAAAGGCTATTTTTCAATACTGTAGTATAATTATTATCAAACAATACTAAAAATGAGAATATTAATTGATTATATTCTCTCTCTCTCTCTCTCTCTAAAAGGTGAGGACTAGATGATGAAGATTTTAAGATATAAGGAGGTCTCCAACGAGGAATCATGAACCAATCATATCTTTATGAAAACACACACACACACTGAATTCTTCCATTTTTTAAACGTAATAGGGATCATGACCCTTCTATTCTTACTATTACACATTGTTTTTATTCTTTGACTATCGGCAACAAACAAAAATGAAGTAAGTACTGAAGAAGAAAGGTACTGAACTTGTGCAAAACGTTTGAGACTAGTACACAATCAGTGAGACAAATCACGTGCATATACTATTGGCAAATGTTTTTCACATTTAATGAGTTCTTTTATGATCTCCCTAACTAACACAAAATGAATAAATGCAAGTTTTGTGAAAAATTAACGTAGTTTTCAAAGTCAGCATTTGCACACTTCTTTTGTATATAATTTAGCATGTTTTGGGTTCTAGATAGCTCAACTGATCAATATTTTTGTTGTCGAATAAGAGATATGGGGTTTAATTTCCCGCCTATACTAAAAATTTATTGATATCTTAATTTAATAATGAAAAATAATTGTAGGGTCAAGGGCCCAAGTCCTATTTCGGGCCTTGGGCCTGTCCGAGAACATGGTCAAACCGATGACAGTCCGAGGAGGAATAAATAATTTTAAATGATTCAGGCTCGAGATTTGATGAGCAAGGTGACGACGGGAGTTCAGTCCGAGGACAAATAAGTCCCCGGATACCGTAAATGCAACCCAAACACATATCCCAGCAATCCAGGAAGCCCTCCAGAGAACTCCGGTAATAAAGACACGTATCCTAAGCACGCAAGGATGAGGGAGAGTCCAGAAATATCTAAGGAAAAGCTGCTACCATCGCATTAAATGCGTTGTAACTACTTTTCTAGCCACATTTATGTGGAAAAGACCCTTGAACAGTGTTTCCTTGGCAACCGCAACTCATAGAGAGCCAGAAGGAGTGTCTGATGGGACAGCCACTCAAGTAGCAGCTTAGATGATTGACAAATGGAGAGTCAAGATCACCTGGAAGAGGGTATATAATGTAAGAGACCCCTGGAAGAAGGGGGATCGGGAAATCAAGTAAGATACACTGTAGCGATCTAGAACTAGACTTGTAAAAGCCTCAAGAGCAATATTTAAATGACCAAGTCTCCTCGGACTTGGCCGAGGGCTCTTCTTCTTTAGTAAATACCTACCATCTGTCTCTTTTCTTCATCAAAATCTATTAGTTCATTGTTTAACTTACTAAAACTCAGTTCTTTAGCCCACTCTCTACAAATTTATTGTTCTGGGCTCATTGGGCCAATATCCCATATCTTTTGGGCTTGGGCTACAAAACGAGGCCCTATAATCGGCGTGTGAGTTCCCATTCTTAGGGATATGCAGTAGGCTAAAGGAATCGAAATGTGTCTGTAGGCACCTAACTTGGTTTAGGTATCCTTGCATTATTTCGTCCTTTGCTTCTAATTCCCCGTTCACCTGACCGACAACCAATCTTGAGTCTGAGAACATGTTCACAGCTTTTCCGCCGAGTCTTTGAACCATAGACATCCCCTCCAGCAGGGCTTCATACTCAGCTTCATTATTCGTGGCCGAGAAGCCCAATCTGAGTGATTTTTCGATGGTAATCTTCTCAGGGGAAATTAGAACCAGCCCCACCTTAGAGCCCCTTTGGTTCGCTGCACCATCAACGTATACTTCCCAGCGTGTAGGTCCTTGCAGAGAGATCATGCTGACCGATTTTTCATCCATGTCTTGTGCTTCAGCTACTTCCTCTAACGATGGTTCAGCAAATTCAGCCACCAAATCTGTGAGGACCTGCCCCTTGACGGAGGTACGAGGCATGTATTTGATGTCAAAAGCCCCTAGAATTGTACCCCACTTAGCAATTCTTCCCGTATAATCAGCACTCCGAAGTACGGATTTGAGCGGGAGCTGGGTCAAAATGATAACTGTGTGTGCTTGGAAGTGGTGGGGAAGCTTTCGCGTACCTTGAACCACCGCTAGGATGGCCTTTTCTAGTGGTAAATATCGGACCTCAGCTTCATGCAACGATTTGCTTACATAATAAACAGGTCGTTGTATGCCATTGTCCTCTCGGATTAATACTAGGCTTACCACGTGAGGGGCCACAGCGATATAGGCGAACAAGACTTCATCGACCTCAGGGCTGGACATGATCGGTGGCCGAGATAGATATTATTTGAGTTGTTGAAAGGTCAAAGCACACTCCTCGGTCCAAAATTTACCTCGGATTATTTTAGTAGAAGACTTGTGCAAACCCACAGTGATAAGGAGAGGTGTAACTGAAATCCATCAGGTTAGAATAGGGCCTAGCTGGATGGACCCTCTGGTGCTGTTTTTGAAAGATGACATCTTGACTAGAGAGAAGCCCGAGGCTGACAAAATACGAAGAAAATCCTCTCGGTTCTGGCTATCCAAGGATCAAAAACTGTATAAACGCTCTTTCTCTAGGCCATACTTGCTCTGCGTTCACCCTAAGGCCACAGAACTAATCCTAGAGGAGTTACACGAAGGAATTTGTGGAAGCCACACTGGAGGCAGGTCTTTATCTCATAGGGCCATCACATAAGGCTACTGGTGGCCAAACATGCAGAAAGAAGCGCACGAATATGTGAAGAAATGTGACCAATGCCAAAAGTTTGCACCAAACATACATCAAACGAGAGGAATCCTCAATCCATTGACCAGCCTTTGGCCATTTGCTCAGTAGGGTTTGGATATCGTCGGACCTTTTCCCAAAGCACCGAGGAGCAAGAGGTATCTACTGGTCGGCACTGACTATTTTACTAAATGGGTTGAGGCTGAACCCTTGGCGAACATTCGAGATGTAGACGCTAAGAAGTTTGTTTGGAAGAACATTGTTACCTGGTTCAGGATCCCTCACACTCTCATCTCGGACAATGGTTTTCAGTTTGACAGTAAGGCCTTCAGGAGATACTGTTGTGAATTGGGAATTACGAATAGGTATTCTACCCCAGCTTATCCCCAAGGGAATGGACAAGCCGAGGCCATTAACAAGGCCATAGTGAACGGACTTAAGAAAATGTTGGATGATGTGAAGGGAAGGTGGGTGGAAGAGCTGCCACATGTGCTGTGGGCGTATCGAACCACACCTCGCAGATCAACAGGAGAGACCCCCTTTTCGATGACTTACGGGGCCGAGGCTGTCATTCCTCTAGAAACAGGCTTTCCAACGCTAAAAACCAGCTCATTCAGTCCAAGCACCAACAACGAGCTGCTAGAAAAGAGTTTGGATCTGATCGAAGAAAGAAGAGAAAGCGTAATAGTTCAATTGGCGTACTACTAACACAAACTCAAGCAAGGTTACGATGCCAAAGTAAAGCTAAGGCCCCTAATCCTAGAGACTTGGTTTTGAGGAAAGTTCTGGGTGCGGCGAAAAACCCAGCATGGGGAAAACTAGGACCCAATTGGGAAGGACCGTATCGCATCACCTCAGTGGCTGGTATATGGGCATATTTTCTAGAAGATTTAGATGAGCGGGTGATACCGCGCCCTTGGAATGTAAACAACCTGAGAAAATACTATTATTAATGAAAATATTCTTTATCAATAAATTCCAAGTGATTAAACAGATCTCAAGTCATGTTAGGTCACTCGGACCACATACTTGAGTGAAATTAACGCACAATGGCATCTTTCCAAGTGATTAAACAGATCTCAAGTCATGTCAGGTCTCTCGGACCACATACTTGGGTGAAATTAACGCACAATGGCAGATACATTATATGAACTTACATTAAGAGGATGTGGCCACATTAAAGAGAAAAGGGTAATAGATTTCAACAAAAAGCAGTAAGCATGTAACCACATATTTCATATTTGCGCAATTTTCTAAACTTCCCTTGCCCTTCTTTATCCCCTGATCCCATCCCTAATCTCAAATTCCTTGTAAAATGGTGATAGAAACAAATCAATGCATAGGTGCAAAACAAGCTGACTCATGAATTTCAAGTAAATAGTTTTTATGCTATTATCTTTCAAGGATGTGGCAGACCTCGCGGCTCCTAAGACACATACAAAGAAAAAAAAATTAGAGAATTTAGACGTATCAAGACATTACCTAAATATGTCAATTATCTTTCATAGAAAAGTAAAGTTCAAAGAATGCAAAAAACAATATAGAATGGTGAAAAATAAGTCATCAACTATGAAAATTCTAAGGCATCAAATGTATAGAAAATTAGCCCATTTTCTCTCATTTAAAAAAAAAAGTCTATTTTCATCATACTTATGAATCATTTTCAAAAGCTTCCAATTGCTAAATTATTGTATGTTTGAATTGACTTATTTTCTAATTTGTTGAGTTACACTAGGAAAAAAAAAAAAGAAAAAAAAAAGAAGAGGTCTTAATACAATATAAATTCTATGTAACTATTTTTTTTTAAATTTTTTTTTTAAATTTTATAATTATTGACTTTTAGGGTTGGCTCAAAATCATCCTCCACAATTGGGTACTAGGAGTTTATTGGTGATTAACTTATAGGCAATTCATCTCCTTCGTACTAGGGAAAAATTATGGAGCTAAAAGAATATCGACACTACCTTTATGTCAAGAGCAAAGGTATACAATATTGTTAAGTTTAATAATAAGAAAATATTGCACACCTAATAAACTTGGACACTAAGAACAACAAAGCTAAATTTATTTAATGGATTGTTAAAAGATAAGATGGAACACAAACATGAAACATATTGATTGGGCCAATTTGACTTGAAAGTCCATGGCTAGTTTCAAAAACCTAGTTAATGAAAATTGGGCTGAATATACGTTGTATCCCACGACCATCTATAACTTTAGATTTGTCACCAACAAATCCATTATTTTCAACCTAGCTATCACCATCGAGCCAAATCACTGTTGTGAATTGTCATTGAAGTATTTGTTTGGGTTTTTCTCATTTTGTTTCTTCATCATGCCATTGTGGTGTGACTTGTGAGTGATTGCCAGATTATTTGTTTAGGTCTTTTGTAGTTGCGAAATTGATGGTTGCAAACTCTATGTCGAAAAAAAAAAAAAGTTGATAAGCTATTCCTTTTCTATTAGTATATTTGGTCGTGCAATTTCAAACCCGATAAGACACAATTTTGTTGGCTGATTGATCCCCCATTCCTCTTTCCTCAATCTAAATTGACTCAAGTTATGAACATCTCTAATTCCAACAATTATTTGGTTTTCTTTTTTGGTAATATAATAAAATTAAGACTCATTTGTAAGTGGTAACTACACATGTATAGCAAAAAACTTAATACAAATTTGAAAGAAAAGTTTGTCATATGTAACAAAATAACACATATAATACAAGAAAAAGTGTCCTGATACACTCTTTGAAAACATACATAATTCAATTTTTTTCTCTTCCATCCCAAGTCCCAACTATCAAATTTTTTTTTTTTTTTAATAAAAAAATTGTCCCAAAACACTTGAATCCAAATGCAGCATAGTTTACCTTTTTGCCCTAGCAAAGTGGTCAAAAAAATTATAGTTTCTTTGGTAAAAAAGTAGTAGTGGCCTAGTGGTAGTGCAAATACATGATTATGATATCTTTTGGTCTTAATATAATCTCCAAGTCAAGTTCTATCAAAATATTAACCAAAAAAAAAAAAAAAAAAAAATCTTCATGTACTAATAATCAAACCCATCGGAATCTCTCACTCATACATACACAGTCCTCGGCTAATTCGGTTTTTATTGCTTTCTTTCCATTATTCTCTCTTTCTGTTTCTTTCCATTATTCAAACCTGATAAGACACATGTTGGTTGGCAGATTGAGGTCTCTCGGACCACATACTTGGGTGAAATTAACGCACAATGGCATTCTTCTAAGCGATTAAATAGATCCCCTATTTCTACTTATCGATACTAAGTTCAACCTTCACCGTAAGCTGATGACAGGCCGCTATCATAAAGCGTGCTTGCAAATAATTATAACGATTCGGGTCTGTTGGCAATAGTCATAATATTAAAGACATATGAAATAGAAGCATAAAATGGAAGGGAAAGTTTTCTCTCTTTTCATTAGTCAATAAAAGGCACATTACAAATAACGGCAAAACGCCCTTACAAAATAAATATACACGCAAAAAAGAGAGAGAAAGACAAAGGCTCTGCATCCTTGGCGTGAGTCCAACGCTTATGCCTTCGCTTGTGGAGAGTCCTCCTTAGTATCAACCTTCTCGGAGTGGGAGACATCTGCCTGAGACGTAAGCTTTGCATCCTTGGCCTGGGCGACCACGTCCTTGATCGTAAGGGCGTCCTCGGAAAGCTTCGCCATCGCCGAAGGATTACCCCCCTTAGTCTCACTAAGAGGAAGAACCTGAGTAAAGGGGGGCTGCTCAGGAAGGGGGACTGCCTCCGGAATCTCTCGAATGTCCTCCAAGAAGAAGATATTCTCGATATTCCTCAGCTCAGAGTCTGCAGAAACTCCTGCCCGGTCCATCGCCACTCCCCAGGATTCGGTGCAGTAATCCCTACACACTACGACTACTTCATCGGAAAGCCTGGCCTCCATATCGAGCACCCCGCGCTTATAAGATGCTTTCACCGCGGCCTCTACTGCTTCCCTGGCCACCCGAGTTGCATCCTTGGCTTTTTGCAGCTCTGCCTTCAGATCCAAAACGGATTGCTTCTCGGTGGCCAGATTTATTTCGGTTATATGCAGCTTTTGGCGCATATCCTCGGCCTGCCTTTCCGTGGTTTTTAGACCCGCCTCAGCACTATGGCAAGCCTGGACAGCCTCCTTAAGTTTCTCAGATAGCCCTGCCTGCTCTTGCTTCAAGGCCCCAAAAGCTTTCTCAGCTTTATAACGGGCGTGGGTCTCAGCTGTAACCTCATCACGGGCATTCCTAACCTACTCCTCGGCCACATAAATTTGTTGGGTAACCTGCACAAAAGCAGCAAAGGATTTTCAGAAATAAACACATGTTAACAAACGTACGGCTCAGCATCTGGCTACGAAAATGTTAGTCGGCTCACCATTGCAAGGTCCCTTTTCAACGACATGAAGAGGTTTGGCTAACGGGTGCGCCTAAGGCCATCCATATCTCGAGGGAAGAGGAGAGGTTGCTCTAAAGCCTCGGCGAGGAAGGTGGCATGCCCTCTCTGAGACTTCCAAATCAAGGCATCCCAAGGAATCGGAGCACCCTCCATCTCCAGCCGTGGAGCCCATGTACGCTGCACTTGGCGTATTTCAGCTTCATCTCGGCTGTCGACTGACTTCGCCCTTTTATCTTTAGGATTCTTAGACTTCTTCTGCTGCTTGACGCCCTTCTGGGGTGCCACTTCACCCTCCTCCAGGTCCTCTATGGGCCTCTTCTTCCTTAAGTCTGGATTGACTTTCAATCCGAGATCGGCAGGGATCACAGGGAGAGTAGGAGGAAGGTTAGTGGCAGCCTGAGTTTTAGGGGCCTCTTTCGAGCCTTGCCCTTTGCTACAGTTGGCCATCAGGCCCTTTAAACTAGTCATTTGTTTCAAATCCATAATGTCCCCTTCCTTAGAGCTAGTCTCTAGCTGGGCGACTATTAACCGAAGGTGACGGACTACAGAAAGTCTCTCGGACCCAGACTCAGAATCCGAGACCTCTACTGGTCTCTTTGCAGCCCCTTCCTCTTCCTCGAGGCGAAACTGGTCGATCTCGGCGTCTAGGGAACGGCGGGATGAGGCTGACTCTTCTCTCAGAGCAACCACTTGTTGAGGAACACGTTGAAGAGGCAGCTGAACAGGGGGAAGTTCTCTCCGAGCCAAGAATTTAGGCTTAGAGACGTCTATTCGAGCAAGCTTAGCGCTACCTGCTCTAATCGCCTAACCCGCGTCCTGGAATATACGCGATATGGGCTCGTAATCTAAGATCAGGTGGGCAGCCCGTAGTTGTCTGTCTTTGCTCACGAATATCTCTGATCTCAGCAAGTAGTTGAGTCCTTGGACGTTGACTAGGTTAAACTTCGGAGCTACGTGATTTTTATCTGCAAAACATCCGAGAAGGAAGATATGGTCAGATCAATGGCAAATGTTGTCCGAGGAGACAAAAGGCTCAATATGAATAGAAGAAAATATGAAAACTAAGGGACCTATCCCTAAGATACCCCACCTGGTGTTCCCGCCCTAACTGGGCAATGAAGACCGTCGTTCCACGCCCCGGAGACGATCAGATAGTCATCCTTTAAGCCTTTGTTGGACTTAGGAAGGCAGGATATCAACCTAACAACATCGGACCGGGACTTAAGGTAATATCCCGCGCTAGCAAGGGAATGACACTCGTACAGGTGAACGATGTCGTGCTAGGTGAACCCTAGGTTCATCTGATCGTTCAAAGCATCTACACTCCCTAGAACCCTAAATAGGTTGGGAGCGTACTGATGGGGGCACAACATGTGGTTGCGCAGGTAGTCTGTGGTGATCATACCCATGGGAAGTGTCATTCCTCCCTCTATAAAGGCGATCATTGGAATGACAACTCTACCCTTCCCTCTAACTGAAAGCACTTGGTCCGGGGCACAGTACTGAAGGTCTACCCCTTGTGGGATATGATATTTGGCTCTAAAACCCTCCATGCCAGCCGGAGAGTCTACTAGGTGCTTGAATCTACCCATCCCAACAAACACGAACGACGCAGGAGAAGATTTGCAAAAGAAAGGAGGCCGAGAAGGTTGGCCGAGGAGAAAAAGAAAGTTAAAGATATAAATACTTACGAAAAGCAGATACACTAAGCTTCAAACCTTTAGAAAACCTTTGGGAAATTTTTTAAGGAACGGAGTTAAGGAAGTTTAGTCATTAAGGGGGTTGTAATGCTTGAGATTCTCTGGAGCGCTTGAAGTTTCGTAAAGGAAAGAAAGGAACTGCTTCCCTCAGGGCTTTATATAGAGGGAGAAAATGGGTGGGAATACTCCCGCTCAAAGCCCAAGGAGAAGCTCAGCCATTAGACCTGCGCTTCACCGTTAGATACTGAGGACATTACGCCGCCCAGAGCAATTAATAACGCCTTGTGGGCCACGAAGCGTCAGGAGCAATCATGGGGCGCGCGAAACAGAGATTCTACACGTGCGAAGCAGAGAAATAAATGATCTCATCCTTTAGAAGTCAAAACCCCACATTTTCTCCTCGGATGAGAGGGAAAAATTGGAGTTTTGAGGGGCTATTGTAGGGTCAAGGGCCTAAGTCCTATTTCGGGCCTTGGGCTTGTCCGAGGACATGGTCAAACCGAGGACAGTCCGAGGAGGAACAAATGATTTTAATGATTCAGGCTCGAGATTTGATGAGTAAGGTGACGATGGGAGATCAGTCCGAGGACAAATAAGTCCTCGGACACCGTAAATGCAACCCAAACACATATCCCAGCAATCCAGGAAGCCCTCCAGAGAACTCCGGTAATAAAGACACGTATCCTAAGCACGCAAGGATGAGGGAGAGTCCAGAAATATCTAAGGAAAAGCTGCTACCACCGCATTAAATGCATTGTAGCTACTTTTCTAGTCGCATTTATGTGGAGAAGACCCTTGAACAGTGTTTCCTTGGCAACCGCAACTCATAGAAAGCCAGAAGGAGTGTCTGATGGGATAGCCACTCAAGTAGCGGTTTAGATAATTGACAAATGGAGAGCCAAGATCACCTGGAAGAGGGTATATAATGTAAGAGACCCCTGGAAGAAGGGAGATCGGGAAATCAAGTAAGATACACTGTAGCGATCTAGAACCAGACTTGTAAAAGCCTCAAGAGCAATATTTAAATTACCAAGTCTCCTCGGACTTGGCCGAGGGCTCTTCTTCTTTAGTAAATACCTACCATCTGTCTCTTTTCTTCATCAAAATCTATTAGTTCATTGTTTAACTCACTAAAACTCAGTTCTTTAGTCCACTCTCTACAAATTTATTGTTCTGAGCTCATTGGGCCAATATCCCATATCTTTTGGGCTTGGGCTACAAACCGAGGCCCTACAATAATTATTATGAAGTGGATATTATAGGTTTGAAATACTATCGAATCTTAAAAAAAATTAACAGACTAAATTAACATATTGTTAGTGTAAATCCTCAAAGTAAAAGAAGCGGGACCAATCTAGGGCCAAATAATATTGTTTTGAAATATAAAAAGACAAAAGAGAAAGAAGAAAAAACAAATAATGGGGCATCTCAATTAAAAAAGAAGTATAAAAGCTAGTTGAGTATAAATTAAGGTTTGGTGATGGGGCTTACCATGCACCACTAATTAATACATAGTACATCTTTGAACATTAAAAACCTCCACTAAGACCACCAAGTCAAGTTAATTGTTGGGACCATAATATATATACAGCATATTAGTGCGAGAAACTATTTCTGATAAGATAAATACTTTGTGACAATATTATCACAAAATTTTTATAAAAAATTTTATGCGATTGTTACTTTCTATTACTGGTGAGAAGGAAAATAATTTGTTTACCAAAAAAATAAAGAAAAAAAAGAAAAATAATTTTAACAGTAAGATCAGATTAAAATCAGTAACAATTTGCAATTTAAATATTGTTGTAAATATTGTGAACATCTACGAACAATTTGCCATTTCAAAATTTGTGACTATTGTGAAAATATTTTGGTCGGCTGCACTTTTCTTCGCGATAATCCTCCTAGGATGAAAAGACTTGCTCCTACTATTACAAAAGATATGATTGATTGATTAATGTATTATGAGGAGCAATAAGATGAGCAAAGTGGTAATAAAACTAGTGGGAAAGTGGACTTGACGTGTAGAGATCTCCTGCGAGGAGAGAAACTCTGGTCGGCAGAAAGTGGCCAGTGGCCACCTCTGTCTAACCAATTCATACCATAAAGTTCCCAATACGAAACTCCTTCCTTCCTTCTAGACTTTCAACAGGTTCAACAATCTCTCCCTCATTAATTAAATTTCTTCTCGTGAAAAAAGCCAAATAATATCAATTAACCATTCTTTGTAAGTTTCTGTTAACTCAACTAGTGAAGTCTTTAATAGTTGAATACGAGATTTAATATTCATTTTTTGAGAAAGTTTAACCTATGGTGTTCGTTTCTAATTTCTTATTCAACCATTAGAGACTTTACTAGTTAAGTTAACTGGAACCCATAATTTTTAAAAAAATTTAAGAGTGAATTTTTAGCTAGAGATAGTCTTAATCATCTCTTCTCTAAGTACATATACTTTACGCATAAAATAAAATTTTCTTTCATCCACACCAAAAAAAAAAAAAAAAACCTTTAACAATTGGATCTTTATCTTGAAAGAAAAAATATATTTATCTTGCTCGATATGTTGGTAGGTTGTCATTTAGAAAAAAACTAATAAGATGAATTAGTGGGCATGGCATGCACAAAGCCCATAGATACAAAAAAATAGCCTAAGGGAAAGTCAGAAATTCAAGTAGTAGGAAGCAAAATAACAAACAGGAATTGAGAACATATCATCAGTGAAGTTGGTGAACCCAAAAAAACAGTGCTAGCGTGCAATGCGATGCACACGAATCAAAGAAGGCTGTTGACTTGGCTGACCTGAATTGGGCCATGCTAGGTAGGATTCTTTAATTATGCCCAACAAAAAAAAAAAAAGAGAATGTAGGATTATGATTCTATAACAAGTCAAGTGTGCAATATGTCATTATGCACTCGCAAGTTTTGGAAAGATAACTAACATAAAATATGAAGCAGACCCCATTAATCAAATGAAGACTTGACCAATCACTGCTACTAGGAGGTTATCTCATCATCCCTAACATAATGGAAATCAGGACTCCAGATGGTGTAAGATTCATACTCACTCAAAACTGATTCCAAGGTAAAAAGGCTAGTGCTCGCGAGGTGGAATTGTTCTGGGAGAAAAAACATAAACTCTAGATTTCCGCTCACAATAAGTCTAAGGATACAAAAATTTTCAAAATTTGTTTTCTCAACTGTTGATGTGGTATATTGTGATTGAATGCATAATAAATGTGGTACTAGTGATGGGCCATGTGAAAGTGATGTTCCAATTGCAACTTTTGACCCAAGCAAGTTGTAAAAAACAGTTGTCCCTAGCATTATTCTTTAGCTAAACTTTAACCATATGTAAAGCAGATAAAGAGAAGAAGCGATAGATACAATCTGCATTTTGTAGCAGCTTGGCAGTAAACATTGCCAATTTTAGAAGGCCATCACAAACCCGTACAAAAGGAGCTAGAAATGCTTGCATACGCTGAATGCAAACAATACATGCTTGCACTTATGTTTCACAAGGGCTTTCTCTCATTATTGATTATAGCTCTCATTTTCTCATGAAAATAAGTCCACGTATCTTGCATTCAAATTCTGTTATAACTACACAATAGCATGGGATCGTTATTCGATTCAAGTTGATCCAAAACATTCCATGGGCCACTACTACTAACTGAAAAAGTATACATGTGGGTACCTTAGATTAAGTTGAATGAACACTTTGCTCATGACTGTGATCTTCTTGTATCTCACTTGAGTTCAGCACTGAGCTCCCACCATTAATTTCCACACTTGAGTTCAGCACCGAGCTCCCACCATTAACCTCCATCGCACCTCCAGATTCAGATATTTTTGTGATCCTCAGCAACTCATCAGTTGCATCTGAAGGATTTGCGACTGACTGATCATCAACCAACTGTTCTCTCTGAACTGCTGGTTTTGGGCGTCGGATGGCTTCAGCTGCTTCTGGCATTGCAACTGGGGGTGGCTGAGGAGGGACCCACGAACGTTGAACAGGTGGCTCGCTGATTCGTTGACCATAAATCCCTGCCTTGAGTTCATCTCCATTTTCAATCTCTGTGATTTTGACATTTTTCTGTTGCCACCAAGGTACTGAACTGTCACCATTTAACTGATAGGTTACTCCATTGTCTTGTACCTTGGAATTCAACCCTTCGTTGCTTACTTGAGATTGAAGTGGTTGGCTTGAGTTGTGGGCCTGACTAAGCTCCCACGGCTACTCAGGAGTACATGAAGTAAAAATCAGTTTCATTCTTTTCAAACGAGCAAATCAACAATCAATTTTATTTGGTGTGAATGCAAGAAATTCACCATTTTCCTTTTTCACATTTTTCAACAGTGATTAAAGTAACAAATTGAAGAAGGATTTTTTTTTTCTCTATTTTATGACTCTACATTTTTATAAAGCATGCATCTACTCTAGGCCATTTCTAAATAATTTATAGCCATAAGATTTTTTTTTTCCTCAGTTGGTTAGTACACATGTAAATACTATGGATTTTGAACCCAAGACCTCACTCTTAACCCTACTTGTATGGGAGAAGGTGTCATTTGATTTAGAGCTCATGGTAGTGATTGTTGGGCTTTTAAGAGGCAACATATTCATAAAACTGTAACTGAAATAAGAATGTTAAGCTGAATTAGTGAAAATACATGAAAAGATAGGATTCGAAATGAGAAAATTCGCTTAAAGATAGAGGTGCTCCCTATTAATAAAAAGATAAGAGAGAGTCACTTGAGATGGTTGATCATGTTTAGAGGAGAAAGATTAATACTCCAATGAGAAAAAGTGAGTTGATTCAAGTTGAAGAAACGAAAAAAGGTAAAGGAAAACCAAAAATAAAATTAGTAGTAGTAAAAAATGACATGTCAATTAAGGAAGTAATAAAGAGTATGACTTTGGACATGACAGAAAAGAATAGATGTGGCCGACATTGACTAATCTATTGAAGATCCATAGCTGATCACATCCCCCCCACCCCACCCCACACCACACCACACCCACCATTTTATTCCTTTTCTTTTCTTTCTCCAAAATAGCCCAACCACTAAATAAGTTAAATGTTATGAGTGTTTCAGTTTTTCCGATAGTCCACAAAATCTATTTTTGAAAAAGAAACAAACTATCTTAGAAGGAAAAATGCTCAAAAACAAACCTTAGCTCTAGGTGCTAAACGAGGATTTGATGGTTGCTGATTAGGGTTTGGGGGTTTATCATTTATGTCCTGCATATGAATTTAGAATGACCCGGTATTAGCATCGACCTCACTAACAAGCTGATCTCAACATAACATTTACACATAGTTTACTCTGATATTAGGAGGTCTCTCCCCTCTTTGGATCATGGCCATAATCTGCAACACCATGAGCAAGATATTAACATTTCATATCAGTGGACAGTGGCAGTATGTATCTGGCTTTAAAATTAATCAAAAATGAAGAAAATCAGAACAATTTGCAGACAGTAATTGGTTCTGAGTTAGAATAACAAAGATCAACATTCACATAATAGTATGAAGTGCATCATTACAGTCAAGACAAACCCATGGATCTAAATTAAGTATCAACTATGGATAACAGCAAACAGATATTAAAGCAGATAACAAAATATGTTACAGGCCTGAACATAATTGAAAGTTATTCACAAGAATGAAAATTTGATAGTCATTTCAGTCTCATGATTATTTCCCTTTTTCTTTGGCTATTATCTTCTTTAATGCTTGTTCTGAAACTTTTGATAACAAATAACAAACTAATATAAGTATATAGTTAAGACAAAAGTAGACAACTACTCAGATATGGACTACGTCTAACAATGGTCAGAAATCAGAGAATTAAAAGATGTTAGTCATATGCTCTCAGTTGCAATATGTAGTCATTCCCATAAACCATCTCCACCACTGACTCTGGTGGAGTAATTCCAAAAGATGTAGCACTCTCTCAAAAGATAATCTAACACTTCAAACCTAGCTAATTAATTATATAATCTTCCCTATATTTTTAAGTGATTAATATGCATGTCATTTACTCTTACAATTACTATACATGACAAGTAAAGAGGGACTATACTCAAGCATACAGTCATACATTACATTGTGTTTCTCATCAATGGAAATATCAGGTTAACTACTTACATCCATATAGGACTTAGGGTGAGGTGCAACTGATGGTTCTGCAGATGTGGGAGGTGAGGAAGATCTCACTGTACAGAAAATTTTAATTATAAAACATTGAAATTTAAACCAATTAAAAGATACACAAGAGAGAACTGCCACTTGATCCCTGAAGTGTACCTGAGCGCAAGTCATAGTCCGTCTTGTTGTTTACATACATTTGCTGCAGAACATTTAAATTAATAAAAGCTTAAACCTTAGAGAGGCCACGTCGATGGGAGTAAGTTCTGTAAAATCTTCTTTAGATAGCATGAAATGTTCTCAAATTATGCCTATGTTCAGCTTACCTTTGAATTCGATATAGCAACTCCATGATCCTCTTGATCAACAAAAGAGGCTCTCCCTTGGGTGTTTGATTGTCCTGATGATTAGGCAGAAAGAAAGGATATTCAATAATAAGAATAGCATATTGCTAGTAATTGGTGAGACGTAATTTGTAGATATGTCCTTGAAGATCTAACAAAGAACAATGGTATTAAGAATGCTAGATATTATCCCAATGAGCAAGAGGATTTTCTGGACACAGCTGAACCACTAACAACGAAGCAAAGAGACTATTTAGCATCTTATCAGAATACCTAAGAAAACCTACGCAACAGCATTCACAGCCAAGAACAATGGCTTGACAGATTGCTCAGCTTGGCTCAGGCACTAAACTAAATATTCATGTGGATCAGCAGTTTGAGTACATACCTTTTTTATAACATGCATTCATGATATATGTGACACTGTTGCATGTTGGTCACACAAAAGATGCCTCTGACCAATTTTCCAATAAAAAGAAAACAATAACAGGACTCAAAACACCAGTATTTAAGAAAATAAAAAAGTTATCAAGTATAATATAACTATCGTCTGTAACATTGTTTCTTAGAAATCTTGTATGTAATTCCAAAAATTTAGAGTTGGCAAATCCCATGACTAAAATCTTAGGACAAATTGTTTGGATTTGTTATAGGAATAGTGAATAAGATGTGAGTCCAGGTTCTATGATGAAGGTTTACATTGGTTTGTGGTTCACATTGAAGATCATAAAGACTCGAAGCTTGGTAAGTGATCTAGGGACCAAAATCCACACATTAGAGACTATGTTTTACTTTTGGTTCCACATCTTGCATAGAACATAGTTTAGAATCTCCCTGTCAAATGGCCTGTTTTCCTTGGTAGGAAGAGGCAAGTAAATTCCTTCCTGAAATTCCTAGCCAAATGGTTATAAAAATTGTCAAATATGTGTATTTTTCTACTTCTTGAAAAACAAAATGGTGCTTCCTTCATTTCGTTTGAGTAAAAATTCACTTTGTTGATCGATCTACCTTCCTTCGAGTAAAACTCCTCTAAACTTTTGATCGACTGAATTGGTTATTTGGTTGACAAGAATCTAGGATTTAGGAAAATTTGGTTTAAAATTAAAAGCATTGGATCATTCAATCAAATGTTTAACACATTCAATCAATCCAATATGTTTTGAAACTTTTTTATTTTTTTGGGGGAGGATAGAGGGGAGTCGATTAAAACCAACAACGCGGGAGATTGAGGAGGACGTAGGAAAAGAAAATAATACAAAAATTTATGTGTGCAACCTTTCAAAAGAAAACAACTCAAAATAAAAGAGAGACAATAAAATTAACAAAAGACAAGGAGGGGGTGCCACCTAGAGCATGTATCCAATCAAACAACGACCAACATATGCTCTTTAATGACAGGCACGACCATCAGACCCAATTATTACTTTTGTACCCAGAATCCACATGACACATAAGGGCAAGGCTCACCACACCTTAGCTCCTCTGTGGTGCTGAAACCAACCTTGCCAACATTCCAACAGTTCAACCACAGATTTGGGGACCACCCAAGCCAGCTCAAACAAAGTGAAGAAGGACCATATATCTGTTGCCATAGAGCAATGAAGAAGCAGGTGATCAATGGATTCCCCACTGCACTTACAAGTTACACATACGACACCAATCAACTATCAAAATGTGTTTCTTATGAAGATTTTCAACTGTTAGAATTTTCCAAAGATCTGCAATCCACACAAAGAATTCCACCTTTCTTGGAACCTTAGCCATTCAAATGATCTTCTAAGGAGGGGAAAACTGTTTGTAGAACCCTTGAGAGCATTAGAATACGATCTTACCTCTAACACTCCTTTTTAGATGGTAACCACAGGGCTCAATTGTGACCAGTCGAAGCAGAAAAATTATCATATAGCACCTCGAAAAAAGTATCAACAAATTCCAACTCCCAATCCTGGAAAGGCATGATGAACTGAGAATTCCAATGATGACCCTCTCCCATTGACACAATTTGCTCTAAATTTCAGCCCAAAGAATCATTAAATTTAATGATTCCTTGGCCTGAAAGTCTTTTTCTCCTTGTAAGGATCTTGTAACACAAAATTTAGAGCAAGATCAGAGTTTCCATAGGTTAACAACTGAATGATTTTTCTATTTCATAAGTCTCTCTAGTTCTTAAGTTAGAAAATCTTTGTAGAGTTTTCTGGTGGTTTGTCAAAAAACTTCATTTCGTGAGAGAATGACCACATCCACAAATGTTAACTTCTATGAGAGTTTAAGTGTTTAGAGACTATAAGATTTTTTAGGGTGTGTGGTGTCTATAGAGGTCTTCTAGAGAGATTCTGGAATCTCTTATCCGCAAATAGATTTCATACCAAAGATTACACGTGTTTAAGACAAAACTTGGGGATAAAGCATGAGTCACAATGAAGATTCAAGGAGAGAGTAAGGTGGATAGCCGATTTGACATTAGGGGACTCAGGTTTGAGTTAATTTAACTCTTTGTAATAATTGTTTTTATAATGCATATCTTTGGCTGGACAAGGTTCCATGATTTTTCCTAGTTTTGGGTTTTTCACATAAAAATCCTCATGTCTTATGTGTAGTTGTGTTCCCTTTACTTTATTGCTTTAATTATTACACGCATGATTAAACTACTATTTTTTTTTGGAAAGATAAACTTGCCACAACACATAGCAAGCAATTCATATTCACCTAGGTAAAGGGAATTTCTCCATTAGTATCAAAGTGTATCAATGCTAAAGTTTTTGGATGTTTAATGGCTAGACGCCTATATATTAGCAACTTAGAAGCCGTTAATGCACAAACTTGGAGTTCAAATAGACTGAGATGCTTTGCAAACAAGTCTAATGAGATGAGCAAGCTCACCCTTAACGAATAAAGAATTTAATATTCAGTGCTAAAGGCAGAAAATCAAGAACCAAACTCTTTTTCAGGAATAACAGTTTCATATATCTTCTTGTTCAGAAAGCAATTTTTCAGTACCTTCCAATTTCCTTATGGCATTAGTCATTGACTTCATTTCTCGTACTTGCACATCCAAGAGACTAGTAAATTCTTCAAAACGTCTCCTTTCTGGCCATGTATAGAATAAAGTGAAGCGATCAAAAGAGATATTACTGATCAGTGAACATTCCAAAACAAAACAGAAATGGGTGAAAAAAAAAAAAACCAACAAAGAAAAATAGAAAGAGATCCCTTGAGAGAAAATAAGCTAAAATTCAAGTATAAACCCACCTTCATTTCTTGAATTCAACATTTCTTGACTTGCTTTTGCCACATCAGCTGCTGCAGCTGCAGCTGCTTTTGCAGCAGCAGCTGCCTCCTCTGCTAAACTCGGTTTTGAATCTATTTTCTTGACAAGGTCATCTTCTTCCTCCAATACAACCTTGCGTATCCAAGTCTTCAATCTTGGAACAATAGATTTCTAGAAGAGGGAATGTGTTATCAATTAATGTGAGCAAGCTTGAGATATCAAGTAGTATAAGCTGCTGCATACAGCCAGTCAGCCATAAGTGAAGCTTGGTGAGAGAACCATACAAATGCAAAAACATCTGAATTATGGATTGCATGATTTCAGAAGGGTCAATCATTGGTACCTTAATTAGCACAGCTGTTCCAGCACCTGAAACTGCCAGTAGTCCTATGGCAAAAACAGCATGAGACCAGTGGAATCGAGACCGCATTGAGGAAATGGTGCCGGGGGGAGCAGCTGCTGCAGGCTGCAGAGTTTGTACCGCGGCCTGTGGCTGACTGTTTGATGATGTCTTCACCTGCGCATCTGTTAGCATTTTGATAAATTACATACGAACATTAGTTATAAAGAATAAGCTACTAAACTCTGGTTAAACCCAAATCTGAATTAATATTTATTAATACCTTGATTAACATTGGTTGCACTTGGTGGCGGGTCCTGTAAATTCAAAACAACGTGGGGCACCAAAAAAATAACAGAAATGGGTGATCTGCATATAAATGAATGCTGTAGCTAACAACAAATCAATATATCATGATAAAAGAACCAACTTACAGGTACACGTCTAAAGGCTTCGTCTATCTCCTCCTTTGTGAGGCCCTTCTTCTCAAGAAATGATCTTCTATAGATGACCGGAGAACCTCTAACTTTGGGGTGCGAAAGAAATTTCACTGCATTTTGCACTTGTTCCTCTCGCATTGGCTCAGAATTGACAAACACCGATGTTGGAGAAGTTTGACTTGGAGCCTCCACCTTAGAACCTTGCTGATCCTGATTTGTTGGTTGTGATGGTTCTGTTGCTGAAGATTTCAGAAAAAAAAACACATTTTTTTTCTTTAATCATGAAGTTCCAGCATCTATAATTTGCAAAAATTTAGAACATATACGCAAATTTTATTTATTTTTACAATGTAGGGAACCTTTCTAAAGAAGAGCCCTTTGTACTCACTCTAGCTAGTAAAACCTATGAGCAACTAACCCGACCCACCAAAACCAGTTTCTAGGCAATCCAGGGGCATTCACCCTTAACGGGCTAAGCAGTTTACGCTCATGCTGAGGTGCACATGTGCAAAAACAGTTGTAGTAGAAAGGAGTATTATAAAAACACCCTTATCCTAGAAGCACAAGTGCTCATTAAATTGAAACCAGGCAAATCACCACAATGCAAAAAAACATAACAGCAAGTTTTCCATCATCAATTCAATTGTATAGACAACAAACCATACATTGTGTACCATACACCTCCCACATAAATGCGAATTACAGGCGCAAAATGCTACTACATACTCTTAACAATTTTCTCGCAACAGATGAGTTATAGTAGATTTTTTTTACCATTTCTCATCTGGGCCCCACCAATAACATCACTATATCATCTATCTGCATCGATAGTTGTGAAATATTTTGCAAAAATTGTTATAGCTCTAAACATATTGAATAATTTCAGAATCATCAAAAAAAAAAAAAAAATCCTATCATATGATGCCTTTTCCTTTGACACCAACTTTTAGCACTTTTAACACACAGCAAATTGTCCTACTTTCTTTCTTTTCATAGTTTAAATTAAACCCAGATTACAAATATACACACACACAGAAAATCTTATCGGTGAAAGTTGTTTTATTCATTTTATTTTACGTAGCATCTCTTTTTCTTGTTTTCAATGAGAGTGAGAAACAACAACAAAAATGAAGAGAGAGAGAGAGATCAGACCGGGGGAGGGTGGATTGCCGTCCGTTGGATTGGGAGGAGTCGCCATGATAATCAGCAGTGAATTTTACAGAACGGAAATGAATAAAGGGAAAAATAAAATAGAAAGAGGAAATTGTGGAACTATTATATAAAAAGAGGAGAGAGTGCTTAACAGAAAAGGAGGTAGAGGTGGGTTTTTGCTCGTCCCGAGGACTATATTATCATTTTTTTTTTTTAACCTTTTATTTTTTGGATAATTATATTATTGATTTTTTTTTTGAAATAGTTTCAGTCTACAATGTTGGCTCTTGGTAATATCTCTTTAACATCATGTCAAGATATCAATCAATTTTTTGTGTAGGCAGAGCGAAACTCTTATTAATTGATTGCATAGACTATATATGAGCTTGCTATATGTGAATTTGGAAAAGATAATATGGAAGGAAATATTTGTTGGACAAAAGAAAACTGAATCTCATTTAAAATATATATATATATAGTCTTTCAATTTATCCAAAAAAAAAAGAAAAAGAAAATTGAGTCTCCATAGTCCATTCCATAGTGTAGTTACAAGCTAGTGGCCTAGTACAATGTTTTTTGCATTGTGGGCTGAACACATGTATTTAGGTAGTCCAATATGTGACCATTATAACATTCTTTTTAAGGTTAAGTTGATTACCCAAATGTTTGGGCCAGCCCTTGAAGGAGTTCATTCGGCCGCTGCAAACAGAACCAACTTATGCGTTAGACCCTGAAACCCACACTACATGGGAAGGAGTACAGCCCAAAAATAACGTTTCATAGAATTTAAGACAAAAACTCTTAGGATCTATTTGAATACCGCTTATTGATAAAAATTGAAAATGTTGTAGCAAAATAATTTTTAAATGTGTGAATAATGTCGTGGAACCCAATTTTAAAGTTGTTTTTGCTGAAAAAAGTATTTGCGGGTCCAGTGAACAGTACATGAGACCTACACAAAAAACGCAAACGCACATCTGCTTTCCTTTTCAGTGCAGTCCAAACGTGCACTAAGTGTTAGTTTGGATTGTGCTGAAAACGTTTTTTAGCGTGTTTGCGTCTCTGTCAGTGGGTCTACGTTTTTCAGCGTGTTTATGTCTCTGTTAGTGGGTCCCGTGCACTGTTCACGAGATCCACAAGTTGTCTAATTCAGCAAAATTTTCATTAAAACTAGGTCTCACAGTACTATTCACACATTTAAAAATTATTTTATTACAGTGTTTTCAATTTTCAGTAATAAGCGATATCCAAACAGACCCAAATGTTTTCTATAATTTATTTATTCATCTAGAAGCAATTTGAATTGAGAATTGATCTTTAGTAATTGGCAGGGATGAGATGAGAGAAGGATGAAATCAATTAAGAGGTTGGACAGTCTACTCCTATTGGTTTTTTGGTTTGATATATATATATATATATTTTTTTTTTTTTGTATCGAACAAGCAATTTTAAGAAAAAAAAAACCGATTGATTAAATCAAATTAAATAGGTCTTCATTTGAATTATGGTTATGGAAAATGTTAAAGTCATAAACTATTTTACAAACTACTGATGTAGTGAGTAGTTATTGGTAAGTAAAAAAGTAATGTTAGTGTTAGACCCAAATAAGAACCAGTAAGAATTTGTCACATTAATAGTTTGTAAAAATGTTATAAGATACTTTGTGGATGTAGCATTACTATTTTTCAAGATGATTTGAATTTGAATCTCAAAGTTGGAATGACCGAAAGTAACAATAATTCTAGAATCACACATTTTCCCACAACTGTGCTATGTGACTAACTATGAGCAGTAGAGAAAAAATTGTGGGTACACGTGAAAGTGACAACTAATCATTCATAATCTGCTACATAGGATAATTGTGGTAAATGATGTAGTAAATGTTATGGTTAGCGTAAAAGCTAATAAGCTATAATGACCACCTTACTCATCTGGATACCTCACTATCGCTATTGTTTCCGTGTGTAAACAAAGATTACAATCTAGTTTCACTTATTTGTCCATATTTGTATAATTATCAATGTAATTTGATAAAGATATAATCCATTAAAAAAAACGAGTGATTCAAGGCTCATGAAGCTTTAATGATTTATGCAGGAAATTGCTGTCCATAAAAACCTAGACCCCCTACCTCTTGACTGGGAGGTTACCCAGAAGGCGTGAAAATCACATGCATTGATGCTCCTACCTAACGAATAAAAAACTATTTTTTTACCTTAATATTTCAAACTTTAGATTCACAAGACTTAGAAAAAATTGAGAAGATAATCTTTTGCATGCTAATCATATGTTCACCCCTCATACCTAACCGAAGTAGACATTTTTGTTTCTGAACCAAAAAACAGTACTTACTCCTCTAACTTTATTAAAAAAAACAAAAGTAATAGCAAATTTAATTATAACTATTTGGAGATTTTACTAATGTACTAGTTGGCAACCTCAAACATACTCATCTTTATCCTCTAATTTATTGCAAATGATTGATGTAACATGTTTTTTTTTAATGGTTATATTATGTTGTTAACCTTGTAGTTTGAACCATTTTCCTCATAATATTTGAAGTATTTCTTTCATGAAGAAGTGTCAATTAAGTTACAAGGTTTTTGTAAGTATAATAGAAAGAGCAACTGTATGACCTAAAAAATGTTATTCATATGTCATTAACTCGGAAACATTGATTAATTTCATTTTCATCAAGGAGAAGGAAAACAATCAAAACATTACATATTATTCATGCAAAAAAGAAGATAGGAGACAATTGGACAATGGGAACATGGTTTCATAGCTAAGATATAGTATAAAAACAAGGATACATATGGGAACATGGTTTCATAGCTAAGATATAGTATAAAAATAAGCTCAATCCAAACGGACCCTATGGGTCCATTTGGATTGAGCTTATTTCTGCTGAAACTGAAAACTGAAACTAAAAACACTGTAGCAAAATAATTTTTAAATGTGTGAATAGTGTCGTAGGACCCATTTTTAATGAAAAAGTTGCTGAAAAGTGAAATTTGTGAGTTCGTAAACCGTGCACAGATGCACTGTTCATAGTTGACTTGGTCAAATAGTGTGGCTAAAAAAAAAAAAAAAAGGGTCAGAAAACGCAGACGCAACTATAATTTGAATCCAAACGCTCTCATAGAGACGTGTTTGTTTTAGTATTTGAAATTAAGAAAATTATTTTTTTCCCTTGACTTTTATGTTGACGAGACAATCAAATGTGGTCCAGTTGTTTTTCTTGTGAAAGACGTTTCTGATATGAAGATAAGATAAGCATAGAGACTTGGCTTATAAATAGAAACCTAAACCTTCACTCAGAGCAAGATATGTGTGCAAGTGTACTTGGTTTACATTAGGCAGCAAGTTCTTCAAAATTTCAAAGTGAAATCCTTAGAATTCGGTCTGTTAATTCTTATATTTTCTGAATACTAATATGTGCTTCATCGTCTTTGTTGTTCAAACAAGATCGTATATATATATATATATATATATATATATATATATATATATATATATATATATATATTTATATACTTTGGTCCTAATTATTCTAGGTTATATTTCCATTAGAATTTTATAATTGTTTTAAGCTTGATTGCCATTTTAGAGATTTTCCTTCATTTCTTATTGATTTTTACGAGTTTCCAGTGCATGGAACTTATGTTTTCAAACAGCATCGTACTTAATTTGGTCCTAATTATTCTGGCTAGGTTACTTTGTCATTATATTTTACTTCTTCTCATAAAATTTTCCAAGTTTAACTTATATTTTTCAAACAAAATCATATTTTGTTCCCAATTATTATAGGTTACATTTCATAGGACTTTTAACTTTGATTGCCATTTTAGATAATTTTCTTTTCTTCTTATAAAATTTTCCAAGTTTCTAATGCATGGAGCTCTACTATAAACTTTCTTATTTTATTATTATTATTTTGGACACAAGTATATCTCGTGGTTCCTTTTTTCTTTTTTGTTAAATATAAATTTGAATTTCAGAGAACAACTTTCTTCTTTAGAAACAATCAACTATTAAGTATATACTGCCAATTTCATGATGTATTTTTCAGAAAAATGAAGCTTTTTTTTTTTAAATTTACAATACGATTAATTCTGTATATGCTTCACTTTATAATTTACATTTCCTTAAATTGCAGAAAGAAGTTTTACGTATGGGGTCATTGGAGGAAGCCATTGAAGGATTGAAGAAGTTTCTCAGGTTTTACCACTTGTTCAGAAACCCTTTGTTTGTCATATAGGTGTAGGGAAAAATGTTCACACACCCCCTTAACTTTATAGTAGTAGCCAAAACACTCCCTTAACTTTATAGTAGTAGCCAAAACACCCCCTCAATTTTTATATTGGCCAATTTACTCCTTAAACATTCCACAACTGCCAAATCAATACATCAGTTAATCTAACATTAAAACACTAACGGAAGTGGCACATGACACTCACGTGAACCCAAAAAAAAAAAAAAAACACAGTCCCAATTTTTATTTATTTATTTATTTAAGATAAAAAATAGAACAGTCCCAAAAATTTGAACATGATAGAAAGAAAAAAGATGAATAGACTGGTAGAGAGAGAGAGAGAGAGAGAGAGAGGTAGTAGAACTAGAGCCACTGCGGCACGGCGTGCCGGCGCCTAGTTCTTTATCTCGCCGTTTGTATCCTGAAGGTGCCTTGGTGGGTTCAGAACAAGCTGACTCGTTTTGTTGATCCGTGGCACATTTTTATTTTTTATGTTTTTTGAGTGTCAAAATCTAAAAGGCAACTGTGTCTTTTGATAGGTTCCATTTTCCTTCATACTTTCCCAAAAATTTCTCTCCTATACCAACACGTATTTGTCCATCAAGCATCAACCCATTATTTTATTCATTACAATTGATGCCAAAAAATGAGATCGATTCCCATTGTTATATAACTTGGTAATCTATTCCCTAATATCAAATAACTAAAGTAGCAAAAGCCAAAAGAGAATCCAGAGAAAATATTAAAAAGAGATGTTTTTGATGGGTCGCTAAGATGAGTTGGGTTTTTGTGATCGATCCGAACATCAACCAAAATTTTTTCAAAAGGGAATCAAAACAAGTTTTTTTTTTTATCACATGGTTCTATCGCGTCTCTCTCTACTCTCTGTCGGTTAGACCCAGGTCTGTCTGTCTTTCTTTTTTCTTCTTTCTATTGTGTTTCAAATTCTCAGGACTGTGTGGCTTTTTAATTTCACGTGAGTTTCACATGCCACTTATGTTAATGTTTTAACATTAGACTAACTGATGTATTGATTTAGCAGTTGTAGAATGTTTAAGGAGTAAATTGGTCAATATAAACCATGGGGTGTCTTGGCCACTACTTTAAAATTTAGGGAGTGTGTGAGCATTTTTCCCTATAGGTGTAAATATAAGAAATTTTTAAAGAGGTTTAGATAGCATTACTAACCTTTCCACTAGGTGTAGTCTCAAAAAAAAAAAAAAAAAAAAAACCTTTCCACTAGGCGATATGAAATGTTAGTGTAAGAAGTTAAAATATTAACCTAAACTTCTTCTAACACCACACCCCAAAAAAAAAAAGTTTTTAAAAAAGTGATTCTATAACTACTACAAATATGACCTTGATCATATATCTTATCAAATGACGTGTTAACTTCTAGATATAAAACAGAAAAGTAATTAAAATTTTATTTATTATATTGTTTATGTAGCACCGATTACCTTTATTATTATATTATTTTTAAGTTTTTTGTAATAAAATTGGTGATATTTTCTTTTTAGAAAATCATTAAGGCTTTTGATATTTATTATTTGAGATGGAGAAATGATATTTTAACATTGGAAAATGTTAATTTTTTCCTTTTTACCTCCTTCTCTCATGTGATGAAGTGTAAATAATTGTTTTTTAGTGTAGAAATATCATCCCTTTATAGTCAAGGGATAACAATAGAAATACAACCTTTGTCATTGTCTCAACAAACACAACATTTAAAACTACAAAGAAAATCTATGCATAACAAGTTCCATCATGTGGAAAAAGCATTCACAGGACATTATTATTTGTTGACTCAGAACTTTGGCATGTTTACAATTCCATATGTATTGTTGAAATGAAAAGATTGCTACCAATTAGAGAAGCAACAATTAATGTTATGCTTTCTAACCATACCTAACAATCCATGAGATTGTTGACTAAACTCTATTACTTGGCTGCAGTAACAAGGATGATGTGGCGGTTGCACAAATTGAGAAGTTGATAACTGGATTGCAAGAGCCAGATCTCAATGAATTTGACCCAGTTAAAAGGATTTTAGAAGGGTTTCAACACTTCAAGGTCAACAAATTTGAGTATGATACCATATGATACCTTTATCATATATATGAATTCTCTTGCACTTAGAGCATTCTAATCAAAGATGGTATAAATGCTATAATGTTATTTTAGCAACTAAAAGACAAGCTACAACAAAGATGCTAAACATTATAAGACAAGCTACAACAAAGATGCTAAACTTAAAAAAAATAGCAACTGAGTTACAGTGAAATGTCAAAGATAACATCTCACTGTAGCTCCAATCTTATAAAAAAAAATTTTTAATTTTTTTATTTTCTCTCTCCATTTCTCTTTAAAAAATATATTTTCTCTCTTTTTTTCTCTCTAGCTTCTCATCTCTTATTCTCCAGGTCTTGCCTACCTCCTCTTCCTTTCTTCTATTTTTTTTTTTTTTTTTTTAAAATTTCTTAAGCTATGGCCGAAAATACCTCTCTCTATTTCTTTTATTTTTTTCTTTCTTTCAATTTTTTTTTTCTCTCTTTTGTGGTGGTGGTGAGCTTTATGGCCCGTTGTGGGTGTGGTAGTAATGGGTTTTGTGGCCGGTTGTGGGTGTTGTTGTGATGGGTTCTGTGGCTGGTTGTGGGTGTGGTGGTGATGGATTTTGTTGGCTTTGGTTAGAGGCGGTGCTACTTTATATTCAGGGGGTTCAAATGAACCCCCTGACTTCAAAAAAAAAAAAAAAATTATATATATATAGATTTTTTTTATTAGTTTAATACTTTAATTTATTTTTAAAAATGTTTTTGCACACCTTGACTTAAATTTTGCACACCCTTATTACAAGTATTTCCAACTCTAAGAGTAAAGAGTAAGTGTTTGTGAATTGTGAATTGTAAGTGTCACTCTTTTTTATAAATTTATATTATGTGTGAGCGTGTCTAATATTGATTGTGTGCATTACTTTTTGTTATAATACTCTTTGTGTAAATTATGATGTGTGTGGACATTTGTGTGTACAATATAAATATAATATAAATTTATATAATTTAATAATTAGGAAATATAGGTGGATTGTTACATGTGTGTGTATTGTTATCATGTTATAATAACTTTTTTTTTTTATAAAGTTAGTAAAATTTAAGAAAAAAAATTGTAAAGTTAGTGATTGTCCAAGCATTTGATTGGTTAAGTAGACACATAATGTATAATTTTATGTATGAATGAGTGTCATTGTGTGCGTCAATAATTAATACAAAGCTAATGAGTTTAGTTTAGTCATTTAGTTTAAAATATTTTTATAAAAACAATAACAAATAGATAATAACAATTGCATAAAAATAAAATGTTAGATAAACTTAACAAAATAAAGTAGTCATACGCTCGTAGCTACCCACATTGGCAATAGATACTCATAATGAACTATCATGTAACAATTCAAAATTTGAAAACTTGTAGAAGAAAATTGTAAAACTTCATGTATTAATTTTTTTTGTCGATAACTCGATATATTCAAGTTTTTTTTAATTAAAATTTTTAATGACCCCCCTAAACAAAATTCCTAGAGCCGCCACTGGCTTTGGTTGTGGGTGTGGTGGTGATGGTTTTGTTGGTTTGGTTTTGGTTGTGGATGTGGTGGTGATGGGTTTTGTTGCCTTTGATTGTGTTTTTTATGTGGTGGCTGTTGTAGCTGGTTGTGGTTGTGGGTGGGTGTGTGTGTGTGTGTGTGTGTTTTTTTTTTTTTTTTTTCGGTGGTGGTGGCGGTGGTGGCTGGCAGTGGGTTGTGAGTTCTTGTTTGATATTTTTTTAACTAGTGGTGGTGGTTGGTGGCAGTGGGTGGGTGGCAGAGAAGAGATGCAGCAGGTGTGGGTGGAGAGGAGAAAGAGATGTGGAGAAGAAGATGGAGAAAGATGAGAGAACAAGAAAGAAAAAAAAAAGAATAAAGAAATAATAAATAAAGTATATTTAAATGAAATGCTATAAAAAATAGAACCTTTGATATTGGGTGTATTTTAAAATAGATAAAGTAGGTTTTTGAGATGTTAAAACCTAAATTTTTAAAAAACTTTGATGAGAATGCTCTTATATGCCCCTTAAGCTGTTATCGGTATACAAAAGGTTGAAATCTATGGAAAATTATTGTATTTTTTGAAAGTATAATAAAAAGTATTCTCTCATCTCACATGAATTGCGAGTTCTACAATGAATTTGATTAATATGATTCATCATTATGTGAGAGGAGTACATATTAATTGTACTCTTGAAATGCTATAATTAATATGACTCATCATTATAAACTTACTATTTCTCTTTTACAGATATTACTAAATGATGCTCTAAAGGCATTTATTAATGAATCATTTTAGAAAACTTTTTATTGTAAATTAAAAAAGCTATTAAAAAATCAATCACTTTTTCATTTTCTTATAAAAAATTCCCTAAAATGGTTCATTAATGGATGCCCTAAGGGCACCTGTTAACTGAACCACTCTTTTAATTTTTATAATTTTCTTTGGTTTGCTCTTTGTAGCAAGCATCCTGAATTGTACGAGAAACTTGCTGAAAGCCAGTGGCCCAAGGTACCATCTAGACATCACTACTTATCATTACTACTTTTCCAACCTGGTTAGAAGATATCAAAGAGTTAATGTGCAATTCTTTTGTGATTATAAAAATAGAAACAATAAAAACAAACTTAATTTATGTCTATGATTTATGAATGATTAAAATTCTTAATTTTTGGTGTAGTTTTTGGTATTCGCATGCTCAGACTCTAGGGTGTGTCCCTCTCATATCCTGGACTTTCAACCAGGGGAAGCCTTCATGGTCCGCAACATTGCTAACATGGTTCCTGCATTTGACAAGGTTTCCCATTTAATCCTTCCTAATAATCAATTTTGTTAAATTTAACATGCAAATTCTTGTTCAATTTAACATTAAATATTTTACCAACTTTTTAAAATGCTAATATATTTGATATTGTATAGCTGAGATACTCTGGAGTTGGTGCAGCCATTGAATATGCTGTCTCAGTACTTGAGGTGAATTCATTTATTTCTCCAAAATTTCTTGTTTTGTTTATACAATTTTTCCATGTTTCTTTTTTCAATTTTGTAATTAGGATATCTGAGTGTTACAAGAAATAAAATTCTATAGGTACAAAATATCCTGGTCATTGGACACAGTCGATGTGGTGGGATAGAGAGGCTTATGACTCATCCTGAGGACAATTCTGCTCCTTTGTAAGAGGCTTTCTCATACAGTTTTATATCTAGCAAAATTAAAGTACTTTCTTTGACATACGCTCAATTTAATCAACCAACCAATTCGGTCTAAAATAAATAGGGCAATGAAGTTAAGCTAGAATTCTAATTCACATATCTCATCTATCCAATTGATGTGCAGTGACTTCATAGATGAGTGGGTCAAAATTGGATTACCTGCAAAGGTCAAGGTCCAAAGAGAGTTTGGTGACTTGTCATTGGAGGATCAATGTAAATATTGTGAAAAGGTTAGCTCTATTTTACCATGTTGTTTCAACTCTAATCATGATTCAAAAGAGAGAAAAAGAATAGAAGAAATATTGACATTAATTATACAGAAGGTTTACCTAAACATGTTTGAAGATAATCATCTATTGTGAGTATATGTTGTTATGCAGGAATCAGTGAAGTTATCACTGTGTAACTTAGAAACTTATCCATATGTTCAAATGGGGCTGGCAAACAAGAAGTTGAGGTTGATGGGTGGCTACTATGATTTTGTTCATGGAAAATTTGAGCTCTTGGAGTTTGAGCCTCGCTTTCGCCATCTCTTCTCCACATGATCAGTCTCAATTGTATCAAGAAAATTTGATACTATTTTCCTTGCTCTACTTCACATATATGCACTACTGTATTTCCCTTTATGGACAATAGTGTGAATATGTACTAAATAAAGCAGAGCAGCTCTTTGTATGCTCGCTTTCGCAAGTTGATCTTTTTTACCCTTTAAATTCTGAGTGCTAACTTGTGCAATAATAATTATGTTCTTTCCTACATATGCTTAAGATTTTAGATTGTGTAATAAAATCAATTTGATGCCAGTGTATCTAATACAAAGTCTTTGATGAGTGCTTCACTTATTGGTAGCCACAATTACATAGAAAAAGTATATAAGAAGTCCAAATCCCATAACTGGTTCAAGTTGCTGTCTCTATTTTGAGAATGCAAGTTCTTTCTTTAGCAAATAAATCATTAAGGCCATTGCCTTTAAAGTGACACAGACAAAACTCATCCTAAAATTCATGAAGAAAATTCTGAAGAGCAGAGGGGTTATGGAGTTTCACATTCCCAAAATTGCTTTTTCAGAGAAACCAGTCCCCTACGTCTTAACTCTAAACATTTAAATAAAAATTGGAGGAAATTGGAGGATTCAATAACATCCCCCCAAATGAATGATCAGTGAAGGAACACGAGTTTGGCCTATAAGCGAATAAATATCGGGGAAGCAAGGCCTTTTGGTAAAGAGGTCTTCAAGCTAATCCTTAGTAGAGTAATTGGCATTGTAAATCTTTTAGAATCACTTGTTCTCTAACAAGCTTAGTCAAGAGTAGTAACCATTTTGCAGTCTTTCAATCTAGTATTGAATTTTCCATTAGATACTTCAATGGATCCATATAAGTAATCAATAGGACCTAAAATGTGAGCATGTAGTGTCTAAGCTTTTAGGTGACCCAAATTAATGCTACACATGTTTTCTCTAAGGGAGTATACTTCACTTTATATTCAATCATCTTTTTATTGATGTATTAAACTTCATTTCTTTCTTGGATTCTTCCATAAACTAAGTTAGGAGTGCTCGTATGGTATATCAGTCATGTCATCCACATACATTTCTACTTTCTTGTGTATCTTATCATGCAAAAGAGCAGTAATTGCTCGTTGGTACATGACTTATTATTTAGTATAAAGGGTATTACCTTATAACAGTTGTGCCCTATAAAGTAAAGAAGAAAGTTTTCTCCATGTCCTTATGACAGTTGATCTGTTTTAGCTTGAAAAACCATCCATAAACGAGAGCAGTGCATGGCCTACCGTATTATCCACCAAATATGGGTTAATGTGAAGCCATTTTTGGCGCAAACTTTGCTTAAATGTCTGAAGTTGACGCACATGCAGACTTTCCGATCTTTCTTAAGTATTGTGACCATATTGGCTAACAATTCGAGATAGTTTACCACTTTAAGGAATCCGACATTGTATTCTTTCTCTTCCTTAATTTTTAGGGTCTATTTGGGTTTCATTCTTATAAGTTTTTTCTTGACAGGCTTTATGTCTAGATAGGTCAGTATCTTGTATGTTGGTATCAATTCTAGGCATATCTTCATATGACCATGCAAATACTTCTTGAAAACACCTTAAACAAGGCCACAAATTGTTCCTTCTCATTCACAAACATGGTATTACCAATTTGAATAATCTATAGTTCATTATTCTTTGCTAAATTATTGCGTTCAATTTCTTCTTTTACAGATTGAGGTTGTGCCTTCACTTGTTGAGCAAGTTTAGGATTTTCATTACAACTTTTAAGTTTTAAGTGCCTTAAGCTCATTAATGAAATTATTTAAAGCCAGGACATAATCGAAGTTATACTTGAATTTCTTGGAAATAGATATGTTCGCATTGAAATCATAAAAAACGAAATACTCCCTAGACTTGGACTCAAATGACTCAAAATTCGTTTCTGTGTTAGATTCAGACTCGAAAGTCAAAACTAATAGTGTCCGGATAGTATGGAACATCATCAAATTTTTCCTAGGACCAATTATAGAGTGCGTCTATGAATTTTGCATAACTTGTCTCTGTCTCTAACTTGTGCATGACTTTATCAACAAGATCCTTCAAAAGTGTGGTATTATATGTATCCGATCCACCCTCTCACATGAGGTGAGTCCCACACTTGCGTTCCACCTTCATGTGAGAAGGTAGATGCATTTATCTGATTCATGATAGATTTTTATCCCTTCAAAGCTTCAGGATCAATTTTTCAATTCAGTCTTCAACTTTGACAGCTTCAAGCTTTTGGATTATATATGTCTTGGATCTCGAGGCTGTATTTTAACTTTAATTGTACAGAAAGTTTACCTAAACTTGTTTGAAGCTGATCAAATTTGTGTGAATATATTGTTATGTAGGAGACAGTGAACTTTTCACTGATTAACTTACAAACTTATCCATATTTTCAAATGGGGCTGGCACACAAGAAGCTGAGGTTGATGGGTGGCTTTTGAATCTGATGGAACTTTTGAGCTCATGGAGTTTTGAGCCTCGCTTTTCACATCTTTTTTCTACATGAGTCTCAGTTGTATCTTCCTATTGCTATTTTGCTTGCTCTCTTTCACATATGCACCACTGTAATTTTCCCTTTATGCACCATAACATGAATATCCACTAAATAAAGTAGGCTCTTGTATGCTCACTTTCGCATGTTGATCTTTGTCACCCTCCAAATCCCAAGTGCAAACTTGTGCTGCTGTGCAATAATAATTATGTTTTGTCCTATATATTCTCAAGATTTTTGATAGTTTGCATAATAAAATCAATTTACGCCGTGAATTCCAATTAACTCAATTAGTAAAATATCTTGTTGTCAAATAGAATATTTGGAATTTGAAACCCGTCTACACCAAAAATTAATTGGTTTCTTAGGCCTAATGATAAAGCACAATAATCATAGAGTGAACATCATAGAATGAAAATTTATCATATCTATATAAAAATGGGGAAAAAAAAATTTTAATCCAATGTCAGTGTTGTTTTTTTTTTGGTCCAATCAGTGGGTGCCCATAGGGCTATTTTTTATTTATTTTAGGAATCAATAAGAACCATTAGGGCATTCTTTTAATAAACCATTTTATGAAAGTTTTGATACTATTTTTATGAAAAATATAAAAAAATTGTCAATTTTTTTTTCTTTTCCCATAAAAGGTTTCTACAAATATTTCTTAAATTAATGCTCTCAATGCATCTATTAACAGATTTTTTTTTTTTTTTTTTTTGGGGTGAGAAACCAATACCAATGTATCTAATACAAACTTTTTAATGGGTGCTTTTTACTTATTGGTAGCCGCAATTACATAAAAAAAGTATATAAAAAAAAAAGTCCAAATCTCATAACTGATTGAAGTTGGAGTGGCTATAATGAGAATGCAGGTTCTTTCTTTAGCAAAGAAATCATTAAAGGCCATTGCCTTTCCAAGGCCTTTACTCCATTACCGTTTTGCTAGGCCCTTTCAGCTAATAGTGCACTAAACTCTCAAGCACATGGAGCCCCGAAAGGAAAAGAGCTTAACATAGATGAAGCACGTGTGGTGTCGTTTTTCTCAATCTTTTTATACGAGTGGGAAGAGTAATAATCAGCAAAATGATTGTATCGGACCACAATGATAACCTAGATCATGTCCTACTAATAATGAAGTGCCAAATATATCAAATATATATATGGCAGTACAACATCATTAGGGAAATCAAGAGTAAGACAATGGCAGTACAACACCAATCATTTTTTTGTTTTTTTGTTTTTTGTATAGGCGGGCAAATCTCTTATTGATTGATTGCATAGACTATATTGTCTATTTGTCATTTTTGGCTGTGCTAGATTGCTTTTACTAGTATACACTTTACATATAAATCCCTTTTTGGGCTAAATTGGGCCTTTCACAATTGTTCTCATAACTGTTCTAGTATAGCCTACCAACTACTCTCGGTTCCATTTTTCTTTTTTGTTTTTTATTCTATAGTTATAAGCAAATAATAGAGATTTAAATTTTGTACGTTGAACTCTTGAGATGTTAGTTGAACTCTTGACCCTTTTCGATCCATTTTAAGATAACCTTTTGTGCTTTATTATTTGTGTGTGTATATATATGTATATCAATTTTATTACAAAAATATTTCCAAAATTACTATGACAATATATGTGAACGGTGTTAAATCAACAGAGCACGACAATTTTTTTTTTTTTATATTCTATTTTATAGTTAAAAGTTGACACATCATTATTTTACATTTAATATAATGAAATTTGTAATAGTTGTAGTATCACTTTTAAGGGATGTAAAAGTTGGAGAAATATGAGTTGTTTCATGATTTTTTTTATTATAAAAATTATAAATAAAGCTTATATATTAAGGGTTGCTTCATGTAGTCATGCTTGCTATATGTGAATTTGGAAAAGATAATATGAAAGGAAATATTAGTTGGACAAAAGAAAACTGAGTCTCATTTAAAAAAATATATATATATATATATAAATAGTCTTTCAATTTATCCAAAAAAGAAAAAGAAAAAGAAAATTGAGCCTCCAGAGTCCATTCCATAGTGTAGTTACAAGCTAGTGGCCTAGTACAATGTTTTTTGCATTGTGGGCTGAACACATATTTAGGAAGTCCAATATGTGGCCATTATAACATTCTTTTTAAGGTTAAGTTGATTAGCCCAAATGTTTGGGCCAGCCCTTGAAGGAGTTCATTCGGCCGCTGCAAACAGAACCAACTTATGGGTTAGGCCCTGAAACCCACACTACATGGGAAGGAATACAGCCCAAAAATAACGTTTCATTGAATTTAAGACAAAAACTCTAAATGTTTTCTATAATTTATTTATTCATCAAGAAGCAATTTGAATTGAGAATTGATCTTTAGTAATTGGGAGGGATGAGATGAGAGAAAAATATTTATAGGATGAAATCCGAAATAATAACCACATGGGCAAACAAATCAAAACTAGTAGAACTATCACAACCGTAAAACCCAAATATGCACAATTAACGCAACCCACAATATGTTGACAATTTTTGCTAATTACAAAATAGATTGAAACCCAGACTTTTAAAACAAACGATCAAAACACGTTCATTAAACGCAAACGCAAATACAATGTAATTGCAAAATGAAATCACAAAATGCAGAAACTCTACGCAAAAACATAAAATCTCTTTGATTACAACTTGATAGACCCATTGCAAAGTTCTCTTCATAAATTAAGAAGTAATAATAATTTCAAAGGACAAAAACCTCTTTCTATGCTTGCACCCCCTGGCTTCGCTCAATGATCTTAAAAAAGTTAGTCTAGTAAGAGAGAATTAGAGAGAATCAAAATTTGCTTCAAAGAATAAAATATGACTCAATAACTTGAATTGAAACACTAAGATGAAAAATTGCGTTAAAACCCAAAACTTTCCTGTATAGAGAAGGGGGTGAAAAATGAACTGAAGTTGTTGTTGTTGTTGTTTTTTTGTTGTTTTGTTTTGTTTTGTTTTGTTTTGTTTGTTTGTTTTTTTTTTTTTTGTTTGTTTTTTTTGTTTGTTTTTTTTTTTGTTTTTTGTTTTTGTTTTTGTTTTTTTTTTTTTTTTTCTAAAGAAATATAACGTGAAATGTATCAGTAACTGTGCAAAATTAATAGCTACCAAGTGGAACAGTGCAGTTGAACACCAATAGTTGCAAAAATAGTTCTTAAACAGTTTGCTTGAACAGACGCATTTTTTTGTGTTTTTAAACGTAGATGTGGCATTAATTTATATAGCCATATAGCGCAATGAGGACTAGTCAACAAAAAGTACTATTAGTTATTACTAGTCACTAAACCCATGCAATGCACGGGAAAAATATAGAATGAGTTTAGAAGAGAATATCATTATATTTAAGTTGAAATAGTTAGCATAATAATAACTAAAAAAAAGGAATATTTAGCATAAATGTATGAAATTCTTGTAAATAGGGAGTAATTCTTAGGTACTCCCGGAGCATGGAGAATAGTGCTCCCTCCTCTCACATTCATGGTAGGGTCCGCTCATTAAATTAATGGTGGGGTCCACCATGAATGTAAGAGGAGGGAGCATCATTTCACTATACTCCGGGACTACCTAAGAATTTTCCGTAAATAGGAGATGACATTAATAATACAATGTAAGATGCCATTTGAAAATTATTGATAAACTATCCAATAGACATTGCATTCATTCTAAAATAAGTTATAGCCATAAATAACATTTTTCTAGAAACAAATCAGAATAGCATTGTATAACTAAAAGAAAAAAAAGAAAAAAAATTGACATAATAAAATGACTTACAAATTAAAACATATATTCATAGATAATTGCATTTTTTATAGTATATTTTCTTTATAATTTATAATCGTGGGACAATAAATATAATAAGTAGGCTTAAAAAGAAAACATAATACATAAACCTTTGAATTATTATTTTTAATTTTTTGTGAGTAATGATTTATTAGCAAAATCTAGTTGCCTTAGCATTAATTTTTGTTCTTTATTGTCTGTTCCATAGCAATTTTTGTTTTAGAAACAAATTCATACCAATTATTTTAATAAGGCTAATGGCAGATAGTTAGAAACCAACGGAAAATACATGTGAAAGATGAAATAATAATAATATTAATACTAAATGTAACACATTTTCCTCTCCAAAAAAAAAAAAAAAATGTAACACAATTAGTATTTTTTTTTCTTTTTAAATAAGTAAGTCATTTATATAACATGTACCTTTTAAGAAGTTTCATTTTAAAGTTATAAATGCCGTTTTGATGCACATTTCGGTTTTCTATTAGAATAGAATATGGGCAATGCTAAGGATACTAAAAATCCCACAACGCCACAACACTAAAAAATTGTGTCCTCAACATTTTCTATAGAATATTACAGTGTCGACTTATTTTGGGTTATTGTTAATATATATAAATTAGTTCTATAATAATAATAATAATAATAATTATCTATATATATATATAAAACCGAAACTTTTGAAACTCCCACAATTTTTCACGTCAGCAATACTTATATAAATAATAATAAATATTTTTTTTTCCATCAAATACAAATTACAAACCCAAAATGATAATAAATCTTTTTTTCCCCCCATCAAATACAAATTACAAACCCGATTTTTATTAAAACCCAACTACAAGAGAAGCCTAAACGCAGAAATCAGCCACAGGTATTTCAAAACTCTCTCTCAAACGCAAACTCAGCCCTAACAAAACCCTCGATCAAACTCTCTCTATTTCAAACTCACTCCCATCTCCTTCTTCTTCTTTAACTCTCTCATTCAATGCAGCTCCCTCCTTCTTTTCTCAACCACAACTCCTTTGGCTAATGTCAATTTTGATTCATGGTTATTTTGTTCTTGAGTTTTTATCATCTGGGCATTGATTATTTTTTGGCCCCCTTTCTGGGCATTTGATTTTCAGGACTAACTTGAAGAATTTGGATCCTTTTCCGTTTCTGATGTTGGACGATTTTTCAGGTATGAAGAATTCTAATCTGATCTTTTTCAAGTTTCAATTTTATTTGATTGATATGGGTTAAAATTTAGATTGAAACTAGTTTAAATGGAATAGAGCCTCAAAGTTATGTTTTAATTATATGTCTTCAATTAGGTTTTCTATCGATTTAGGGATTTCAAATTGTACAGGTTTTGTAAGAAAATATTGTAAATATCGATGGATTTCATAGTGGAGATAGTATCGATTTAATAGTTTTTTTTTTTTTTTTTTTTTTGTGTGTTTTTGAAAGACCTAAGAGTCGGCCTGATGATTAATTTATTTTGGCTGAAAAATTAATTCAGTGATATGTATGGGCTGTGTGTTACAGATAGTTATGGGGTTTTATAATAATTTTAGGCAAGGTTGATTTGTTACCTCTTGATTTCATTTTTTTCCTATTATGAATGTGTTGTGTAGAAAGAATTGGAGAGAGAGATCTACGGGAGGCCCTTCACTATTGTCCGGTCCCCTTTGATATTGATGAAGAGATTGCTGCATTAATTGCTGATCTGACATAACTGGATGAAACATGGAGCCGAATGTTTTGTCTATGAGATTGTTCTGGTATTGGACAGATTCTTTTTCTTCTCTTTTATACTCTTCCATAGATTGTTTGTTCTTCTCTTTTCTGTTTTATTTATTTATTTATTTGAATCATTGATGCAACTAAATGACCAATCTTTGGAACTTTGGCATATTTCTCAAGGAGTCAATAGTTTATAGTTAGCATGTCTATTTGCTGGGCTTGGTTCCTGCGGTTGTTGGGGGTTTTTTTAGTTTTGCGTTGCTGCTGGGGTTTGTTTCAATTTCGGGTTGCTGGAGTTTTTAATATCGTTCTTTATCTGAATTTGTTTTAATTTAGGCTTATTTTTGGATTTATCAAAAATTTAGGCTTATGTTTGGGCATGTGATTTTTTGAAAGAAAAATTCATTTTGTTAACAGAGAATGTTCATAATATATGATTGTTTAAGGTCCTCAGATATTGTTAAGAACTATTTTTTTCTTTTTTGTTTCTCTGTTGATATGACTTTTGATTTTAGTTCTAATATCACATTAGCTACTGAGCATGTGAATCTCTTTCCAACTACTAAAGTTTAGAATGACCTGTTTTCGATGTTGTCTTCCAGATCTTGCACATTTGTTTGCTGCCTCCTAAAGATTGCAATCTTTGTAGTTCTGTACCTCTATAATCATAATGCACCTGAGCATGTGAATCAGTTTCTGACTATTAAAGATTGCAAAGCCAGTAATTCTTTTCTCTGAGAAACTGAACATTTTGGTACTACACACAGACAGACATACATTGATCCATGTCTAGGTTTAGAAATATATATTATGTTACTTTCTTTTTGCGTGCTTGGAGTTGCAAAGGATGTAGGAGTTAATTCTCTCGCTGTTGTTTTTGTGAGTAGGTATTAACTTGATTTAGGTGGTCATTTACTGCACTATTATTGATCTTCGTTATTCTGTTTTTTACAAATTATTTTAATTAAAAAAAAAACTAAAAAAATACTTATTTTGCAGGTTCTACTTTCATTTTTGGATAAAGAGCTGCATACTTAACTGCATCGACTCAAGGTTTGTTAACAATTTCTGTAAAAAAAATTTTAAAAAAGTTCATGTTGCATAAAGTTATATATAAATAGTCAATATAAAACCATTAATCAGATCATTTACTGCTTTGCTACTAATACACGTATTGCACTATTTGTCTACTGTTGATAGTTTTGTTTATGGAATCTATATTTGTTCATTATTCTGTTTACTTGCTAAATAAAAGAAAAAAGAGAAACAAAAAAAAAATGACTCTTTTGTTTTTAGACTATTTTCATTTTAAATTTTTTAAAAAAGTATATATAACTCAGCTAAGTTGTTATACAAAATAAAAGAAATATTTCTTTTAAACGGTTGGAACATATTGTTTATTGCGATTGTTATACTCATTATAATTGTTTTTAGTTGTTTTTCCAATAATTCATTGTGAGAAGATAAAATATTTCTTTTAAATGGTTGGAAGGTAAAATATGGAAGGTAAAATATTTGTTTTCATCATACAACCTGCCCTTGAATATTTTGTATCTATAAAAATTCTTCTCTTGGCTTCAACTCAAACTTTTCTCATAAACAATACTACTTTTGTTAGTGGGAAAGAAAGGAAAAACAGCTACCGTACATCATCTGTAAAGGAAAAACCAAACAGCTCGGCAACCCAATCTGTTCTGTGTTAATCAGCACCTTTAAGATAATATACCCGACTGTTTTGTTCTTATTACAGAATCTGAATCTAAATTCCCAAATTTTTGAATGTTTACATAAATGTATGATCTTTTTCACTCATTTTTATTGTGTCCATGCTTTAAGTTAAAAGATATTGCATTAAACGACGTCGTTGGGTTATTTTGGAATTTTAAAAGGTGTAGGAGTGGTGGAGAAAGTAGAGGTAGAGGTGGAGATAAAGGAATATAAGTATGAGGAATTAGTTAAAGCCCTTGAAAACTTTGAAAACAGGTATTATATCTTTCTATTCTTTTTGTTTGTTTATCTAATTCTTTGATTGGATTGAAAGGAATTAGGTTCCCATAGGTGTATAAAATTTGTTAACCCTGACAAACTTTAGTAGTTTTGGAAATCCTTAAAAAATTTTGGCAGTTATAAATAAACATTTAAGTTCTTTCTCAATCTAACATTTTAATCTATTTAGATTTTTATCATTTTGGGTGTGTTATTGATGGTTGATAGTTTTGCAAGGTAGGAAGCTTATGGGGGGGGGGGGGGGGGCCTTTAGTTATAGAGCAGAGAGAAGAATGAAGCAATCCAAGAGAGACTCTTTCTAATACAGTGTAGAGTCAACAACAATATGCTTGCACCTGTTTTCTCATATTTAATATGATAACTTAAACAAGTTTTATGAAGAAGGTTATTTTTTTTGATAAATTATAGTTAGTGAAGCTGCCCCCAGCAATTTAATAAGATTTTGTTGTTGATTTACAAAACTCTTTGAATATTATGATCATTTGTTATTAGTGCATGTCATATATTTTACTTTTTGTTAGTGTTTCTTTTAAATGTGATATGTAATCTTTTGATTTGAAATTTTACCCCTTTTGTTGTGAAGGCAATAACCAGTGATAGAACATCATATTATTTTTCATCTACTCAAATTGTAAATCACAACAACAAAAAGTATGTAAGCTTCTGCCTAGAATGAACATTGTAAATTGTTTCAAATGGGCAATAATTTGCTTTATTGGTAGATTAAGAAATATATATATATACCTTGGTTGACCAACTCAAATCCTAATGAAATTTGTATATTCCTTTTTGTGTGAGTTATTCCTTGAAATCCAAAGCGAAAAGGTTCATTTAAGTTAACTAAATTTCTCTCAACCCGACTAAAAATGCATTTAATTTGATTAAAAAAAATATTTAGCATTTCTAAGAACTTTCCCGTGCGTCGCACGGATTAGCGACTAGTTATTATTATTATTATTATTATGCATAGTAAAAAGGAAATCTTAGAGGTGATGTAAATTGGAACTTTTAAAGGCAAAAAAATCAAATTGGTATTTTTGTAATTTAGTAAATATAGAAGGGTGTTTATATATCACACACCTTCTAAGAAGCTTCCTTTTTCACTTTTGCAAAAATCTACCCCTCCCCACGTGACTATCTTCTCCCACTATAACTCTTTTTTCATCTCTTTCTTCTTCTTCTCTCTCGTTTTTCTTTTCTTCACTGTCAAATCCTTTGTTTTCCTTCTCTTATGCTATGTTTGGAAGTTTTGAGAGAGAGGAGAGTAGAGGGGAGTAGAGGGAAGAAGAGTAGTGGAGATGAGAGTAGAGGGGAATGATTATCCTCCACCTTGTTTGGATGTTTTTAAAATTAAGTAAGGGGGAGGGGAATAATTAGTCTTTTCATTTGTAATTTTGTTACTATGGTAAGGGTAAATTTGATAATTCACTTGGTCAAACATTTTAATGCTCTACTCTCCCTCCAAATCTCTCCAATTTGGGGGAATTAAAAATGAGGGGTTGGAAGGAGTTCAAACCCCTCCAAACCCCTCTCCCTCATTCCTTAAAAAAAATCCAAACAAGGTAATTAAATTACTCTCCCTCCCTCTACTCTACTCCCCCTCCTTCCCTTAACATCCAAACATAGCATTATAGTTATAGTACTAGTCTTTTTTTTTTTCCTTTCTTAATTATCATCGTTCCCTTCTCTTCTTTGACATTCTCCATCAAATTTTTTTTTTTTTTGGTTCTCTCTCATAGTGCCCTCCGTAACTCTCTGTCATCCCTTTCATCTTCTCTTTATTTTTATTTTCTTTTGCCCACAATAAGATCCACTGCCTTTCTTCTCTTCTTCTTCTATCAAATGCTTTCAAAGTTGAAAAATGGGAAACGAATTTGGTGGAGTTGGGACCGAAAAGTTAAGAACATAAAACTTCAATTGAGAGAGAGATTTGAGGCTTGAGGTTGAGGGAGAAAAAATTAAGAAGATGAAAAAAGATGAAAAAAAGCGTACCTTAAAGCAACGATTGGGTTTTTTGGATCATTGGAGATAGAGACCAGAGTGGGAGAGAAGGAGGTTTCTTATGCTGGTTTTCAATTAGCATCGGGTTTTTGTTTTTTGTTTTGGAGGAAGGAGAAGGGGTCTGCGGGTTTGGCCGTGGGTCTTTGTTTTGGAAGAAGGAGAAGGGAAACAATGAAGGAAGGAGAAATGGTCTGCATTTTGTTTGTCAAATGTGGAGATCGGGGATTTGGGGAGCTGGCTTGGCCTTTGGCCATAGGTCTTTACTTTGGAGGAAGGAGAATGGGCCTGCGTTTATGTATCGGGTTTTACAAATATAAAATCAGATTTTGTGTTGGGTTTTAGAAATATAAAATTATAATTTTTTTTATTTAAATAATGTTGATGTGAAAAAATTTGGGAGCTTTAAAAAAAAAGGTAAAGCTAAGCAACGGTTAACAAAAAGTCAAAAGGTGTATATTGGCTGAAAAGGTGCCTATTAAATGAAAATATACCTATTAACCGAAAAGGTGCCTATTGAAAAATGAAAAGTCACAACTATTTGGTGTTTTTAAATGTATAGGTGACATTAATTTATGTAGTCATGTGGCGCAATGAGGAATGGTCAACAAAAAGTCAAACGTTTCGGCTATTAATTATTACTAGCAAAGCACCCGCGCGATGCACGGATAATGCTTTAAAATGTAATGTGAAAAGATTATATAGAATGTTCAAAATATGTTAAAATAATAACATAAAGTAATGTCACAATAACATAAACATGTTTTTTATTGAATTAAAATAATACAAAATTAAAGGGATAAAGAAAGTTTTAATTTATTTTATTTTAATTTCAAGAGGACAAAGAATTTGACTATAGCATAATAGTCATAGAAATTGGTTGAAATAACAAATTCATCATTGAAAAGCGAAAGTTTAAAATTGCACACACATGTACATTACATTTTTTCACTTTAAGTAAAGAGCCATTAAAGTATAAAAGAACAATGTAGGAATATTGTATTTTAAATAATGATAAAAGCATTTAATCCATTCCATATATTGACGTTTATTATGCAGTGTAATAAGTTATTTTGTTCGCTTAATCATAGTTTTTGTTTCTTTAATACATTAGAGTTAGCATAAGTTATTTATGATATCATATTAATGTTTAAGGCTTATGTAAATATTATATCATGTTTATGTTAGTATATTATTGTGGACACAAGGGTTTGGAGTTGCCACCTAGTTTTTGCAATGGTCTAGGAACCATATATATAGCATCCCTTTGAGGAATGACCTTTTTGATCTTATTACTAGAGTATGGGTTTGAAGTTTAGGTACGCTCTTGGGAAGGTGTTAGGCACCCAAGACTGCCCAACCCTAAGGTTGGCCTCCCATCATTGTGTCCTATGTCTTAACCCTATTAAAAACTATTTAAATACTTGCATTCTAAACTCACACACATACTAACATGCATCTAACAAACAACATGACATCTTTAACCCTAAACAAGCATACTTATCTATCCACAAAGCAAAAGAGAGTCAAACACACAAAAGAAACCCTAGAATACATCTAAATAAGGCAGCAACCCCAAACATGGTAGCAAGCATATCATCAAACAATACATATCAAAAGCAAAGCATTAACACATAAGAAACCCTAATCATACATCTAAGCATGCTTCATCGTATCAATCAAAATAAAACCAAAACACAAATGCATGGACATTTCTAATGTATGACTTACCCTTTACTTACCTTGCAGCAACACAACACCTATGGCATCAATGCATGGACATGTGAATGAATGGCATGGCATCAAAGCAAGGAAACAAAACAAACCCTAATCTAAACATGTGATAACAAACAAACATGTGAAAGAGGTAATTAGGAACCTATAGAGCCTAAAACATGTGAAAAATAGGCTAAACAGAACAAACATGTGAAGGCAAAAACAAAATAAACAAAAGTTTAGGGTTTCTAGGCAACGGCATCACGCACGCTAGACAGGCCTACGTGTGCATAATCAAGCCTGCGTGCGTAGGCAAGATTATGCGTACGTAAGTCCTTGCTCAGAAAACCTAAAAACGCAGAAAATAGAGCACAAGTAAGAAAAACCTAATTCTAACAACCTAGCATGCTCAGTACCTAGACAAAACTATATATTGATCTAGGCAAACATGCATAAACATAAACCAAACTAAAAACAAGATTAAAACAAGAAAAGAAAGACAAAAAATAAAAGAAAGCTAGAAAGAATACCTTAAAGCAAAAAGCTCCTAGGCTTGGTTTTTGACCATTCCCCTTAGTCAAATCTATTCACAAACCAATAAGAAAGTGATTAGCAATGTTAAACTAAAAGGATTGGGGTCAAAAAAGGTCCTAATCAAATTAAATTGACTTGAGGGTGTTTTGTGAAAAACTCCTTTTTGATTTACTATTTTCTAGTGAATCTTAGGTTTTTCCCGTGGGATTTCTGTATGTTTTGAAAATGTACCATGTAAGGCTTTTTTATAGTTGAGAAAATGGGGTTTGAAATGGCTCCTAGAAAATGTGGGATTCATTCCAAACCTCAGCCATTATTGCAGAAAACTTGTCTTTCTTATGCTTTTGAAACCTTAGCTGTGGACGCAAAAACGTGCCTACGTACGCATGCTTTGGCCCATGTACGTAGGTAGCGACCCACGTACACAGGCCGAGGGCCACTTTGGTTATTTTATTTCCAAAAATAAATTTTTGCTTATTTAAAAGGTTATATTTTTCATTTTAACACTCCTTAAGTCAATTTGATATCTGATTAGGCCCTAAACCGGCCTTGGGCCTTAGAGTTCGAGAATCATTGGGGAACGAGGGCCCGAGTCGTAAGGAGTACAAAATATGGTGTCTACAGATGCCCCTCTTTTGATTCGTGAGCTTCACTAATAGAATCAAAAGAATAAAAGACAAAACATTTTGTTTTGACGTACGGTTCGGGCTCAACCCACGCACACGACACACATCACGCATACATGGGGCGGGGTGCAACTCCGAAGAGCTGCGTGGGATTCGTATGTCCGAAGTCCCACATTTGTTGCTTGGGAAATGAGCAATGATAGGTTCACTATCTCAAAACCTTTTTTGCCACTTACAAGCAAATGGCGAGTGACTCACTATCCTAGAGTTACTTAAAAAGAAAAAAAAAAAAACAAACAAACAAGGGTGCTCTTATGAGCTAACCCAAAAAACAAAGGTGCTCTTACGAGCTAACCCAACAAACAACAAAAGGATATAGTTTCTGTGGTGTCTATCCGGGGCTCTTACCTCAAACTTCTCCTGATGACTTGTTCCTCTTATCTGATGGAAATATGCATGTATGTAGCGGAAAATTAACGGATATACTTCATTCGCAATTGATAACATGTACTATGTAAATTTCAGAATATATGAACAAGAGAGTGTACCGTAATGCGGTGAAATTTAAAACCAAAGATGAAGAGTACTTGTGAATACTTTTAATCTTCACTCCAATTCCACTTGAAGCCCAAGAAGTGTGGTCTCTCAATCAGTTATATGTATGTGTTCTAGAGAGAATGAAAAAGTGTTCAACACTCACATACATACTAATTCATGTTCATACCAAAATTTTGTATGTTTTTCTCCATATAACTGATTATCTAATTGGGCTAGCCTTTTGGGCCTTTCCAATTGGGCTTTAGTATGTGGTTTGGAGTGGGACCAAAAGGGAACAAATAAGACACTAGCTCCAATGGGAAGGGCTTTTCTGTCAACTTTTGACAAGTCCAAAGTTACCATTAATTATATTTAATACCACTATATAAATATAATTGCACTCTATGTCTTATTAATAAATTATATCCCAAGACTTTATTGTGCATGCAACCCTTTCATAAAATATTTGTAGTAACACAAAGTCATGAATGAAGACTGCCACTTTGTGAACTACTACATCTTAATCCTTGAGTACCCGGTTTAATCCTTTGAAGTTATTCACCATATACTTATGAAATCCAATTTCCATAAATATATACTTTAGTCTTACTAAAGTGGTTATGCCTAACTCTCTGAATAACAAACCCATTAAACTTATCTCAAGTGAATATTTTGTATCTCCGTTAAGAGACTATGAATTCCATCTTGAGAATATATGTTCCATCAACACTAAATGTGGCTACCCAACATACTGAGGTTTTGATTGTAACATTAGATCTTACTCCTGATATATCAAAGCAACCTACACTTTATGATCAGGTCTATTATTCTCTCAGGATTAAGAGTTCATGTAAATAGAAGTCGTGAGATTTATTATTCATTTGACAGTCGTTAGGAGAATAATAAATCTCATAGCAGTCCAGATCAACATGTTTTAACTCTTAAAATATATCAACACATCAACTAGAAGTCTCCACTTCCATGATCAAGACAAATCATCTTAGTTGATATGTTATAGTCTTCGCAGATGAAATGTCCAATTTCATCACCAACTACGAACTACAATTCTGAGTTTATAAAGAACTTGTGACTTATATCTTCTGTGACTAAATCACATACTATGCATCTCATGGACTATATGATAATGTCCGAATATTCATGTTACCATTATTTTAGATAATAATAAAACAACTTTATTAAACACAATATTAAGTCATACATCATTTCACAAATAATGTCATACATATTATCATACATGGCATCTTACAATAGGATTTAAGGGCACTAATCCTAACATTATCTTCTTCACTTCTTTCTCTACCTTTTTTGGTAAGGCTCTTGCCTCAGGTTGACCTTGGTCTCTTTCTCTATCACTATCTCTACCCTTTTCTACTGTGCCTGCATGTTCAACTCCCAGAGGATATGTGCACGAGTAGTCTTGATTGTTGGATCCATCGGAGATAGTGAAAACTCGCTGAAGAGTAGATGCGTATGGGAAGGAATCTTCTACCTCTTATGACTTGCTTGGGGATGGGAAACTAGTTGAGGAGTAGGACTCGCTAAAGAATAGTGTAGATGTGTGATCCACTAGGGAAGAATCTTCTACTTCTTTCATGGTTCGTTGAGGACTTTGAGGAAGAATCTTCTACTTCCTCGCTGGGGATTTTTTTTTTTTTTTGTATTGGACTCACTAGGGAAGAATCTTCTACTTCCTTACTAGGGATACTTTGGGTAAGAATCTTCTGCCTCCTCCATGGGCATGATGCTCGATATGCTTGAACTATTGAGGAAGAGTCTTCTGCTTCCTCTATAGGGATGATGGTTGATAGGTTTGATCCATTTGAGGAAGAATCTTCTGCTTCCTTACTGAGGATAGTGTTTTTTGAGATGCTTGAAATATTGAGGAAGAGTCTTCTGCTTCTTTACTAAGGGTAGTGTTTTTTATGTGCTTGATCCGCTGGGGAAGAGTCTTCTGCTTCCTTCATAGGGATGATGTTTTCGATGTGCTTGAATCACTGAGGATGGTTCTTAATGTATTTGATCCACTAGGGATGGTTTTTGATGTGCCTGATCGGGGGAAGAGTCTTCTACTTCCTTTACCGTTCACTGATGAGTCATTTGATAATTTTGTGCCTTAATTGGGGTAATCATAAGATGTCCCTCTTTTTTGAAAGATATATATATATATATATATTTTTTACTGTTCATGACTAAACTACACATAGTTTAATGGTGAGGCCTAAACTACACATAGTTTAGCCATCAGGTGTGTTCCTGCCTTTTCATTTTTCCCAATGGATACCAACCGTTTCTTCTTTTTTTTCTTCATTCTCTTCATCTTCCTCACCTCTTCATATTCTCCATAACTCTCTTTGTTTCTCTCTACAAAAACCTCCTTCTCCTCTTTCTTTCTCTCACTTTCTAACTCTTTCATTTTCTCAAGCCCTCTCACTTTCTCATTTTCTCTCATTCTCTCATCATCTTCTCCAATGGCACCCAAGGCCAAGAAGTCCTCCTACGTCCTATATTCTGATGCATTTCACCTTGCCCGGTGGAGTGGAGCAACAAGGTTGGTAGGGTCTCCACCATTGACATACCAACCAGAGAATCACATTCCCACGACCGAATCTGTAAGTTTTGAAATTTTTTCTCATTTTCAAGTTCCTCTCTGATCTTCTGTTTCAATGTGTTTTTGGCCATGTAGATGATTGAGTTTTGCTATAGGATGGGTTTAGATGAAAACTTGACACCTTAAGAGGGGTAGGAACATGTCTAGGATTGATTTTGGATTATGTATCTTTCAAAATGTCGAAGAACTGCTTCTTCTTGTGTTCTTGCATGCATGGGCTCGGGCCTACATACGTAGCTTTCATTCATGTGTACGCAGCTCTATTCTCGCATTCGCAAGTGTGTTCTTGAGGCTCTGCGTACATGGGAATGGCCCTGCGTATGCGGAGTCTTGTCTGCATATGTAGGCTTTGACCCGCGTACGTGAGACGTCTGGCAGAAGTTCTACTCGGCCCATTTTCACTTATTTTTCATTTGTTTCACCTCTATATGCACTCCTAACACACCTTTTTGTCATTTTTGTACCTAAATATCACTATATCTTTTTTTTTTCTTCGTTCTTGCATCAAAACATCATATTTCCCAAATTCTACTTGAATCAAGAATCTAATGTCATCTTATTTTTTGTTTGCAGTCATCATCCCCTTATGTTGGTAGGGGAAGCACTAATAAAGTGGTGGAGTGGTACAATCTTCTTATCCTCGAAACCAGGGGCTATATTTGGGAGGCGGGCTTTGAACCCATCATTAGACTTCTTTCGGAGAAGTCTGCGAGCACTACCTTGGTGCAATGCCTCATTGAGAAGTGGTGGGATACTACCCACACCTTTCATATTGCTGAGCAGGAGATGACGGTAACTCCATACAACTTTTAATGCATGACTGGCCTTAGCTACGAAGGTACTATCATTAGTTTAGACGATGCATCGGGCATCCATCTGGGTCTCGACATGTTGGGGAGGAAGTACTCCACTAAGACCATCCGCTACTTTGATTTGTTGTCGGATTACATGTTCCTCCCACATAGGACCAGGGAGGAGTGTGTCTGTATGGCTAGGGCTTTCCTTCTTCACTTGTTGAGGGCTTATCTCTTTGCCAATGGTGGGCAAACGGTGTCGTTGAGGTGGTTGACCCTCTTCCAGGACTTTGGAGAGGCACAAAGGGCCAACTGGCGGCAAGCATGTCTTGCCTATCTCTACTCCACTCTTGATACTCTCAGTCGGGGCACCTTGCAACAGCTTGTAGGGCCTTGGAAGCTCCTTGAGGTTAGTATCTTTCCATTCTTTGCATTTCTACTCTAGCTTGTAGTCTTGCAAACTATGTCATCTTGAAAAATGTCATCTTGCAAACTGCCATCTTGCATCTAACCTGTGGCTTGTGCTTCTTTTTGCAGCGGTGGGTTGTTAGGTATGGTCTCATAACTCCAAGCACCGACCTGGTTCTAAGGGAGTTTTCTCAAGTGAGGGCCTATCTTGCTAGGTTAACTTCGGATGAGGTAAGTTTAGGAGTTCTAGTTGTTCATGCCTTTTCATGCATTTCCTTTAGAATACTCTTCTTCTAACCTTGTGTCATTATAGGTTAACTGGACTCCATGGGCCGGCCAACCCCTTCCTGCTTCTCGAGACTTGGAGCTTGCCACTCTTATTGCTTTAGAGATCACTTGGCCCTTTGAAAAAGGGGGTTTGAGGGTGCTAAACTTGGTGGAGAGAGTGCAATGCCAGCTGGTGGGTAAAGATGAACCACAGATTCCGATGAACTCTCCTAAGTTCATTCTTGCCCCACACTCCATGACTGATGCTAAATATAACTCATGGGGGAGCGGCATTTCCTATGCCGAGCGGCTTCTTAAGGGGTTGAACTATGAGGAGTTCAACATTACTCGCCTCATGCTTTCCCTTATTATTCAGGTTCATGTTCAATCTCTTTTCTTCTCTTTTTTCTTTTTTGTTTGTCATGACTTTTAATGTGGGAAATTGTAACAGTAGGGACCTGTTGCTGGTGAGCCCATTGATCCTCTACATCTCCCTTGGACGGTCTATGCTTATGGCCCTGATGGCTTTACTCGGGAGCATGCCGTGCCCCGTAATCCTAATGTCATGGGCTATCCTTTCCCTCCCAACACTTGGGCGATGAGTTCTTTCTCCTTTTGTCCTTCTTTTTTTTTGCCAAATTTCTCTATTTGTTTTAGTCACTAACCCTTCCTTTTTTGAACTGCAACTCACTATCCAAGAGCATGAGAAGTTGGTGTGGCTAGCTGGGAATCTCAAATTAGAGGAGACCAACTACTCAAGGGAGCTATATGGTCCTAGAGAAGTGGCCCATCCAGGTGGTGGTGATGATGATGATGATGATGATGGTGAGGAGGAGGACTCGGAGGCAACTCCTAGCTATCGATCAAGGAAGAGGCGGCACCATTGATTACCTGCAGTTCAAGACACATATAGGCATATAACACACATCTTTTTTCTTTCTTTCTTTTTTATGGATTTTTATTCCCTTTAGCAGAGATTTTGGATTAAGATTTAGACGAAAGATTGTATTTAAGAACATTTTTTTTTACATTTATGCCTTTGATTGGGAACTTAGCACTTAATCATAAATTGTATATTTCTATACAACTTTGCTTCTTTAATGCTTGCAATCTTGTGCTTGGAATGTGTTTTGGATGATCCTTTAGGCTATAGGAACCCTTAGGAATGGCTTGGAGTGAAAAAATCTGCTCAAAATAGGGGAACATGGGCTTCTGCCAAACGCCATGCATACGTGGGGATGGGCCTGCGTACGCAAATTTGACTTTGCGTACGCAGGGTTGACCTTGCGTACGTGGGCCGCGAATCAAAAAAACCTTAATTGGATTCCAAAACCCTCACCTACGTAGTCATTTGAGTCCAAAACCCTCACCTACGTATTTCCAACCTAGAGAACACTTTTTTGAGGTCTCCTAATAGTAGAAAACTTTCCTCTTGATGTCTCCACTTGGATTAGAAAGCTTGTTCCCGATTTCAAGGATTCCATTACTCCCTATGGTCTTTATTGCATCTTCCCCTATCATCAAATTAGAGTGGATGAACCTTTTTTTCGTGCTGCTGCCAACTATTAGGTTCCTTCTTGGCATGTATTCCGCTTCAATGGAATAGAACTATGCCCCACTATTGAGGAATTTGCTGCTATCATGGGTGAACCGAAAATTGATGACCGCATCTTCCCTACCATAGGTGGGGATCTTCCTTCCTTGTTGGGAGTCATGTTGGGCATCCCTTCCACCACATAAAATAGGTGGTGTGTCTTTGGGGAGCTCAACTTTAAGTTGGTTTTTGAGTATTTTTCTGGTTCAACCCTTCCCGAGGGTAAGAGGACACACTCGTACTTTCTTCATGCCTTTTGCTTGTGTGCTCTTGGAAGGTATTTCTTGGTTCAAAACTCGTATTGTGTGGACTTTTGGATGTGCATAATAGCTTATGAGCTAAAGAGAGGTAATCCGGTGGGCTTGATCTTGGTGGAGACCCTCAATAGCTTGGATGCCTTTCATAGGAAGGAAGTAAACTTCTTGGCGGAAAGTCCTCTTCTTCTTCAGGTATAATCCCTAATTTTTTCCTAGGTTCTCAACCTAGCGGGATCCCTCTAATTTGCATGGATTGCCTCTCGGTTTTCAACCCATCAAGGCACCTTATATCGTCTTTCATCATTATTTTATTTTTTTCTCATGCTCTCTCCCTCTTTTTGCTTTTTTTTTTCTTTTCTTTTTATTCCCTCCCCTCTATCCTTCTCCTTCTTTGGTTGCTTCAACCTCCCACTGTTCCTCTCATCACCTACCTCCCTAGGCACCTTAGGGACTGCCGACTTCATCAGAATGACACGGGCTTTGAGGATGGAGCTTACGGGTCACCTCAATGAGACCGACATTCAATAGGTCGTAGAATGGTGGCATATCTCAAGCATGGTCCATAGTTGTTGCAAGGACCACTGTGTGACTTTAGTTAGGCTTCGATGCTACTCTTACTACTCCACTTGTCGTATCTCAAGGCAATTTGGAGAGCGTCAAGGAGCTCCTGATGATGAGAGGGCCTACCACACTGCAGTGTTCACCAATAGGATCTTAGGCAGGATCAGTGAGGCTTAGCCATGTCATAGGGTGACGATAGACATCGTTCCTCCCAAATACATCTACCCCACTACAAGGTACAAGCAATGGTTGGAGGATGACATGAAGTGGATTCTGAAGGATGAGAAGGCTTACATAAAGACTAGCAAGAAAATAAGGAGGATTGAGTGACCACCTTGATATATCCCATGTTTTACTTTTCTGCACTTTTATGATTCTCATGTTTTGTTTTTGAATTTAATAAAGGATTGGAATGTTCCAAATCCCCAATGAAAACAATCTTATTATCCTTTAATTTGAGCAATGAGAGAATTTCCTTTTATTATCTTTGTTTATTGTCATCATTATTCTTTTTCTTTTTCTTTTCTTTTTCCTTTGCCATGTAATTTTTGCCCATGACATCCCTTTGGGAATTTTCACCATGCCCATGGATTTTTCCCCTAATTTTTTCCTAGACCGCCTTTATGGGTTTTCAATCTAACAAGGTTCTTTTGCCTAAATTTTTGCCTAGGCCGCCCTTTTAGGTTTTCAACCTAGCAGGTTTTTTCTTCTTTTTTCTTTTTAAATGTGGTATTTCCGAAGTCTATCATGTTAATTGGGCAAAACATCTCTTCTCCATCCAAATCTGTGGTTTTTGTAGCACCTCTAGACATGATTTTCTTAATGATAAAAGGCCCAGACCAACTTGGCTTCATCTTCCCTCTTAGATCAAAAGTCTCATCTCTAAGCACTTTTAGGACCAAGTCTCCTTCCTTAAGGTTTCTTGGTTTCACTTTCTTGTTAAATGCCCTAGCAATCCTTTTTTGGTACCCTTGTGCATGATATTATGCCCTAGCTTTCTTCTTATTTATCAAAGTCAATTGTTCATATCTCGCCTTAACCCAATCCTCTTCTAGGACCTTGGTTTCCACCAATACCCTTAAAGATTTTATCTCCACCTTAATAGGAAGCACCGCCTCACTACCATAAACCAAAGAGTAAGGTGTTGCCCTAGTCGACGCACAGATAGAAGTTTTATAACCCCATAAGGCAAATGGAAGTTTCTCCGCCCAATCTTTGTATGTCACTACCATCTTGGCTAGGATGTTCTTCACATTCTTATTGGTTGCTTCTACGGCCCCATTAGCTTGTGGTCTATATAGTGAAGACTTGTGATGCTCGATGTTGTATAATTCCATGACCCTTCAAACTTCTCCCTCAAAGTGGGAACCATTATCAGAAATGATCTTTTGGGGCACCTCAAACTGATATATGATGTTGTTTTCTAAGAACCGAGCCATATGCTTAGCCTTCAATACAGAGTAAGAGGCTGCTTCTACCTATTTGCTGAGATAGTCAATTGCTACCAAAATGTATTCATGCCCATTTGAAGCCTCAGGGGCTATCCTTCCAATCACGTCTATACCTTAAACCGAGAATGGCCACGGAGAAGTCGTGCTATACAACTCACTAGGCGGTACATGGTTCAAGTTGGCGTGTGTCTGACAATCATGGAAACTCTTCACATAGTCCACACAATCAGTCTCCATTTATTCCAGTAGTACCTTATTCTTAGGATCTTTTTGGTTAATATTCTTCCATTTATATGAGGACCACAAACCCCTTAATGAAATTCTTCCATTACTCTCTCGGCTTCTTCTCTCTTCAAACAACGAAGGTGTATTCCATCATGGGGTCTTCTATAGAGTTGTCCCCCACATAGGATGTATTGTGTTACCATCATCCTAATGGAACGATGCTCTCTCTTGTCGGCACCATCTGAATATGCCTCTAATTCCAAGAACTTCATGATGTCATAGTACCACGAAACTTCCTCTTCCTCTATGGTCATTACTAAAGCTTCAGTCTTCCTTTTGTGCACTTCTTCATAACTTCGCTCAATCTCCAAGGGTCGTGTCCATACTCCCTCGGGTATTTCAACCATGGAGGCCAAGGTAGCTAAGGCATCCGCAAATTGATTTTGAGCTTTTGGAATGATTGTGTATTCAATTCTGTCAAAGGTCTTGGTCAAGTCCTCCAAGTATCAGCTTCAAATGTTCCTCCTTCACTTTCCACAATTTTTGCGCTTGGGCTATAACCAAAGTTGAATCTCCAAAGACTTCAGCCTCCTTTACCCCCAATTCTCGAAAAGCTTCCATTCCGGCAATACAAGCCTTATATTCAGCCATGTTATTAGTTGCATTGAAGTTTAGCTTGATTACCAAAGGTATGTGAGATCCCTCGGGACTGATCAAGAGTATTCCAATCCCATTCCCATCCCATTCCCATATTGGTTTACGGCTCCGTCAAAGTACATCTTTCATGCTCCTAACTCAACACCCTAAATGTCTTCATCTGGAAAGTCTTCTTTACCATCTTCCCCCTTTATAGGATTCTCGGCACAAAAATCTGACACGACGCTTCCTTTGATAGTTTTCCTAGCCACATACTTCAAATTAAATTTTGCTAACAAGATCAACCATCTTGACAATCTTCCACTCAAAGCGGGTTTCTCAAAGAGATACTTCAATGGGTCCATTCTTGCTACCACCCATATTTGGAAAGGTAAGACGATATATCTCAATTTATGCACGGCCCAAAGAAGTGCAAGGCATGACCTTTCTATGGGAGTATATGGCCCTTTCATCCTTGTCATCGTCTTCTTGTGCAAGCATACTTTCAACTGCATCCCCTATGATGGAGAGGTATAGGAGTAATGGTTTTCCATGTTGTGGAGGCACTAGGATAGGTGGGTGGAGGAGATATTCCTTGATAAGTTCAAAGGCCTCTTGGCACTCATCATTCCATGTATATGGTTCATTCTTCCTTAAGAGTTTGAAGATGGGCTCACAAGTAAAGGTAAGCTTGGCAATAAATCGACTAATGTATTGCAACCGACCTAAGAAACCCCTTATTTCTTTCTCACTTTTGGGAGGAGGCATCTCTAATATGGCTTTAATCTTGGATGGGTCAACTTCTATCCCTCTATCACTCACTAGGAAGCCTTAAACACACTACAACACCATTACTCTCTTATACTCATTCTCTCACTCTCCATATCCAGAAAATACGTCTATCTTACTGCTCTTATCTCCAAATACCTAAACACATCTCCATACTCTTCTCTTACGAAATCTTTTCTCTTAGAAAGCAATCTCTACAACTTCTCTAGCGGTTATAATATCATATTTTTACTATCTTAAACCTCCATATCTCTCATACTTCCATATATCATACATATTACAAATATTACATCCCACAAAACATCTAAATCTTTTACCATCTCTACACTTCTCAAGAGATATCAAGCACTCATACTAAAAGTCCTTTTCATGGAAGGCATGAACTCCTATTACTAAAGCCCTTCTCCTAGAAGGCACCAAGATCTCATATCAAAACTCTTCTCTTAGAAGACACAACTACTTCTTACAAAAGCCCTTCTCTTAGAGGGCACAACTACTTTTTACATAAAGCCCTTCTCTTAAAAGGCACATATACTCCATACAAAAGCTCTTCTCATGGAAGGCAACACTATTCATAACATCACAACAACTAAAAGAGCATTGTCAAGGGGAAAACTCATTTAAGTGCATGATAAGAGGGGCAAGCTTAACTAGCCCCTACACACAGCTGGGCATACTCTCTCTCCCTCCAGGTGCACCCATTTTTCCCCCTCAATCTTAAAGTTATCATGGCAAACTGCCTCTCTACCGCTAGGGTCACTCTGCTGGGATATTATCAACCCATTGATACTATACAGCTGGGGTTGCAAACATCAGAGATAAGTGACTTTGCTTCCTTATCTTTAAATTTACATCATTGAGTATATGATTACTTCACATTTAAATACATGTTACTTTATTCCAACTACTATTACAACTATTAACCACGACTTAAACTCATTTAAATGCATGATAAGAGGGGCAAACTTAACTAGCCTCTACCGCTGGCATTCTGCTGGAATCCTGTTAGCTCATTGATGCTACACAGCTGGAGCTATAAACCATACAAAGATAAGTGACTTTGCTTCCATATTTTTAAATTTACATCATTGAGTACATGATTACTTTACCTTTAAATAAATACTATTTTATTTCAACTGTTATTACAACTACTAATCAAAACTATCATATCAAACGCATATTACATATTTATTCGACCATTATCGTGATTCTTAGACTTTGGCTTTAATGATTTTGTAGGCTTAAAAATACGCCGGTAGCCGTTGGACCACGTGGCCCAATGTTGAGTTCCGGACGCAACTCCCCAAAATGAACCCGGGCCTAGTAAGGTCATCCCTTCAACGGACCACACGTGGCTGGGCATCCGAAAAAGGCCCCTGAACATTTGGTGACTCCATTGGCGAGTTGCATGTATTGCCATGTCATGCTTCCAAAGTCTAGAATCACATATCATAAAGGAGAAATCGACTCCAAATACTTAAAATCTCTTGATCTAGCAGCTCGTGGTGCTAAGTCACAACAATATTGTCTCATATTTATTCACGGGAATGTTATTCCACTTGTCTCTCTATCATTCGAGCAGCTCCATAGCTACAACATACTTATTATGAGCTTATTGACTCCATAAAAGAAGCTCTTTCATCATTCCAGCCATAGAGGGCCTCAACGGTAGAAGACCCTCTTACTGCTGGAGATATTCACTATTACCCATCATCCCAGCCATAGGGGGCCTCAGCAGCAGAAAACCCTCTTACCGCTGGGGGATATTCACTCTTATGCATCATCCCAGCCACAGAGGGGTTCAGTAGCAGAAAACCCTCTTATCGCTGGAGATCTTCGCTATTATTCCAGCCACAGAGGGCCCAGCAGCAGAAACATCTTTTACCGTTGGGGGTCTCCGTTATTATCTATCATTCCAGCGACAGATGAACTCAACAGTAGAAACTCCTCTTATTGCTGGGCATATTTATCTCTCCAGCAACAAAGGGTCCCAACAGTGGAAAACAGTTCAACATCAGAGGGCTTTATCAGCAAACCCTCAAACAGCTGGGTAGATTTATTATTATCTAGCAGTCCAATAAGAAAGGGTCTAATCGACTGCAACCTTTTTTACCGCTGGACATATTCATCTCTTTAGCAGCAAAAGGCCTCAACGACAGATTACCCTTCTTTGGCTGCACTATTACCCAGCAGTTCAACATCAGAGGGCTTTATCAGCAAACCTTCATACAGCTGGGCAAATCTATTATTATCTAGCAGTCTAATAAGAAAGGGTCTAATCAACAACAACCCTTTTTATCGCTGGACATGTTCATCTTTCCAGCAGCAAAGGGCCTCAGCGACAAATTACCCTTCTTTGGCTGCACTATTACCTAGCAATTCAACATCAGAGGGCTTTATCAGCAAACCCTCATACAGCTGGGCAGATCCATTATTATCCAGCAGTCCAATAAGAAAAGGTCTAATCGACAGCAACCATTTTTACCGCTGGACATGTTCATCTCTCCAGCAACAAAGGGTCTCAGCAACATATTACCCTTCTTTGGCTGTACTATTACCCAGCAGTTCAACATCAGGGGGCTTTATCAAGCAAACCCTCATACAGCTGGGCAAATCTATTATTATCCAGCAGTCCAGCGACAAAGGGCCTAATCAGGAGCAAACCCTCATGCTGCTAGACATATTCATTGTTATCCATCACTTCTACAGTAGCAGGCCTCATCAACAGAAAGCCCTCATTTTGCTGAACAATCTATTTTCTTCCCCAGCAGTTCAATCAAAAAAGACCCAGTAGAAAACACTTCTTCAGCTGGATGAATTATTACATCTCAAATCACTATTTATCCACTCACTAAATACAAAATACTCAAATAACCCCCACAAATACTTCCCACATATTATCCAACTTGGGTTTTCCACAAAAAATACTCACCATATTGCTACCGAAATTGGGCCATAAGATTATGATATCTCCACAAAAAGCCCAAAATCATTTAACTTATGGGCAAAATCCGAAAAAGCCCAACAAAAGCCTTTACAAAGTTGGTTGCTACACGACATCTCTAAAGCCCGTTGCTACACGGCACCTCTAAAGCCCGGTACGATCCGGCACCTCTAAAGCCCATTGCTACACGGCATTTCTAAAACCCGGTACGATTCGGCACCTCTAAAGCCCGTTGCTACACGACACCTCTAAAGCCCAGTATGATTCGGCACCTCTAAAAGCCCGTTGCTACACGGCACCTCTAAAGCCCGGTACGATTCGGCACCTTTAAAGCCCGTTGTTACACGGCATCTCTAAAGCTCGCTATGATGCGGCACCTCTAAAGCTCGTTACAATACGACACTTCTACTAAGTCCGTTGCTACACGGCAATATTTTTACAAAATCCTATAAAGCCCAAATGCTATTTTGACACTTATTTTACAAAACCTAAATACTAATTTGACACTTATTTTACAAAGCCCAAATGCCAATTTGACACCTATTTTACAAAGCCCAGATGCTAAGTTGGCACCTATTTTGTAAAGCCTAAATGCTAATTTGACACCTATTTTACAAAGCCCAAATGCTATTTTGGCACCTATTTCACGAAGCCCAAATACTAATTTGGCACCTATTTCATAAAGCCCAAATACTAATTTGACACTTATTTTATAAAGCCCAAATACTAATTTGGTACCTATGTTACAAAGCCCAAATACTAATTTGGCACTATTTTTACAAAGCACAAATACTATTTTGGCACCCACTTTTACAAAGTCCAAATATTATTTTTGGCAACTACTCATAAAGCCCAAAATACTTTGGCACCTATTTACAAAAGCCCAAATATTATTTTGGCAAAAACTATTACATTATGCTCAAAAACCCAAATATTAGTTTGGCAAAATTTTACACATACTCAAAAGCCCAAGTACTATCCTTGGCAATATTTTATCAAAAGCCTAAATACTATCATTGGCAATATTTTACAAAAATCCAATACTATCTTTGCAACATCTTATCAACAACCCAAAACTACTACTTTTTTGACGAATAATTATTTCATAAAAGCCCAAATATTATTTGGCAAATAATATTATATTATGCTCAAAAGCCCAAAGTTAATACTTTGGCAACAACATATTTTCAAAAGCCCATGATTCAAGTCCATGGAAAAACTATGTTATCAATGCAATTCAATCCCATATTAAAAGCCCATGGTTCTGGCCCATGGCAATTACTTATCAAAGCCCATGGTAAATCTCATGGCAATTATCTCTATTTCACTAACATATAGGTTATCATTCGAGGCCTACATTCATGAAGTGGAGAACTTTCTTAATCCATCTCGGATCATGCCAACATTTTGCTACATTACTATTAAACCTATTTCCATTGCTACATGGGGAATCTTTGCGGAAACATGTTCTCATGAAGAATTAAGGATCACTCTTGCTGCCTTCCATAAGCAAAAATCATATCCAAGGCTTGCTTGAATACATCCAGCAATTCCACGGCACTATTCCAAACTACCTACTATTGTATCTTCACATCACACAATCTACCCAACTGCTGCAAAGGTCTAAAAAGTTACTGCATCAGTAAAAGCCTTGCATCGCTGGGAAGCAAGACGAGTACTCCACAGTCCTTCTTAATTCTGATCATAACCCAGCGAATGGTGAAAAATGCCAGAAGCCAATGGCCAACAACTTGACAAGAATCCACCTACCGCTGGGAAAGATGAAGTAGTCTCCAAACTATCTAAGTCCAACAAAGAATCATTTACCAACATTGTCAAGTGGCACCCTTGATTCTTACTTAAGGGCAATAAGAGGTTCAACTGAACTTACTTCCTAAACACAAGGTGAAAGCTGCCACTATACTATTCTATTGCTGGATCCAGACCATTGCTATTAATTCGGTATTTCCTATCTTACTGCTGGGACTCGTGCCAGCCATACTTTCCTAGAAGCTGCCAATACTATTTCCTTCTAATGACACAAAGATCAAATATTTTCAATCATTATCATCTACTCGATAGTCATTACATTCAGCAAATCACAAAGTCATCCGGAAAGATGAACCACTTATTCAAATCAAGAAAAGATTACTCCAGCGGTAAACTGATACACACCCAGCAACTTGCCTAGGCAGACAGAACAAACTCCAGCTGCTCATATTCAGAACTCCAGCAGATCCATCAATCTATACAGATGTCTCCAGCAGACAAACTTACTCATCTAGCATGCTCAATCAAGCAATCATCACACAAGATCATTATCACAAGTATCTACATTATTTCAAGTAGCAAAGTGTCGATTTCACTACTGAATTTGTCAAGGTACTCCTCACTTGCTAATATATGCTTATCCAAGGCCTTTCTACACTTGGGGGCTTGGTCTTATCAATCCAAATGTTCCATCTCTAGGGGCTACAATTGGATATTTATCACAACAAAGTACAACAATATCAATGGAGGTATTTCCACTATACAAGTCTATTGGCCTAGCAGCGGCCAACTTCTTTCAAGAACACATTACTCATCAATTTGTCACTCTCACAAAATTACAAGCAACAAATGAAGCTCTATTCATTGGAGTACTATTATGTCAAGCCGTGGCAATCCCACGCACCCTCTTCAAAGTCGTGGTAGTCTCACTTACTACACTATTGGAATCATAGCGGTCTTATGCATCACACCGCTGGGATTTTTGCAAAATGTCATCTTACACTTAGGGGCTTGGTCTCTCACTATTTATTTGAGAAGACTACACATAGATCTACATAAAGACCAGTCACTTTACCAATTAAATCAAAGCTACTGCTCCAGCTATGGAACTTTCTGTTGCATTGAATCTGCACATGCCTAGCAGCACCTATTTTGTTACCCCAGCAGTACTATCAGATTCAACAATATGATCATCACTTACGGCTCTATCAATACAATCATGATCATGCAGCCAATCCTATAAGTGGCCATTCAATCTCTATGCTTCCTAAAGCAGCTCTTCCAACAAGGATGGAATCTCAATGGAAAACTCATATTATCTTGACCATCTCTATCAAATTTCTTCAAGAATTGACTATAATCAGCGGTATCAGCAAAATATTTAGCTGCTATGATGTCAAAATACATTCTAGACTGCCCCAGCCGTAAATTCAGTATTCAGACTTTCAGCAACAACAACTTCAATGCTTCGGCCTCACTGGATCAAGAACAGTATCCTCCCCAGCCGTAGCATCAAAAGTTCTGCTCAAAATATTTCTAAATGGACCAACCACGGTCACAACTATAAGAATGAAGTTAGCTCTAAATGCATTAACTGCAACATTACCTTGCTGCCCTCACTCCAGCAGCACCAAACCCAGCTGCAATCCTGACCAGCTGCAACAACACCTTGCTGCCCTTAATCCAGCAGCACAACACCCAGTTGCAATCCTGATCAAATTCAACATTACCTTGCTGCCCTTACTCCAGCAGCACCGCACCCAGCTGCAATCCTGACCAGTTGCAACATTACCTTGGTGCCCTCAACCCAGTAGCACCAAATCTAGCTGCAACATTACCTTGTTGCCTTCAATCCAGCAGTATCATCTCCAGCAGTCAACAATCTCAGACTGCCTTATCTAAAAAGGTCTTCAAGCAAACCCATCACAGTCCATATTGGATTGGGCTTAAGCAATGAATCAAAACTCACAGTCCATATTACCTCTCTTACACTCATGGCAAGCGGCTTCTTCAACAAGAGCCCATATTTACACAAAATGACAACAAAACCCGAGGTACGTCATCTCATCTTCGGCTTATGATCCAAGCTCATAAGTCTCTTTGGGGAAATTTTGGGAGTCGTGGTTTGGAGGGCCAAGAGGTATGTTCAGTAAAGTTTCAACGGTTTAAAGGTGATAAAAGGGACATGTTGCTTGGCGTGTCTTCTCCAACTCCCTAAACTCTGACGAGTCCGTGTGTAGCGGGTAACATATGATAAGCACCTCTTATCACATAGCACTTTAGATGATAAAATTCCCTATTGCTCTTTTCCTAAAACTTAATATTCATCATTTGACAAATACTCAATATCTCCAGCCATCTAATTGATGAGAAGATAACTGTTCATTCAATCCCCAGCTGTTGCTATATAAATTTAGAAATTTCATTATATTATTCTACATAAATCTTATTACTACTTTCAGCTAAAATCCAACTCAAACACATGGCCTAATTTGATTGGCTATCTTTAATCTCCAACTATGTACAAAATATTCATGATATCTCTGATATCCAGCTGCTGTCTACCACAATCAGACCATATATTTCTCTGCCAGCTGCCAGAGTAGAGCATTAAATACTCTTCTTGCTCACCAAGATTATGTCATAACACAATGAGACTTTGACTAAATCTCTAAAGCTTCCTTAGCCTTCAACCAATCATTCTATTACTTGCTAAAAATGTGTTGTAATGGAATCTTGGACCAAAAACACAAACACCCAAAAAAAGAAACATTTCCAGCTGAACCCCAGCAGTGTAATCAGCACTTGACACCTAGCTAGAAGTGATATCATAAGCCATTTAATGCTGAAATCCTAGCAACCAGTTGCTATACCCAAAATAGCAAGATACATTTGAAAGAGATCTTACAATTTTCAGCCAAATCCATAAAATAAATGCTGAATGTCCTCTCCAGCAGTCTGAAATCACCCAACTGACCTTATTTGCTTCTGCTCAAAGCAAACAGTTGTCTTATGACAGCTGTAACAACTGTCTCAGGATAGCTGTCACAGCTTTTCCCTAACAACTGGGATAGTTTTTTCAGAACAGCTGTGACAGCTAACCCAGCAGCCTGAGCATTACTAATTTTTCCACATTTGGCTAAAACCAAAACCAAATAAAGAAACTACCTTTCTCTTGCTAAAATACCTTCCTTTTCTGTTGCCCTTTCCCCAGCAGCTCTTACTCGAAACAGCAAGAATACCTTAAAGCTAAACATACCATTTTTGGCCAAATCTTAAGATGGATTCTCTGAAGATTCATTGCTATTTGGGACAGATTTTGGCTGATATTCTTTGCTAAAAATACCCTTTTAAACTCAGCTCTAAAAGGGACCCTTCATCAACACCTCAAAGGGAGGACACTAATGGAGAAGAACAACCCTCTCATAAAAACTTCTCTATTCTCTCTCCCTCTAATGACCTTTTTAAGCTCTCAATGAAGTTCTGAGCTTCTGAGTTTTTTAGTTTCTAAATTTGGAACTAAACTTTTCAGCCCTTAGCTTATAAATGCCATTCATAAGCCTTCATACAAGCCCAGCAGTAAATCCCAGCAACTTTGCTAAACACACTACAACACTATTACTCTTATACTCTCTCACTCTGAAATCCTACTGTTTTGTTGCACATAAACACATCTCTATACTCTTTTCTTACAAAATCTTTCCTCTTGGAAAGCAATCTCTACTACTCCTTCAGCAGAAAATCCCAGCAGTAAATCCCAGCAACATTGCTAAACACACTACAATATCATTACTCTCTTATACTCATTCTCTCACTCTCTATATCCAGAAAATACGTCTATCTTACTGCTCTTATCTCCAAATACCTAAACACATCTCCATACTCTTCTTTTACGAAATCTTTTCTCTTGGAAAGCAATCTCTACAACTTCTCCAGCGGTTATAATCTCATATTTTTACTATCTTTAACCTCCATATCTCTCATACTTCCATATATAATACATATTACAAATATTACAATCTACAAAACAGCTATATCTTTTACCATTTCCACACTTCTCAAGAGATATCAAGCACTCATACTAAAAGCCCTTTTCATGGAAGGCATGAACTCCTATTACTAAAGCCCTTCTCCTAGAAGGCACCAAGATCTCATATTAAAGCCTTTCTCTTAGAAGGCATAACTACTTCTTACAAAAGCCCTTCTCTTAGAAGGCACAACTACTTCTTATATAAAGCCCTTCTCTTAGAAGACACATATACTCCATACAAAAGCTCTTCTAATGGAAGGCAACACTATTCATAACATCATAACAACTAAAAGAGCATTGTCAAGGGGAAAACTCATTTAAGTGCATGATAAGAGGGGTAAGCTTAACCAGCCCCTACACACAGCTGGGCATACTCTCTCTCCCTCCAGTTGCACCCATTTTTCCCCCTCAATCTTGAAGTTATCATGGCAAATTGCCTCTCTACCGCTGGGGTCACTCTGCTGGGATATTATCAGCTCACTGGTGCTATACAGCTGGGGCTGCAAACCATCAGAGATTAGTGACTTTGCTTCCTTATCTTTAAATTTACATCATTGAGTATATGATTACTTCACTTTTAAATACATGTTACTTTATTCCAACTACTATTACAACTATTAACCATGACTTAAACTCATTTAAATGCATGATAAGAGGGGCAAGCTTAACTAGCCTCTATCGCTGGCATTCTGCTGGAATCCTATCAGCTCACTAATGCTACACAGCTGGAGCTATAAACCATACAAAGATAAGTGACTTTGCTTCCATATCTTTAAATTTACATCATTGAGTACATGATTACTTTACCTCTAAATAAATACAACTTTATTTCAACTGTTATTACAACTACTAATCAAAGCTATCATATCAAACGCATATTACATATTTATTCGACCATTATCGTGATTCTTAGACTTTGGCTTTAATGATTTTGTAGGCTTAAAAATACGCTGGTAGCTATTGGATCATGTGGCCCAATGTTGAGTTCCGGACGTAACTCCCCAAAAAGAACCCGGGCCTAGTAAGATCATCCCTCCAACGGACCACACGTGGTTGGGCATCCGAAAAAGGCCCCCGAACAATAGTAAATGTTGTGGTTCTAGAATAACTCTAAAAGTAATTATATTAGGGGTTCAAGTGATAGATTAGTGGTAATAATATTGTTTATGGTGTCTCATATTCTCATGTATGTGGTTCAAATCCTACCTCCCTCTTCCTCACTGTATACCAAACAAAAAAAAAGGTAATTAAATCCAAATAAGCTTTTAATTGCAATATATATAATTTTGCACTAAGTGTCCATTAAAATTTCTTAAGTTTGGTGTCAAGTGACTCATTCATAAAACTTAGCGTATAAGCTATAGTGACCATCTCACTCATCTAAATAAGACTACCTTACCATCACTATTGTTGAATGTTTTCATGCGTAAACATGAATTATAACCTAGTTTCACTTAGTTTTCCAAATATTAATAATAAGATGGGCTCAAGTTACACCTGGTATAACTCTTGTAAAGTTACACATTTTTTATACTATAGATTTATAAGAGATCTAACGGCTAAAAAAATATCATTAAATGCTATTGGTTTCCACCTTATTCGTAATTAATACTAGCATTTTCTCTTTCCTTATTTATTTATTTTTCACTTGATTAAGGGTACACTGCCATTTTTAACAACTTGCATTTCTATACTTGGAAAAAAAAAAAAAAAAACTATACGAGACAAATATCTTGAGGCTCCTTTTCACATAACTAGGTCAGTGCCTCTATCTCTATTGTTTTGTTTTTGCCTTCATATTTTGGTGTGGAAGTTTTGTTAACCAAACAATTAAGTACTAATAATAGATGTCCATAGGAAAACAATAACATATTGTGTCAAAGCACAGCCTCACAAGTCTTATATGGATCTACATAAGGAAGCAACTATAATGGAGAATAAGCTCATACTTTTCACAGAGTTGCAACTGCTTCGGATCATAACAGTACTAATTGAAAATGAACTTGTTCTTCTCGATCAAATAAAAAAAGAACATGAACTACTATTTCCAAGCACTTAGCTGAAGTTACTTGACCATTCTATTTCTTACCGATTATCTATCTCGGATATTTTTCTTGTATAGTTTATTTTTTTTAAAATATAGAAATGCAAGTTGTTAAAAATGGCAGTATGTCCTTTAATCAAGTGAAAAACAATAAATAAAGAGAGAGAGAAAATGCTAGTATTAATTATGAATGAGATGAAAAGTAATAACATTTAATAATATTTTTTAGCCGTTAAATCACTTATAAATCTACAATGTAAAAAATGTGTAACTTTATGAGAGTTACACCAGGTGTAACTTGAATTTATCTCATTTATAATTATTAATGTAATTTGATAAAGATATAATTCACTAAAAAAATGAGCGATTCATTTAATCCCCCAATAATCAAACAAATCATACTAGGAAGGAACTTAACTCTCATCTAGGTTTTTTTTTTTTTGGAAACTTTCTCGTCTAGGTTTATGTTCATTATAATTCTTTCTTTTTTTATATAATAAATACCATATGATTTGAACTTAAGTTATGGTATGCATATTGTAGGGACTAGATTTGGGCGCGGTCTACAGTTAGATGAGCGGACCCAGGTCTAATTAGCCCAATACAATAAATTTATAGATAATGAGTTTAAGAATTGGGCCTTAGTGAGGGTTTCAACAACGAGACATGATTTAGGAATGGATTGAATAACAGGTATGTGGATTATAGCATGAAATTTTGTCCTTGGCCTTCATCCGAAGAGCTTGTTGTTCTTATTATTTCTTCAGTGCCTGGCCACAAAGGTTTCCAGGTCCATATAAACTGTTACCCTCTTCTCTATTTCTAATTCCCCTCCTCCTTTCTTGAAGGGTTTCTTACGTTATATATCCCTTTTCAGTTGATCTTAGCCCTCCATTTGTTGATCGTGCAGGTTGCTACTTGAGTACTTGTCTCCTTTGCTGCCGCCCCAGACCTTCTGTGAGTTGCAGCAACCAAGGCAGCACTGCTCAGGGGTCATTTTCTCATTAATGCAGCTAGATTGTTAGTTGTGGGCATTTAATGCGGAGATGACAGTTTCTCCTGGAATTGTTCCTCCATCATGTTCCTATGGCAGACCCACTGTACCTGTCCTTTTTCTTGGGATGCTCCGAGGGGCTACCTTTGATGGCATGTCGCTCTTCCTTTCTGTGATCTCGGTTTGCCGAAGACAGGGTTATCCTCGACGATATTTCTTGGCAATTTCGACTTTCTTTGTTCGTCCTCGGGCCTTTCTTCCTCCTCGGCGTGGCCCTGGGCTTAGTGTAAAGTGGGCCGGGGGCCAAATTCTTTGACCCCACAATAGCCTCTCAAAATCCTGCTGTTCGGCTCCTCGGCGGAGAGGAGGATTTTGGTGTCCTCGGGCCTTTATCACGGCTTGTCAAGTCTTGTCGTCCATCAGTGCTAGAGCCTTTTCGCTTGTCCAAGGCATGTTCTTGACACTTCGGTATACGGAGCGTGCCCTCATTAAATTCTGGCGGTCCTGTGCTCCCCACGTTCAACGGGGTGATGGTAATCAAACGGTGGGGATTTCTTTAATTTTAATGGGCGGGAAAACCCGCACGGTTATTTTTAATCGACGGTATAAATGCCCATTCGAACCAATTTGCCTCTTTACTTTTACATTTAAGAGTTCTTGCGCACATATCTTGAGTTCAGTCAAATCTCCAGCCAAACTTGCGTTTCTCTTTAGCATAAAAAGCCTGTCCGAGGAGCTTTTCCTCATCTCTGTAAGTTTTCTTACCTCTCTAACTCGTGCTTTCTCTCTTCTAAGTTTCCCATCCCCTTATTTCTCTCCCTCTTTCGTCCTTTCCTGAGTCTTTTAGCCATTTCTAGAGATGGGTAAGTTAAAAAAGTTGGTTGAGTCCGAAGAGGCGATGGAGAAGTTCATTGCTGATTATAGGATACCTAGCACTGTAGGCTTGAGATACTGTGAAGAAGGGGAGTGGTATTTTAGGAAGCAAGACGGAGAAGTAGTGATTCCCATAATCGCCTTCATTGATGGTGGTATGAGAATCCCTATGGGACCGGTGATGAGGAACTACCTTAGGCATTTTCGATTAGCTCCCACCCAGTGCGCTGCCAACGTGTTTAGGATCTCGGGTTGTGTGGACGCCCTAAACGAGAAAATGGGGTTGAGGTTAACCCATCATGATGTAAATTGGTGCTACAACCACCAACACCTGAGGGGCAAATCCTATTATATGAAGACGAGGGATGATAAGGTTCGGCTTATTCAGTGCCTCCCCGAAACCAGCAAGGGATTAAATAAGGACTTTCTCATTATGTCTGGGGAGTGGCACGACGGCCTTCCGTGTCCGACAGTGGAGGGGGAACTAGGTGGGGTATTCAGAGTAGGAGAGGGTTAGTCTTTTGTGTTACCATTGTTCGCATTGTTTGGCTGCTAACATGAATGTGCTTTCTTTTTTGCAGATCCCCACGCCTTTGAAAGACATTTTCACTTGGTCAATCGGGAAGATTTGGAAACCATTCTTAAGGCGGAGGTCTTTATGAACGAAGCTAATAACCAAGTCAGAGCCGCTCATAAAGATCCTCGGGTACGACCTTATCCAGAAGTCATTCTCAGCTTTGAAATACGTGATCAGAGCTAAAGATCCTTGGCTTCACAGAATCACCGTAGCAGATTACGGGTTCTTGCTTCCCGAAGGATCTTCTGTCCCAGAAGGCATTCCATCGGCGGGCCCGTCTTCATCCCATCAAGCTGCAGAGGCTGAGGGAGGAAGAGTAGAAATCGAAGAAGAGGTTGCTGGTTTAGGTTCATCCGAGGACGAATTTGGTGTATTCAGCCAAGTTAATCTATCCGAGGATCCATTCGGTGACTTGGGCAACCCCAATTTGACTGAAGCGGATCTCCTATCAGTAGAGATTTTTTCTCAAGCCAAGATGGTTTTAAGAGAAAACCCTTAACCAACCTGCTTGACCTAATTGAGGGCCAACCAGGGAAGAACGCGTTGGGGAAGCCATAGTTCAAGCTTCCTCCTCCTCCAATCAAGCCTCAGCCAGCTCAGACCAGGTCCTCTTCCACCCAATTACAACCATCATCTCCACAGTCCAGACTTCCTCCTCCTCTCCAGTCTACTCTGCCTCCTCAGCCCGAGCCCGCCGATCCAAAAAGGAAAAGGGGTCCCAAGGGCAAAGAGCCCATGGATAAGGGGAGATTTCGTTCCTCTTGGGAAGAAGACGAAGCCTTATGAGCTTCAAAACAACTAAAAATCGGGCTCCAAAGCCAAGAAAAAGAAGTCGCCCCTCAGTCTGAGGCCCAGGCCTGGCTTCCCGCCCCAATGCTTCATGGGGAGCCTTTGATGGACAACGCATCCCTCAGGGACTTCCGAGGGGGTGAAGGCACCTATGTGGCCGATGCGTTGGAGAGGTCCCTGCTACTTCCTGCAAATATGGCTGAGTTGGGGAATTTGAGGAGGCAGGAGGTCTTCCTCAGTACCAAGAGGTACTTGGGCATGGTAAGACTTCTAACACTTGTGACTCCGTTAATTTTCGTTCCTTGGTTTCCAACTTACCAGGTGTTTGTTTCAATTGGCAGGCTGTCCAGGCCATTTATAGATTAGAAGAGGCAGCCAACGACCAGGGCAGGACCCTGGAGTTCGAGCGTGACAAGCGCCTGGATGCTACGCGGACCCTTAAGAACTCTGAGGCCGACCTCCTGAAAGCGAGGGAAGATCTAAAGGAGATGACAAGGGCCAGAGATAGCGCTGAGTCAGGCCTGGCTGGCGCTTAAAAACAAGCCGAGGACCAGACGAGGCGCCTATTCGAAGCTGAGGATTAGCTGAAGATTGCCAAGGAGCAAATCACTAATCTAAAGAAGAAGCTGACCGAGGTGGAGGGGGCCAAGAATGTCGCGGAGTGGGCCAGGGATGAAGCCTTGAGGGCTAAGGTGGAGGCAGAGTTTGCCAGGATAGAGGCCGAGAGCTCCAAGGAGAAAGCCGAGGAGGAGGCTTATGCCTTGGGAATGGATGAAACCCAGGCCACTCTTAAGGCTCAAGTACCTGGGGTATGCAAGCTCTACTGTTCCTAGATTTGGAATGAAGCCCTTAAATAAGCTGGAGTTGAGGCTTCATCTGACCTTTGGAAGGTAGAGAATGTATACTACCCTCCTGCCATCCGAGAGCCAGGCCTTCCTAGCTCCGAGGCTAGTACTCCTCCCGAGGTGGTTGAGGCAGGCCATCCTGACGTTGCTCTTACTGCACTTACTCCTGATGAGCCTGCCAAGGAAGCTGAGCCCTCTGGGATAACTGAAACAGACAAAGGCCCTAACCAGGAAGCACCCCAGGGTGCTGCAAAGCCCTCAGCTGATGCCTAGACCTCTCAAGCCGAGGAGGCAGCTCTCCTTGTAGTGCCTCTGCAGGCTATTCCTCCAGGTGAAAGCTTCGAGGACCCTGAGGCCGCTTCAGACCAGCTTCCTAAGGGGGGAAAGAAGATCAAGTTGAAAAAATAGGCGGATTCTTTTTTTTAGATATCTGAACTGCTGTAATGGAACACTTGGATTGAATGTATGTAATTCCCTTTTCATGTGTTAATTGTTGCTATGATGGGTTTCGCTATTTACATAACTTGTGCTTTGATTATTAGGCAAACAGTCTCAATAGTGTGACTTATTTTCCATTTTTGAAATAGCAGCCAAAAAATGTATAGTCCATAGCGATAATTTCCACCTAGACTTTGATTAACAATTGGGCCACCTTATTACTACGACTTGCCTTTGCTGAATAGACTATAAAAGGCAATAATCTTATAACATGAATCCTATACCTCACGAATTGGTTATCATAATGGGTAAAAAATGTTGAGCGTGCAGCACTTATAAAGATAAACCTTTAAATCCTAAGATCAAATGCCACAGCACAATGTGTAAAGGTATTCCTAGGTGTGCTCTAAAAATTTACTGACTTCAAGGAGACAATTAGCTATTGACTACGCAGGGGAGTTAAGTTCAATGTACCTCAAAGGGCCATAAGTGATGCTCATGGGCTTGCGTTTGTTTACATCTTTATGGAATGAGGAAAGGGCAAGTGGTCCGAGGTGCCAGACTCCCCCTTGGGTTGTATTTATAACTTGGATGAATGCTCAAGCTCGTTAATTTCCTCAAAGGTTGTGGTCCGAGGTGCCAGACAACACCTGGAATCTGTTTAACGCTAGGGCCTTTGTTGAAAGCAGTTAATTTCCCCATAGGTTTGAGCTTGAGGACCATGCAAGACCTTGATTCTGTCTAGTACTTAGATTTTTCTTGAAGTAACTAGTTTCCCCATAGGTTTGAGTCCGAGGACCATGCAAGACCTTGGTTCTGTCTAGTACTTAGATTTTTCTTGAAGTAACTAGTTGCCCCATAAATTTGAGTCCGAGGACCATGCAAGACCTTGGTTCTGTCTAGTCCTTAGATTTTTCTGGGAGTAGCTAGTTTCCCCATAGGTTTGAGTCCGAGGACAATGCAAGACCTTGGTTCTGTCTAGTACTTAGATTTTTCTTGAAGTAACTAGTTTCCCTATAGGTTTGAGTCCGAGGACCATGCAAGACCTTGGTTCTGTCTAGTACTTAGATTTTTCTTGAAGTAACTAGTTTCCCCATAGGTTTGAGTCCGACGACCATGCAAGACCTTGGTTCTGTCTTGCCGTTGTAAATAGTGAAGGTTGGCTGCTAGAAATGTCGAGGAAGCGTAGCCCCCTTTATGTGGCGCGTGAAAGGTGATTTGGAGAGTTGATCCAGTGCCCTGCTCATGGCATCGTTTCCCAAGCCCCTAGGAGACGGGCCTTTACGTCTACGCTTTCGGTGGTGCTCTTCTTCGTGAGAGAAGGTCTCGCTTGAAGGGGTTCTTGATCTTTGCCTATAGTTATCATCGCTTTCATCACCGGAGAGCATGTTAGGGCTAGAATGGGATCGCCTCCGTTGCGCATGGCGCAGCTTTCTCTTCAAGTCGTTTATCTCTCGCTGCATGGCCTATTTATCATTTTGTCTCTGGGATACGTGACTCTTAACTTCCTCTAGTTGCATGGCCCGGTTGTTATTTTGTCTCTGGAGCACGTGACTGCCCACACAAGAGTGGCTCCAGCTGGTTTGAGTGGTGTGCACACGTCCCTCTCGAAACCTTCCATTCTCTTCATTTCGATCACGCTTAGGGTTGGGAAAGTTACCCTGTTGTTGGGATCTAGCCGGTTCAGGCTGATGGGAGCCTGCTTGAAGAGGTCCTGATCCTACCATGCTTGATTGCTGCCCTTACCAACACTCAAGTTCTTCCCACAGACGGCGCCAATTGTAGGAACTAGATTTGGGCGCGGTTTACAGTTAGATGAGCGGACCCAGACCCAATTAGCCCAATACAATAAATTTATAGAGAATGAGTTTAAGAACTGGGCCTTAGTGAGGGTTTCAACAACGAGACATGATTTATGAATGGATTGAATAACAGGTACGTGGATTATAGCGTGAAATTCTTTCCTCGGCCTTCATCCGAGGAGCTTGTTGTTCTTATTATTTCTTTAGTGCCTCGCTACAAAGGTTTTCAGGTCCATATAAACTGTTACCCTCTTCTCTATTTCTAATTCCCCTCCTCCTTTCCTGAAGGGTTTCTTACGTTATATATCCCTTTTCAGTTGATCTTAGCTCTCCATTTGTTGATCGTGCAGGTCGCTATTTGAGTACTTGTCCCCTTTGCCGCTGCCCTAGACTTTCTGTGAGTTGCAGCAACCAAGACAGCACTGCTCAGGGGTCATTTTCTCATTAATGCGGCCAGATTGTTAGTTGTGGGCATTTAATGCGGAGGTGACAGTTTCTCCTAGAATTGCTCCTCCATCATGTTCCTATGGAGGACCCACTGTACCTGTCCTTTTTCTTGGGATGTTCGGGGGGGCTACCTTTGATGGCATGTCGCTCTTCCTTTCTGTGATCTCGGTTTGCCGAGGACAGGGTTATCCTCAGCGATGTTTCTTAGCAATTTGGACTTTCTTTGTTCGTCCTCGGGCCTTTCTTCCTCCTTAGCGTGGGCCCTGGGCTTAGTGTAAAGTGGGTCGGGGGCCAAATTCTTTGACCCCACACATATATTTAACATGATAATTACTTTTTACAATCATGCTAAGACATCAATATATTTCTTTACATCTTATCAAATATATATATATGTGTGTGTGTGTGTGTGTGTGTGTGAGAGAGATTTGTTTTTAGATCCCTTATTAAAATATAAGAATGAAACAAGGCTCATGAAGCTTTACGTAGAAAATTGACTTTGACTAAAAAATGTAAAAATCAAAATGATATTTTCGTTTTTTTTTATAATAATAAATACCATATGATTTGAACTTATGGTATGCATTTCATGATAATTACTTTTTACAATCATGCTAGGACATCAATATATTTCTTTGCGGTATATATGAGATTTGTTCCTAGATTCCTTATTAAACTTTAAGAATGAAACAAGGCTCATGAAGCTTCATGCAAGAAATTAATTGCGACTCTAAAATATAAGAACCAAAATGGTATTTTTTTTTTTAATAAATACCATATGATTTGAACTTATGGTATGAATTTTACGATAATTACTTTTTATAATCGTATTAAGACATTAATATATTTCTTTGCGGTGAGATTTGTCCCTAGGTTCCTTGTATAAAATATATAAATGAAACATGGCTTATGGCTGTGTCCATAAAAACTTAGACCTCCTACCTCTTGACTGGGAGGTTACCCAGAAGTCGTTAAAATCACATGCATTGATGCTCTTACCTAACGAATAAAAAACTATTTTTTTTACCTTAATATTTCAAACTTTAGATTCCCAAGACTTAGAAAAAATTGAAAAGAGAATCTTTTGCATGCTAATCATATGTCCACCCCTACACCTAACTGAAGCAGACATTTTTGTTTCTGCACCAAAAAACAGTACTTACTCCTCTAACTTTATTAAAAAAAACAAAAACAATAGCAAATTTAATTATAACTATTTGGAGATTTTACTAATGTACCGGCTGGCAACCTCAAACATACTCATGTTTATCCTCCAATTTATTGCAAATGATCGATATAACATGTTTTTTTTAATTAATGATTATAATATATTGTTAACCTCGTAATTTGAATCATTTTCTTTTTAAACTTTGAAGTATTTTTTTCATGAAGAAACATCAATTACGTACAAGACTTTTGTAAGTGTAATAGAAGGAGCAAGACTTTTGTAAGTGTAATAGAAGGAGCAACTGTATGACTTAAAAAATGTTATTCATGCAAAAAAAAAGATGGGAGACAATTGGACAATGCAAATGGGATGTTTTAAACGTTGCAGTTGTACGTGGTAGATGGGAACATGGTTTTATAGCTAAGATATAGTATAAAAACAAGCTATACATATAGAGACGTGTTTGTTTTACTACATGAAATTAAGAAAATTATTTTTTTCCCTTGTCTTTTATGTTGACGAGACAATCAAATGTGGTCCAGTTGTTTTTCCTGTGAAAAACGTTTCTGATATGAAGATAAGATGAGCATGTTCATTGTAAGCATAGAGACTTGGCTTATAAATAGAGACCTTCACTCGGTGCAAGATATGTGTGCAAGTATACTTGGTTTACATTAGGCAGCAAGTTCTACGAAATTTCAAAGTGAAATCCTTAGAATTCGGTCTGTTAATTCTTACATTTTCTGAATACTAATATGTGCTTCACCATTTATGTTTTTCAAACAAGATCATATATATATATATATATATACACACACACACACACTTTGGTCCTAATTATTCTATAGGTTATATTTCCATTAGAATTTTATAAATTTTTTAGCCTTGATTACCATTTTAGAGATTTTTTTTTCATTTTTTTTATGAGTTTCCAGTGCATGGAACTTATGCTTTCAAACTGCATCATACTTTGGTCCTAATTATTCTAACTAGGTTACATTTTCATTATATTTAACATTGTTCTTTTCTTCTTATAATAAAATTTTCCAAGTTTAACTTATGTTTTTAAAACAAGATCATATTTTGTTCCTAATTATTATAGGTTACATTTCATAGGACTTTTAACTTTGATTGCCATTTTAGATAATTTTCTTTTCTTCTTATAAAATTTTCCAAGTTTCTAATGCATGGAGCTCTACTATAAACTTTCTTATTTTATTATTATTATTATTATTTTGGACACAAGTATATCTTGTGGTTCCTTTTTTCTTTTTTGTTAAATATAATTTTGAATTTCAGAGAACAACTTTCTTCTTTAGAAACAATCAACTATTAAGTATATACTGCCAATTTCATGATGGTTTTTTTTTTTTTTTTTAAAATGTCAGTTCTTTTAATTTTTAAAGCCAATTTAAAGTCAGAAAAATGAAGCTTTTTTAATTTACAATACGATTAATTCTGTATAATTTATATTTCCTTAACTTGCAGAAAGAAGTTTTACCTATGGGGTCATTGGAGGAAGCCATTGAAGGATTGAAGAAGTTTCTCAGGTTTACCACTTGTTCAGAAACCCTTTGTTTGTCATATAGGTGTAAATATAAGAAATTTTTAAAGAGGTTTAGATAGCATTACTAACCTTTCCACTAGGTGATATGAAATGTTGGTGTAAGAAGTTAAAATATAAACCTAAACTTCTTCTAACACCACACCCCAAAAAAAAAAAAAGTTTAAAAAAGTGATTCTATGACTACTACATATATGACCTTGATCATATACCTTACCAATTCACGTGTTAACTTTTAAATATAAAATAGAAAAGTAATTAAAATTTTATTTATTATATTGTTTATGCAGCACCGATTACCTTTATTATTATATTATTTTAAAGTTTTTTGTAATAAAATTGTTGATATTTTCCTTTTAGAAAATCATTGAGGCTTTTGATATTTATTATTTGAGATGGAGAAATGATATTTTAACATTGGAAAATGTTAATTTTTTCCTTTTTACCTCCTTCTCTCATGTGATGATGTGTAAATAATTGTTTTTTAGTGTAGAAATATTATCCCTTTGATAATTTTGTTTTGGGTCAAGGGATAACAATAGAAATACAACCTTTGTCATTGTCTCAGCAACAAACACAACATTCACAAATTACAAAGAAAATCTATGCATAACAAGTTCCTTCATGTGGAAAAAGCATTCACAGGACATTATTATTTGTTGACTCAGAACTTTGGCATGTTTACAATTCCATATATATTGTTGAAATGAAAAGATTGCTACCAATTAGAGAAGCAAAAATTAATGTTATGCTTTCTAACCATACCTAACAATCCATGAGATTGTTGACTAAACTCTATTACTTGGCTGCAGTAACAAGGATGATGTGGCGGTTGCACAAATTGAGAAGTTGATAACTGGATTGCAAGAGACAGATCTCAATGAATTTGACCCAGTTAAAAGGATTTTAGAAGGGTTTCAACACTTCAAGATCAACAAATTTGAGTATGATACCACTTGTTATGCCACTAGAAAAGTACTTTCAAAATACAAGCATATTATACCTTTATCATATATATGAATTCTCTTGTATTTAGAGCATTCTCATCAAAGGTGGTATAAATGCTATAATGCTATTTTAGCAACTAAAACACCAAAAGGCAAGCTACAACAAAGACGCTAAACTTAAAAAAAATAGCAATTGAGCTACAGTGAGATGTCAAAGATAACATCTCATTGTAGCTCCAATCTTATAAAAAGAAAATTATTTTATTCCTTTCTCTCTCCACTTCTCTTTAACAAATATTTTTTCTCTCTTTCTTCTCTGACCATCCGTTTCTCTCTTTTTATCTCTCTAGCTTCTCATCTCTTATTCTCCAGGTCTTGTCTACCTCCTCTTCCTTTCTTCTATTTTTTTTTTTAATTTCTTAAGCTATGGCCGAAAATACCTCTTTCTATTTCTTTTATTTTTTTTTCTTTCAATTTTTTTTTTCTCTCTTTTGTGGTGGTGATGGGCTTTATGGCCGGTTGTGGGTGTGGTAGTAATGGGTTTTGTGGCCGGTTGTGGGTGTTGTTGTGATGGGTTCTGTGGCTAGTTGTGGGTGTGGTGGTGATGGTTTTGTTGGTTTGGTTTTGGTTGTGGATGTGGTGGTGATGGGTTTTGTTGGCTTTGGTTTTGGTTGTGGGTGTGGTGGTGATGGGTTTTGTTGCCTTTGATTGTGTTTTTTATGTGGTGGCTGTTGTGGCCGATTGTGGTTGTGGGTGTGGTTTTGTGATGGGTTTTGTGGGTTTTTTTTTTTTTTTTTTGGTAGTGGTGGTGGTGGTTGGCAGTGGGTTGTGAGTTCTTGTTTGATATTTTTTTAACTAGTGGTGGTGGTTGGTGGTAGTGGGTGGGCGGCAGAGAAGAGATGCAGCAGGTGTGGGTGGAGAGGAGAAAGAGATGAAGAAGATGGAGAAAGATGAGAGAACAAGAAAAAAAAAAAAGAATAAAGAATTAATAAAGAAAGTAAATTTAAATGAAGTGCTATAAAAAATAGAACCTTTGATATTGTGTGTATTTTAAAATGGAATGTTAAAATAGATAAAGTAAGTTTTTGAGATGTTAAAAGATAAATTTTTTAAAAGCTTTGATGAGAATGCTCTTATATGCCCCTTAAGCTGTTACTGGTATACAAAATGTTGAAATTTATGGAAAATTATTGTATTTTTTGAAAGTATAATAAAAAGTATTCTCTCATCTCACATGAATTGCGAGTTCTACTATGAATTTAATTAATATGATTCATCATTATGTGAGAGGAGTACGTATTAATTGTACTCTTGAAATGCTATAATTAATATAACTCATCATTATAAACTTACTATTCCTCTTTTACAGATATTACTAACAGATGCTCTAAAGGCATCTATTAATGAACTAATTTAGAAAACTTTTTATTGTAAATTAAAAAAGCTATTGAAAAATCATTTACTTTTTCATTTTCCTATAAAAAATTCCCTAAAATGGTTCATTAATGGATGCCCTAATGGCACCTGTTAACTGAATCCCTTTTTTAAATTTTATAATTTTCTTTGGTTTGCTCTTTGCAGCAAGCATCCTGAATTGTATGAGAAACTTGCTGAAGGCCAGTGGCCCAAGGTACCATCTAGACATCACTACTTATCATTACTGCTTTTCCAACCTAGTTAGAAGATATCAAAGAGTTAATGTGCAATTCTTTTGTGATTATAAAAATAGAAACAATAAAAACAAACTTATTTATGTCTAAGATTTATGAATGATTAAAATTCTTAATTTTTGGTGTAGTTTTTGGTATTCGCATGCTCAGACTCTAGGGTGTGTCCATCTCATATCCTGGATTTTCAACCTGGGGAAGCCTTCATGGTCCGCAACATTGCTAACATGGTTCCTGCATTTGACAAGGTTTCCCATTTAATCCTTTCTAATAATCAATTTTGTTAAATTCAACATGCAAATTCTTGTTCAATTTAACATTAAATATTTTACCAACTTTTTAAAATGCTAATATATTTGATATTGTATAGCTAAAATACTCTGGAGTTGGTGCAGCCATTGAATATGCTGTCTCAGTTCTTGAGGTGAATTCATTTATTTCTCCAAAATTTCTTTTTTTGTTTATACAATTTTTCCATGTTTCTTTTTTCAATTTTGTAACTAGGATATCTGATTGTTACAAGAAGTAAAAATCTATAGGTACAAAATATCCTGGTCATTGGACACAGTCGATGTGGTGGGATAAAGAGGCTTATGACTCATCCTGAGGACAATTCTGCTCCTTTGTAAGAGGCTTTCTACATATAGTTGTATATTTAGCAAAATTAAAGTACTGTCTTTGACATACACTCAATTTAATCAACCAACCAATTAGGTCTAAAATAAATAGGGCAATGAAGTTAAGCTAGAATTCTAATTCACATATCTCATCTATCCAATTGATGTGCAGTGACTTCATAGATGAGTGGGTCAAAATTGGATTACCTGCAAAGGTCAAGGTCCAAGCAGAGTTTGGTGACTTGCCATTGGAGGATCAATGTAAACATTGTGAAAAGGTTAGCTCTATTTTACCATGTTGTTTCAACTCTAATCATGATTCAAAAGAGAGAAAAAGAACAGAAGAAATATTGACATTAATTATACAGAAAGTTTACCTAAACATGTTTGAAGATAATCATATATTGTGTGTATATGTTGTTATGTAGGAATCAGTGAAGTTATCATTGTGTAACTTAGAAACTTATCCATATGTTCAAATGGGGCTGGCAAACAAGAAGCTGAGGTTGATGGGTGGCTACTATGATTTTGTTCATGGAAAATTTGAGCTCTTGGAGTTTAAGCCTTGCTTTCGCCATCTCTTCTCCACATGATCAGTCTCAATTGTATCAAGAAAATTTGATACTATTTTCCTTGCTCTACTTCACATATATGCACTACTGTAGTTTTTCCTTCATGCACCATAACATGAATATCCACTAAATAAAGTAGGCTCTTGTATGCTCGCTTTCGCATGTGGATCTTTGTCATCCTCCAAATCCCAAGTACAAACTTGTGCTACTGTGCAATAATAATTATGTTCTGTCCTATATATTCTCAAGATTTTAGATAGTTTGCATAATAAAATCAATCTATATTGTGGATTCCAATTAACTCAATTGGTAAAATCTTTTGTTGTCAAATAGAATATCTGGAATTTGAACTTGTTTATATACCAAAAATCAGTTGGTTTCTTGGGCCTGATGATAAAAATATCATAATCATAGAGTAGACAACATAAGTTGAACTTTTATCATATTTATATAAAATGAAAAAAAAAAAAATCAATCCAATGTTAGCGTTACATTTTTTTTCCTCTCAATTAACGGATGTTTGTAGGGCATTTTTTAATAAACTATTTTATAAAAAATTTATACCACTTTTATAAGAAATATAAATTGATACTGGCAGTTAAGCTAACTTATACCCACCAATACCAATGTATCTAATACAAACTCTTTAATGGGTGCTTTACTTTACTTATTGGTAGCCGTAATTATATAGAAAAAGTATATAAAAAAGGTCCAAATCTCATAACCGGCTGAAGTTGGAGTGGCTATAATGAGAATGCAGGTTCTTTCTTTAGCAAAGAAATCATTAAAGGCCATTACCTTTCCAAGGCCTTTACTCCATTACCGTTTTGCTAGGCCCAAGTTACTTACAGCTAATAGTGCACTAAGCACATGGAGCCCCGAAAGGAAAAGAGCTTAACATAGATGAAGCATGTGTGATGTCGTTTTTCTCAATCTTTTTATACGAGTGGGAAGAGTAATAATCAGCAAAATGATTGTATTGGTCTCATAAAAAAAAAAAAAATTGTATTGGACCACAATGATAACCTAGATCATGTCCTACTAATAATGAAGTGCCAAATATATCAAATATATATATGGCAGTACATTATCATTAGGGAAATCAAGAGTAAGACAATGGGAAGGACTCTAATTAGGATCAAGGATAAGAGATTTGATTCATTATCATTTAAAGAAGTATCATGCCATTCTGCTATGGCTGCTAATGTATCATTAGCATTTACATGTGTTGGAGCTTTTTGAAATTGTCTTTTTTTGAAAAAGCAATTTTTTTGCTATTGCTACTTACTTTGTCCCAATGCGAAAACCAGTGGCTGCTCCTGAATTTTTTTCTAGAGAGTCAATGAAAAGATAAATCTTGTGGTCTATAAGGTTTCTTTATTACACATTTGTCTATAATACTAGCTAATAAGAGAATAAAAAATAAATTATTAGTTCATTTAACATATTGTTTCATAATATAATGAACATACTAATTATTGTTACTAAGATAAAATCTTGAAAATCATCTATTGTTTCTAATTACTGTAGACATATTAATTATTATTGTTAAATAAAATTTAATTATTATTTCTTAGAATTCTTTTATCTATTAGTTTGTCTTTACTTTTTACAATACTTTTATTTAACAATTCAACTAAACTTTGACAACTATTATTCTTTGTAATTGTATTTAGTGTGCGTTTAGGTCTTGATTATAAGCTAGTTTATTACTTCTTCTTTTTTCCTACTATTCATGGGTCCCATGTGAATTCCTACTTATTTTATACTTATAGCAAAAAGTTAGATAAGCTATTTTCAAATGGACGCTAAGAAATTTTTTGTTGCATTCCATTAACATTTGCTTATATTTTCACTCAATCACTCTTGGCCTGCCCCATGCCATCAGTACCAATCAATAAATAACACATTAAAAGCACATTTAGATTCAATAACTAATTTTTATTTTCAAGGTTTTAGTTTGAATTGGTTGTTGTTGGGCTTTTTCATTTGTTTTAAAATACCAAGATATTGGTAAGAAAATCATATTCAAGGCTATTTTAGTTGTGATTAAAAAAAAAATTAGAGTCAGAGTGTTCAAAATTTTATTTTAAAAGGGTCAAAACAAAATAAAAATATTATATATAAATTTTTTTTGCCAAATCAAGGGGTTCATTTGAATCCCCAGGCTATGGCTAGCTAGCGTCGCCCCGGCGTAATTAAACACAGAAAAATCACATTATTGCATCTAAAACCCACGATTTGTAAATTTTATCAAACACGTTTTGAAATCATAAAGGTGATTTTTCCCCCCCAAAACGTGGTAACCAAACGAGCACTATTATAACAACTATTTATTATTTTTTTTTTGGTTGTAATGACGATACCTACTATTACTATTTCATGGCAATAGAGGGACTGGTTTTGGAAGTTGGAAGAATGGTTAAAGTGACTACAGAGACCTCACCGACTTTTAGGTTGGGTCGGTATTTTGCCCATCAATAATTTTAAAAAAGTATTACTTTGCGTATTTGGGATTAAACTCATTACATAATCCATCTTTGTGTCCATTATTAAAAGAAAGGAAAAGTTAAAGATGCCCTAAGAGCATTATTTTATGAAATATTTCTAGAAATTTGTTATAGGCAAAAAAAAGTAATATTTTTTTGATAAATTTTTATATTTTTCATAAAAATTGTATCAAAATTTTCAATTAATAAATTTCTTAGGGGCCCTTTAAGGAACACAATAAAACATAAAAAACATATACATGAAAGTTCAAAGATGGGTTATAGTTTACGTATCAAAAAAGAAGAAGATGGGTTATAGCTTCGTAATTGAATTAATCTTAGGTGAGCAAAATGATACCTTTTAAACCATGTTAAACTATAACCGTCTCAAAATAAAGGTAGGTAATGTTATTGTTATTATTATTGTTGTTACCCTACTACTTTAATTAACTTGTTATCATCGAAACATATTCATCAGGTAATAAGAATTTAAATTGATAGGACTTTAATTCCTTTTGTATTGAAAATTCTAAGATTCCTTTTCTCTAACTATTCATCCAAACAAATAAAAAGGTTTGATGAAGAATTTGAGAAAGTTAAAGTAAACAAGCATAATGGAGAGAATCGTTCTTGGAGATAATCCAAACCGACATGTGAACGGAAAGTTATGCAGCAAGAAACAGAACACCTTTTTCATACTTGATTTCTCAATGTAAAATGAGTTTGTCTTTGAAATGGGACCCAAAACAAACACAAGAAGATGGAAATGAGAGATGGGAAAAGGCACCTTTTATGAGATTCAAAAGGGTAATTATTTCTGGGCAACACAACCACTCACTAGTCACTACCATCCAAGTACTAATTTCCGAAACAGGGTACAAGATGACAAGGTCAAACTGCTTATGTTTTGCTTTTTGGTAATGAGAGGACTAGATTCAGGCCATTTTATAATGTGCCCTTGATGGGCTCTTCCTAGGAAAATTTTCAGGATTAACTATTAATAAGAACAATGATTTTGATACCCCAAATATTTCCTATCTATTACCCCACCTCTCTTTTCTGACTTTTTAAAATAATCACAATCAGAGAGTAGAGATATCAATGATGAATGTTTGAAGATAAAATAAAGTAAAATTTATTGATCAGTTGGGGGCCATAGGGACCCCTAAGAATTCAGTACCCTTGGAAAGATGTTTTGATGTTTTGGTTAATCAAAATAAAGAATCAAATATATTTAGTCAATTGAAATGTAATTTAAGATTTTGATAAATAAAATTAACAGAAGAATCTAGAACAAACATTATTGCACTTCTATCTCAGCAAAAAAAAAAAAAAAAACATTATTGTACTTCTAGAGGACTTTATCATTGGAATGTAATGCCTTTTAGAATTAATATTATTTTGCAAAAATCTTTATATATATATATATATATTTTTTCTTATCGTCTATGTGACATGTTGTGTCTTTTAAATAAAAAATAATAATTGTGACCTATTGTAATTGGCATTTTATAGATTAGTGTCTTTGGTAATTCGTATAAAAATGACATTGTCTCAATCACACTTAGATTTTTAATAAATAATGAAAAAAGTTGTGCCCCCTTTTGGCCCTTATTGATGTTGAAGGGTTGGTAGATCTTCATGGGGGGTTTCATCTCTTCGTATTTTTAATGAAGATATTCAGAGTTCAAATTCTACCTCCCCATTATATCTATCAAATTGTTTATTAAGAAATAAAAAATAAAACACACACACACCCACATAACAATATGTTCTTTTTTTTTTTTTTTTTTAGAGTTTCAACCTATAATGTCTGCTTCTGACGATAACTTTTTATTATCAAACCAAAACACCAATCATTTTTTGTGTAGGCGGAGATTAAGTTTAAGATCTCTTATTCAACCGCTAGAGATTTTACTAATTGAGCTAACTAACCAACATGTTCCTTTTTTGATAATCATGCTATGATAAATATTCTCCACTATATATCTCTTGTTTTATTGTCACTAGAAACTAGTATAGTCACTTGAGAACCTTTGTTGAAAATCATAAATAATTGTCATAGAGATTCTAAAGTACTACAGCATGACATAGGTACGTACTACGTACTGACTGAGGCTTGTACAAAGGGAACTGACATGGTTCTAATAGTACTCCCAAACAAAGTTCCATCTAAACTAAGTCGTTATTAAACAGATTTCTATCCTTGACCCATTTTCCGAAACTTTCCAGGTTTCTCATTGTCTTAAACAAAATGAAGAGAATCTTCCAGCTCTATGGCCAATATGACAAAGAAAACATTATTGGCCTGTGATTTTCCCAAGTTTATTTAATTAAATACCAATTATAAGTAGTCTAGATGCAGTGACCCTTTTCAGCATATTCATTATTGTATTTGTAGCTAGTCAATCTTAAACAGAATGAGAAGGACTAAAAATTTGATGAGCTTGCTGCAATATTCCTTTCACATGCTCTACTTCTTGATGATGGCACTTGATTCTGTAGTCTTCCACCATATTGCATGCATCATGAGAACACTGAACACTATTAGATCATAAAGCCAATTGTCACACACTTATTTATGTTATTTACTTGCCAATAATACTTTTTTTTTTTGGTCTTAATATGCATGGGTGCTTGAGTAACTAATTTCTAGCATTTACTTAACAATAAATATAATTTCTATTTAGTAATATATGGGTGTCAACTGTTGAGAGTTTTAAAACACTTGATCAGTCCTTTGGATGAATAGTCCCTTCAACTTTCACACAAACTAAATAATTGCAAGGAAAAATCTATTAGGAATGACCCTGAAGTATTATATTGAAAAGACCTAAATCTAAGATTTCATGGATTACGAGATGGTGTCTCATGCGCCTGGCGCATACACTATTTCCCATGGATTACATAAGGTACTTTTCAGGTATAATAATAATATTTAAGCAATGGAATTACTTGCACAATAGAAAGTCCCTTCCATTTCCTTAGGCCAAGGTACCTTTAGAATGCAAAATTGCTCACACAACTTAGCTGACATCTTACAAAATCTAGCTATAGCCTATAGGGTTAGGTACCATTGAGTGGAAACTGGAAATTGGTCATCAAAAACAAAATTTAAGCTCTTTTAAGGTATGGGGATATTAGATTTACTTTTGGTTTCTGACTTTTTGAGGCAAAGAATATTGGAGAATGATGGATCTAAAAAAACACAGGCCCCCCTACCCTCAACAAAAGACGAAAAAAATGGAAGAGACTTTCTATTGTGCTACTGATTGCAGGCGCCTGATTTCCCAAGTTCCCTAAGTCAAGGTGACTCACTGCTACCGGGAAGCCAATGGCTGCGCTGATGACCTTGCTAGACTAGGAACTCAACAAGATACTGATGTTTTATTTTATAATTCCCCTCCCCCATCTTTGCTGGACATTTTCCTTTCGGACCTCTATGGTCACTTTTGTACCGGGCTCTGTCCTGCCCTTGTTGGTTCTGTTTCTGTTTCTTCGTTTATGAATTTATCCAGTTTACCAAAAAAAAAAAAAAAAAAAAAAAGACGAAAAAAATTAAACTGTCAATTAATATCAGGCAAGGGAGCCCCAGAAGACATTCGAATGGATTGGCATTTCTATTGTCTATATATCCCTGTATCATTAATTTCACACCATTAATTTAGTTGGCTAGAAGCCTAGAACATATATGCTAAGAACAATTATGATCCCTTCGTACAAAATATTCTTAGACATATATGCAACCTTGTTTTCCCTGAATATATGTTGCATTAAAATTTGTTACAGCTTAATTATTGTCATTTTTATAATATACACACATATATGCATGCATGTGTAATGTGTGTATATATATATATATATATATATATATATATATATATGTTCGTATGTGCAAATTATTAATTATATAACAAAAAAGAACATGTAAGTTACGGGTTTGGTAATTCAGTGAAATATGGTAATCCAATGGAGGAGAACTTGGGTTGAATTCACTTTATTCCAACTTGTTGTAAGTACAAAATAAACCCAAACATATCATTTAATATTAAACTGTCATTGAGACTACATGAATGAAAGTTTAACTACAAACCATCCAAATCAAAATCAAGAGAATATCCATCTAGAGGCTCCATTAAGTAAGGAGTAAGTAGATTTAAATCATCATTAGAGAACCACAAAGAACTGTCACAGTTGTTATCCTCTGTGATTTCTTGTGTGCTAGCAAACTTGAATGTACTTTGAGAGCCATCTTCAACCATTGTCTTGCCTCCAGTCTCACAAGTACAATCCGAAGGTGGCTCAGAATTTGACTCCATGGGAACACTTGGATTCTTCCCTAATTTTCTAGAAAGTGAAGGTAAAGAAGCATTGGTTTTAGTTTTTCCCTTTTTGATTCCGAGTTTTTTGCTCAAATGAGTGTTCCAATGGTTCTTCACTTGATTGTCAGTTCTCCCAGGTACTCGCCCAGCAATCAAAGACCACCTAAAAATAATAGCTCCCCCAATTTAGAGTTTTGGCATAATATCAACATCTTGGCAATAAAAGGTCTAGTAGTATAGTGTGGTACTGTAGCAAAAGCTATGCAATAATTACTACTGTATATAGTGATACTTTCAACAATGCTCTTGGCAATTTTAGCACTGGTAAAGTGAAAATCAGTGGCTAGTTTGAAGTTGATTTGAATGCAAACAAATATGGAATATTTACAGAGAGGTAAAAAAATATATAGGAGATATGGTAGTAAAGCAAGCATTGAAAGGACAAAACACAATCATCACAGCTAGGATTACTGATGATGAAGCTATGTATAACCATAAAATTAAAGAAAATATTAATATTGTCAAAAATATGATAAAAACTAGTAATTCCGTTCTACTGAACTCAACTTTGTTTGATTTTTTTTGGAAAAATAATGGAAAACCATACATATAGAAAAGGAAAGAAAAGACATGTACTAGAAAATAGACCTGTTTCCAATGAGGTTATGAAGCCGAATTATGAGGTCTTCTTCTTCCTCTGAGAAATCACCACGCTTTACACTAGGACTTAGATAATTAATCCACCTTAATCTGCAACTTTTGCCACACCTCTTCAAACCTGCACCAGAGCTTTAAACTAATCAAGTAACGAATATAGAACTAAGATCTTCAATTGTTAAACTTAAAAGAGTGTCACACATGCTTTCCTATTATGGAAAAAAAAGCTACAAACCTGTCATTTTAGCTATGCGATTCCACTTCCCTTTTCCATGCACCCTTATGTGATCCATTAGAATTCTGTCCTCCTCCACTGTCCACAACCCTTTTCTGTATTCGTTCCTAGCTTCCATTCTTGTTGCAAAAGTAGAACTCAGAGAGAGAGAGAGAGAGAGAGAGAGAGAGCTGAAGTTCTATAGTTTGCCTTGGGATTTGAGAGAGAGAGAGAGAGAGAGAGTTTTGAAGTTCTATAGTTGGGCTTGAGGTTTGGGACTTTGGGGAGTCCACTCAGCTACGGTGATGTATATATAGTTGAAATTCTTTTGTTTTATGTTTGAAAGTAAGATGGAAGGAAGAGGATAAGAAGGCTTATAGGAGAAAAATAGAGGTGAGAAGTAATGATTATGGTTGCAAAGTGGGAAGGAAAATGACAATGCATAGTATAAAATGAAAAGTATATCCTTTTTATTAGGTATATATGTGTTGATGGAAGTTTCATATAAAAGAATTAAAAAGAAAAACATGAGAAATTAATTTAATTAACATAATTAAATCAAGGCCTATAAATTTAACATTTTTGGATTAATTTGTTTACTGATATGTTATGTGAAGGCTATCCAATTTAGACCATTTAAGAACAAAACCAACAGGTCAATAGTCTTGTAATATAGTGGGAAAGAACTTGGCTTTGGTTCCCCACCTACACTTGTTGTAAGTCGAGCCAAAAAAAAAAAGAAAAAAGAAAAGAAAAGAAAGAAAGGATAACGTATCTAATCTAATTAATTAACGTAGCATTGATCCAATTTGGTACGTCCATAATCTACAACCACTTCCACATAAAATCATGCAAAATAACTTTGGTATTTTAGTGCCCAAAGTCTCATAGTTCAATCATCTTATGCGTATTGCCCAAGTCTTTTTATAAGAAGAACTTATGCTTCCCACCATTTATTGTAAAATAATAATAATAATAATAAAAACTTTGGCATCTTAGTTCTTTCGACAAAATTGACATTATAAGAGCAAAATTGACAATTTTGATTAAGTGGAAAAAAAAAATTAAAGAAAAGAGGGAAAAATAGTAAAATACCCTTCAATATTTTAGTACTTTTGACAAAAGTCAAAACCCATTAGCGAATTGTTGACCGACTATCCCAAGTATAAAGTAGGTGCACCAACCAAGTAATAAGAATTTTTGAGAGAGAGAGAGAACAAGATCCCTAGAAACCATAGTGTTTTTTAGAGTGATATTTTCACCCAAAATATGTGGCTTGAAATCGATGGTCAAAATTTAGAGAAACTTACTATCTATTTCAAATTTGTTCATCTTCTCAGATTTTCTCATTTTCTGTTGTCTTTCACCTTATTCTTTACATCTTTGCAAAGATACTCTCTCTCTATCTGGTTTGAAATGAGAGGTTCCATTTCATAAAATGTAGATTTAATCAATATATCAATAATCTAAAATAAATATAGTGTCATGTTATTTAAAATAAGTTAGACGTGGCAGTGATACTATGTACAACCTTAATTATTGTGTATGAAAAACTTTTTCTTTTTTTTTTATATATAAAAAATCATTTTCATTTTTTTTTAGAGATAGTTTTAACCTGTGACGTCATCACAGATCTCTTGTTTAATGACAAAAGACTTTATTAGTTGAGTTAATTAGAACTCATAATCATCATCGTTTTCATTATAAAGCAAATAGAGAGATCAGTCCTCACTTTAAGACTATGAAAAAATATTAAAGGTAAAAAGGAAAGTCAAAAAATTAAAATTTTCTTTTCAAAATTCTTCCGATATAAGGGAATTTTAAATTAAGGTTTCAAAGGGTAATACATTGCTATCAACCCTTCAAATTCTTTCCCCTTTCAACCAAATTAAAAAAAAAAAAAAAAAATCCAAAATAGACGGAAGAGTATCTCATAAGGTCTAACCTCTCCACTCTTTTTTTTTCTCTCCTTTTCTCCAAGTTTCTTTGAACCAAACTAATTTATTATTATTCTAGAAATACATTTCTAGAAGAGCGAGAATGAGTGCTATTATAATGGTTGTGGTACTATCACAGGAAAAGCCACCACAAATTTTTTTTTTGGTTGTATATTATATCATATTTTAAACAAACACTAGATTTAATATGTGATTTGATTATTTAAAACAAAAAAAAAACTAATAATTGTATTTTTATGGATCTCTTTTTATATATAAAGAACTCATAAACAACATTGATAACATATTTTTTTGAAAGAAACTTTAGTTCTATATAATTACATTTTAGTTAAAACTTGGATTTAAGTATCAAAATAGTAATTTTAACAAATAAAAATATGAGAGTTTATATGTTCTTCCTTAAAATGGTAGGAGTTAGAATTAGAATTTTTGGATTTATGAGAACTGTAACATTGATGGGCATTGTAATTCTTAATAATTTTTCCAAAACAACTAAGTTTTATAAATTTTGGAGAATCGGCAATTCCCCTGATTACATGTGAGCTTAATTCATAAATTAACATGTCCCCATTTGATAATGAGTAAGCCTAGTACCACAACAATTTTCACTATTTTTGCCACAACTTGCCTAGCTATATGGCGAGTTGTAAGTGGTGAAAATAAAATGGTGGGTCTATGATTCCACCACTCACGAGTTGCCACGTAACAAAATTGTGGCAAAGTTGTGAAAATAGTTGTGGTACTAGACTTACTCCTTAATAATGGAGGGTGCGTGCAAGTTGGATTTCTTTCAACCACACTTACCAAAGATAAATAACCATTTGGATTGACTTATGTTACATCTCACAAATGATCATGAAACAATTAATATAGCTCAACTGGTTGGTAGTCGGCACTTCTTACTGTTTCCAACCTAAACATCTAGGGTTTAAATCTCATCTTCCCCAATTATCAAATCATCATTTAAAAAAAAAAAAAGTTTTTAGGCGATTTGTTAAATCCTTTAAAAAAAACTTTATGCATGTTGGGAGAACACTAAGTTTATGACTTTGCATCCAACTATGTTATATTAACTACTCAATCTTGTCATCATTATCTAATGTGAGATTTCACTCACACGTGTATACCTTCTATGGGAACCACGTGTCAACCACACATGCTCATCCATGAGAACCTATACTTGCATGTCTATGTAAATCTTATGCCTATAAAGTTTGGTCCCAACTATACTATATTAATTACACTATTCTCATAATTACTTAATATAAGATTTCACTCATACATGTATACCTAACATATTACCAGAAGACTACGCCCGTCGAATCATTTACTAATATGCACAAGAAAAATGATATTCTATTATTGAAAGGTAAAGGTATCTGACAAAAGTATATGGACTTTGTTTGTCACTCTGATGGTCACATATCATCATCAAGAATTGAACCGATGGCTTTGTATTTTACCCCAATGTACATATACCATTTCAAGATCGGCCCCTATCATTGTCAGGCCTGTCTGTGTGTGTGTGTTCTGTGTGAATGCGCGTGCGGAAACAGAAACGCATTATGATGATGATGATCATATAGACTCAAGCTTAATGAGCCTGCGAGGTTAAAGCACCACTAAAATTTTGCTTTAGGAAAGTAAGATATGTATATCACTTTCAAGCTATATGAATATACCTTTAATATCCCAGCTGGAACTCACATTAGCTAGAGCCTGTTACATCACAAACTTTTTGTCCATATATATGAATAACCCTACAAGAGAAAGTAGAAAATGAAATGTCTTGGTTTTACAAATCATCTAATCTTATAAAATATCAACCTTTTTGACACCACCTGAAATTACGCTCCTCCCAAACTTTTATGAAATGAAACTTCTCTTCTTGAGGTTTGTATAAACGCAACATTTAAGTTTTTCCTAACGGCATATTTCTTTTTTTTTTTTTAAGAAAATCATTTTCATTATACATATTTCAGGGGTATCATATATCCACCAACCACGAATGAATATTTTGTTAATGGAATTATGGTTTGAGAGAGTATGCACTTAACAGTTGTATTTACACAAACTTCAAAGGAAAGTGTCATTTATACAAACGTTTCGGGGTACTGTCATTTCAAAAAATCTCAAAGAAAATGGTAATCTACCTAAATATTAATTAGTCCTCTATGAAAAATTTTGTATTGTAACATTCACATCCGAATTTATAACTTTAGCCAAATTTTAAAATAAAAATTCAAGGGACGTTACATTACATAAATATTTGTGAAAGAAAACTAGGAAAATAAGTGTCTCGGTTTTACAAATGATGTGTATCTTATAAAATAATTAGGCCTCTATGAAATTTTTTGTATTAGAACATTCCATCCAGTTTTTCGAACTTAAGTTTTTTTTTTTTTTTTTTAAAGTAATTTTTCCTCTATTTTAGCTATCTCAATTTTTAAATACAACCTACATATCACACTCTTTATGCTCTTATACATCCAATTAAAAAAATATTATTATAAATTCTTCTTTTTTTTTTTTTTTTGAGAGAGAGAGTGTGTTTGAATATACAAATAGAAGAAAAGTTTTGCAAAATATTACCGTGCTCTCAAAACTTATAGCATCCGTTTGCATTTTGTCTCAACTTATTTTTTTAAATAAATTTTAACAAAACTTTATTTATTTATTTGAAATATGTTAACTTTTGGCCTTTTGTCATACTTTTAACATATAAGCTACCAAAAGTTATATATTTTGTCTCATATTTAACAAATGACTCATGTTAATGGGTGCTCATGGAAAATATTAAAAGTTGTGAAAAAATCAATTGTTTTTTTTTTCCCTTTTTTCATAAAAATTTTCTAAAAATATTCCTTAAACCAAGCCTTTAAAACATCTATTAACTTTTCCCTTAACAAATAAACTACCGAAAAACTATGGGATTCCAAACATACACTAAGTGTGTGTTTGGATGGGGTTATTTTTAAGGGGATGGAAAATGGAAACAAAAAAATAGGGGGATTTTGAATAGTTGGGTTGTTTGGCTGGAAGGGAGAAGGGAGAATAATTTTGGTAGGATTCGAATGTTTTCTCCCCAAACCCACTATTTTGGGGTGTTTTATTTTCTCCCCTAATTAGGGAGAAAATGGGCGAGGGAGAGAGGCTTTCATGGGAACTTACCCATCAGCCCCTCTCCTCCCTCCTTAACTTTGGTTTCTTTTTTCTTTTTCCAAACTTTTATGTTCAGGTTTTTTTTTTCTCCTTATAAACTATTTATTTTTTATGTCACAAGGCATATGAATAAATTTATATAAACTATATTTTTTTTCCTTATATTTTTATTCTCAACCAAACAAAAGAGTATTCAATCTTTCTACTTTTCCATCATCCAACCATACACATGAAGGAAAACTAAATTTCTTTTATCCTTCAACTTTTCTATCCCTTAATTATCACATTCTATCTCCTCACTTTCCCATCCCCAACCAAATAAAACTTTAACATTTTGCAAAAAGTTAAATAGTGTAATTAAAGAGTCAATTGTAGAATATTATTTGATGATTCTTGGTTATGTTGCTTTTCAACTTGAGGAACAAAACAAAACTTGTGTAAGTTTTAAAGGGCTGGATGTTAATTCTCTTACTCTGGAAAGACAAATTAAGTTTGGCTGGCATGCAGTCTCTTATTCCTTCTACAACATATCACTTTTCCTGGTTTTTGTCTGATTATCGGTGTATATACCATTGTTTAAAATGTTAGGACCCTCATAAACATATACAAACTGTGGCATAGTTCTTGACAAACTTCAATTTGAAGAGGTTGATACCGTTGGAAATTAGTTCAGAAATCAATGAAAATGAAGGTTAGTGAGGGAGAAAAAGAATGAACATTAACCAATGTTGCAATGATCAAGGTACGGTCCTCTGGTGCCAATGTTACGCATTGGAAAAATAACAGTCCTCTCATAAATAACATTGTTGGGCATGCTAACCTAGCTAGCTAGGACAGTACACAGTGTCTGTTAACACATTGTTTTGCTCCTCCTTGGTAAGTTTGTTTTCATAAAAATGATGCATGATCAGTCCCTTTCCTATGATTTTGTAGTGTTTTCTGACTCTATATATTATTGACAACAAGAACTCCTTCGTTTTTATTTCCTTTGATATGTACAGTCAATTTGCAAGAGAGATTTTGGATTTTGTGTTTCTATGTATTCAGTATTCTCTACATGATTGCTGTCACAAATCTCAATGCAAGGCAGTGAATATGGTTGCCGTTAGATTCTTCACACAGGCAGTGAATATAGTTGGAAGTTTGTGAGTACTATACTTTTGGTGACCACTTGAATTATTTGATTTTTTTTTCCTCTAATTAGGGGGTGCAGGGATTAATTGATCTTATAAGAAAAAGAAGAAACAACAAACACTTGTGAGAGAGTTCACTAGTTAGGGACAGTAATTTTCCCATTTAGGATGTAAATGAGTACAGTTCTCTTGGTTGTCATTGTCTTCCGAGTAATTATTCAGTATTTTGGACAGAAAAATTATTACTTTCGAAATATTAATTAATTTTTTTCTATCTGTGTTTGTTTTTTTTTTTGTGTTTCAAATAAGGGTCTAGTTAATATGTGCTCTTAAGGCACATATTAAGCTATCCATTTTTGAAAATATTTTTTCAGGAATTGAAAAAGCTGTTAATACTTTTTTAATTCCCAAGAAAAATATTTTCAAAAATGAAAATTATTGTGTGCCCTTAGGGCACACATTAGCAAAATCCTTCAAATAATGTGTCCCAAATCACTCTTACCATGTGCAACATGTTTTGGAGAACAATATTCCCATTGCAGTGAGGGATATGAGTAGGAGAATCAATGTCCATCCTGATTCCTGTGCTATGTAAGAAACGAAAATGAACAAATGAACAGGACAATACTCATTGGATAAGTGGGGAGCCTAGCTAAGAACTAGTCTAGGTCAATACAATTGGTAGACAAGATATTTTCATTTGTGCTTCAAGTAAAAAAATTTACCTTATACCGTAGTATTCCCATAGAAAATTAGTTTAAATAAAACTATTACTTGTAAAAGAAAGAATATATTATATTTACTTTATTAAAAATTATTTTTCCAATGTGTAAATACAATAATTTAACGTGTAATACACACATATAGTGAGCAAACAAAAATCCTAAGAATAGAAAATTTTTATTCATATTAAGTCATTTGGGGAAAGAAACAAGAAATTCAAAATTAAAATACAACATTTAGAGGTGTGTATGGGTTGGTTAATTTGGAAGGTTTTTTTCAACCCAACCCATCACATGTGTAAAAATCAACTTAAAACATATTGGGTTCGATTGGTGGGTTGTGCTTACATATTTCATGTCTTATAAAAATTTGGACTTTCATTAATTATTTAATTAATTTTTTTAATAAAGTATTACAATTCACATAATATGACTAAACTATATTGCAAAATTCCAAATTCATCAAAACTAATTCTTAAAATACCAGAAAAAATCGAACTAAAAAAATTAAAAATAAGGTTAATAAAATAAACTTATATATAAGATGGATCGAGTTGGGTTAGATGGGTTGAAAAAACTATCAACCCAAATCCAACCCGACCTGAAACTCAAAATTAAATTTTAATCCAACCTAATTACCTACCAACCTGAGGCGTCATGTTGAGTTAGATTGGGTCAATTTGAATTGGTTTTGTTGAGTTGGTGAATTGAATGTACACCTTAGCAACATTAAGGTATGAAAATCTTGTTACTAGATTCAATCCCTATATGGTTGACAAAGTCCACAAAATGGTGCAGTAAACCTTTAATTTGACCTTTACTCTTTATGATACAACAGTCCAACTAAATAATATATGTTTAAGCTAATTCTACATTATATAATAGTCCAAAACTCCACTGAAGTAACACAGTTCTCTTATTATTGTATGATATATTGGTGACTTGGCATGTATTTTAACCAGCCATAGTGTAAACAGGTTCATTTAGGCTTATTAGACTAGTTAATAATATTGAGAATTAATATCTGACTTAGCTGTTTATATAATTTAATAATTATCATGTTCATTATTGTTAAGAAAATTATAAAATTAAAGGGTGAGACTTTAGAGTACGAATATCTATGTCACCAAAATTAAACTCATTAGTCTTTTCACGTGCCAACCCCCTTTAATAATAATAATAATTTTAATAATTATCATTAAAATCTATCCAACAGTTAGCTTATTTAGGTTGAATTGAGATGACTTAAAACAACTATTGCAGGAGAAAAGTATTAAGATTTAAGAGATATCTTTCATGTATAAGATGACTTCCTTTTAGGATTAAGGTATAATAAAGGCAAAATTGGAGAGTTCTTGTACGAGTTTTGTATGTATGTAATTTTTTTCATCTTTATTATTGCAGGAGAAAAGTATTAAGATTTAAGAGATATCTTTCCCTCAACTCTCCTAGATTTGTCACTTTTGTTGAAATTGACATTGATGGAAATATTACGTAAAAATTAAGGTAGAAGATAGTGGGAGGGGATTTTGTTGGATTCTATGAATTTAGGTTTAAATGTATTAGAACTTCAATTTGTAATGTTGGCAAACCATGATCAAAACGTTTAGTCTTGTTTTAGACTTGCTCAAAGTATGTTTATGTGTAAAGTTGGAATCGAGTGTACTGTAGGATTTACTGTGTAAATTTGTCTGGCTCGATCGATCGAAAATTAGACTCGATCGATCGAAGCTCGTGTAGATTGTTTTTCTACAGAATTTTCCAATTCAGCCCAAGCCCGTTTGACGTGTAGGGTTTTATGTTTTGCCCTAAGTATAAAAGGGAAAACTCTAACCACGTTTTGTAGTTGTTTTATGCTGTATGTATGAATCTCTTGTGAAATCTAGAGGTGCTTGCCTTCATACATACTTAGGGTTTCCAATCTCAAGATTGATGTCAAGAGCTTGGTGATCACTTCAGTTGCTGCATAAGAGCTTAAAAAAAATACAAGTGGTGTACTTGTGGTTGCTGTGTATCCAAGAAAGAAGTAGTCTGTGGACTCGGAGTTGTCACGTGGTCGTGGTAGTAAGTTTTATACTCAAAATAGCAACATGATGTTAGTGGTCTAAGTTGCTATTGTAAAACTTTAATTTTTTCATAGTGGATCTGTTTTACCTTGAGGATAGCTAGGTTAAATTCTCCCTAGGTTTTTCACCGGTTTGGTTTTCCTAGGTTATCATATCGTTGTGTTATTTATTTTCCGCACTTTACAATGATATGATATATTTGTGTTAACCTAGATTTGAATAATTTGACTAAGTAATCACTTGACTAATTAACTAGGTTAATCTGGTTGTGTTTTAAGGGGTTTAAAAACGTACAGATTTAAACTTTAAAGACGAAAAAGATACAAATGATGTAAACTGTACAATTATATATATGTTGTAATGAGTCATCATAACATTTTCTAAAATTATTAGTGATAATACATAATCAAGCTCCATTGAGACTTAAATAATGTCACTTAGTTGAAAAGGTTTGGCATAATTTTTTTTTTAAAATTTATTTATTAGAAACGAGGTTTGGCATGATTAATTTGCTTCTCAAAGTTGTCTTTTGCACAAGTATGATCAGTCATAATTCAATCTCAAATAATAAAACATAAAAGTATTGCATTTAGAACTTGATCTCCTCACAAGAGGTTATTGGCTCATTTGTGGAATAATAGTAAGATTAATGTTTATAATTGGTTTATACCTCTTTCTTTTACAAATAGTAAAAGTAAAATTCAATGCTCTGACGCAATAAGACAATGTACAATAGTTTTTTCGTACACAACCAATTATTATCCTTATGATTATTGTATTTCTTTCTTTTTGGTAAGCTGATTATTGTTGTATTTCACTGCTACGATAAAGGAGTCAAGACTAGTCCCCTACTTCTGCAGAACTAATTAATCGAAGTTTCACATGCAATATAGTCAGTGGTATAAGTACACTGCATAACTACTCACATGCAATATAGTCAGTAGTATAAGTCCACTGCATAACTACTGGAGCAAAATAGGGAAATGTGTCAATTTTACACCTTTAACTCCTAAAATTACCCACATCACTCAAATTAAAAATCTGTAAATTTGCAAATTTACTATGATAATTGTTTAAATTTACACTAACCGATACTATTCATTTTGCATATTTTTTTTAAATTTTTTCTTTACGTATTTCGAGATTAAAGAAAGAGAGTGAATGATGATTATTGTGTGTTAAAAAAAATCAATAAAAATTGATATGTTAATGTAACGTAGTGCGAAATAAATAATTTGATGTGAGGTTTTTTGAAAAACGAGTATATAATATAGAAAAAAGTAGATTCATAAACTAAAATAGACAGAATTTTTTGTACAAACTAACATGAATGCTTTTATCATAACTCGAAGTTTCACATGCAATACAATCAGTAGTATAAGTACACTAAATAACTACTGGAGCAAAATAGGAAAATGTGTCAATTTTACACCTTCAACTCCTAAAATTACCCACATCACTCAAATTAAAAATGTGTAAATTTGCAAATTTGCTATAGTAATTGTGTAAATTTACATTGATCGATACTATTCACTTTGCATTTTTTTTTTATAAATTTTTTCTTTACGTATCTCGAGATTAAAGAAAGAGAGTGGATGACGATTATTGTGTATTAAAAAAAATCAATAAAAATTGATATGTTAATGTAATGTAGTGCGAAATAAATAACTTGATGTGAGGTTTTTTGAAAAACGAGTATATAAAATAAAAAAAAGTAGATTCTTATACAAAAATAGACAGAATTTTTTGCACAAACTAACATGAATGCCCTTATCATAACTTGAAGGCCACAGGACAAAATGAAAACCAACCAACATGCAACTAAACCATTTATCTACATATATTTTTCAAAGGCCAAAACCTAGGAACAATTTCTTAAATGTTTTACCTTGGTTTTCAATTAAATTATATGATTGTATTAATAAATACAATACAAAATATGTTATTTTTGCAAGACTAATTAAATTAAATTATATAACGCATTCATTAATGCAATTCATATATATGCAGGGACTGAGACATACTAGGGCCCATGGGGCCTTGGCCTGAGTTGCAGAAAAAAAAATTGTAGATATATTAGGGCATAATTCGAATTTGGCCGAAGAAAAATAAAACTTAGCCCCTCTCCTCTCCAAAATCTTGACCACCTCCATAGATCATCAGTTCCTCTTAACTCAAAATCTTAGTTTTGCCCTTGTCACACGATAAATTGTACCTAAGTTTTATTAATTCTTGTAACAAAATGTTCTGAAAAGAAGTAAAAAAAGAAAGACAAAGGTCTGGAAAAGGCCAGAATTATTGGACCGCATTGAGGCCTCAGAGAGATATACAATTTGTAGAGATTGGTCATGCATGTTTGATTGGAGAGTAGCTGACAATCAACGAAAACAAAAACATTTAGGCAAAAATTCAAAACTGACCCTCTAACTTTCAGCCTTTTTCATTTCAGTCCTCTAATTTTCAGTTTTGTCATTTCAGTCCTCTAACTTTCAATTGTTGTCAATTTAGTATTCTGTTAACCATCTATTAAGTGTCTCCGTTAAATGAGCAAAACGCCGTTTTGGCTCTTTTTTTATTTTAAATTTTGGTAATTAAAAGAAATTAAAAAACTGTTATTAAAAAAAAAAAAAGGAAAGTTGAAGAAAGGAAAACTCTGTCTGTCTGCGTAGAACAAAGCAAAGAGAACATGAAGAAAGGAAAAGAACCCACGTGTTTGATTGATTTATGGATGCAAGAGACTGTGAAGAAGTTAGCAGCTTTATCTGAATCTGGCGAAACTGCGGCGGCACCGCCACCAAACACCAACGACATTGAAATCGGAAGCTACCTCTTCGACTTTCTCTTTGCTGCTCAGGACTCTTCCACTTCATCGCTTCTCTGGGCCGTGACTCTCCTCGACTCGCATTCGGAAATCGATCAAGCACGTGGGTTCTTTTCCTTTATTCATGTTCTCTTTGCTCTGTTCTACCCAGACAGATAGAGTTTTCCCTTCTTCAACTCTTTTATTTTTTATTTTTTTATTACAGTTTTTTTTATTTCTTTTAATTATGAAAAAAAAAAAAAAAAAAAGCCAAAATGGCGTCGTTTTTCTCATTTAACGGAGACACTTAACAGATGGTTAACAAAATACCGAATTGCAATAATTGAAAGTTAGAGGACTGAAATGATAAAATTGAAAGTTAGAGGACTAAAATAAAAAAAGACTGAAAATTAGAGGGTCAGTTTTGGATTTTTTCCAAACATTTAATGCATGCATGTGGCATAAACATGCAATATATATAGTAGTATTAGTATACTGCATAAGTAGCCACCTCCCTGTGAGACTGTGAGTCCGTACTTTATATATCATATTAACATAGCTCAGAAGCCATAGCACAGAATGAAAACCAATCCACATGCAACTAAACCATTTATTTATATATATATTTTTCAAAGGCCAAAACTTAGGAATAGTTTCTTAGATGTTTTATCTTAAGTTTTCTAATTAGATCGAATGACTATATTAATCAATACAATATAAAATATGTTATTTTTGCAAGAGTAATTAAATTCAATTAGTGGGTTCCAGTTAGTTCGACTGGTAAAATCTCTGATGGTTGTATAAGAGATCTGGGGTTCAATCTCCGCCTACACCGTACCAAAAACTGATTGGTGTTTTGGTCTGATAATAAATAGTTATATATTATCAGGAGCGGACGCTATAAGTTAAAACTCTTTCAAAAAAAAAAAAATTTCAATTATGTAACTTATTGATTAATGCAATCCATATGCAGACCATACCAGGACCTAAGGGGGACTTGGCCCGAGTTGCAGAAGAAAAATAATATTGTAAAAATATATATTAGAGCATAATTCGAATTGGGCCAAAGAAAAATAAAACTCAGGCCCCTCCCTTCTCCAAAATCTTGACATCTTCCGTAAATTATCTGTCCCTCTTAATTCGAAATTTTGGCTTCGTCTATGTCCACGTGGTGAATTGTATCTAAGTTTTATTAATTCTTATAAAAAAAAATGTTTTGAAAAGAAGAAAAAAAAAAGAAAAAAAAAGAGACAAAGGTCCGGGAAAGGCATGAATTATCGGACCCCATTGAGGCCTAAGAGAGAGATACGATCTGTAGAGATTGTTCATGCATGTTGGTTGATTGGAGGTAGCTGACAATCAACGAAATCAAAAACATTAAATGCATGCATGTGCATGGCATAAACATACAGGTTCTGGCGTTCTGCTAAGAGGGGGACACTGTGTCACTGTCACAGTGATAGATATAATTCTATTAATTTGACTTTTTTTCTTACCCTGGACCCAAGATTTGACTGACCCTGAAAAGAAAAATGTTAATTGGTATTCTTCACTTCTACCCCAAATAGTTAAAAATTTGTGTAATTATTGTGAACTTGACAATATGGGAATGTCTGAGAGTGCGACAGAATTTTATCAATTTTTTTTAATAGAGAGAGAGAGAGAGAGAGAGAGTTTAAATCAGTTCAAATATCCAAGGATGATTGATTACTCAATAGTCAATTCAATTGTAATAATTGTAACCCTCTTGAGTGTACAATATGATAAGGGGGCTACTCATCAAAATTAATGGGGCCATATCCTTTATTTTTACAAATAATAGTGATTTTTTTTTAATTATAATTTAGACTATTCAATTGATTAAGTTGTCTTTTCGCCAATTCTGACTAATAATATCAAGTTGTCTTCCTTCTCAAAAAAAAAAAAAAAAATGATTAATCGATCATTTCTTATCAGCTAGATAACTAACTGAAGTTTATAAATTCAATAAATAAATTCCACTATATATATGCTTGTTCATCATATTCACTGTAGAAATAAAACTAAAGATATAGATTACTTCACTGATTTAAGCATCTAATACCCTATCATAAGAGTGGTAGGGTTAATCATGACATATAGTAACTTTATCAATATATATTAGAAACTCACATCACATAAAAGTATAAAACTGCAATAACAATTAACAAATCCTATAAATTAATTGCACTAATTTACGTGAAAACTCCTCTTTTTTTTGCTTAGTTTTAACTAGCAATAATAAGATTACATATGATAATAACTTTGTTAAATTGTTAATTAGGAACTTATATCTTATTAAGCAGGGTCATAATGGATATCATTTTCCAATATAGCATTGGGTACCACACAAGGACACATGATTACAAAGATACACAAAAGAGTCACTACCAAGAAATTAAAGGGATTGAGGAAGGAGGGTGGGTGGTCACGAAGGTGTAGGTTCAGATAAGGTTATCCGTAGAGAACACAATCACACAAACACATGAACACAGGCAACTAGAGAATTGAGACTTCAAATAAAAGGTGTAGAATTAAGATCAAGTATTGCTATGTGAGTATGTGATTCCTACTTCTTTATCATCTGTTTTAAATTTGGACCCTGTTGGCATGTATGATGCTAGATTATCTTCTATTTGTTACTTTGTTTACCAAAAATATATATACCTAAAAATATCACGGTAAAATCTATTGCACATATGTCCAATGTCCATATACACAGTTGAAAAACAACTAAAATCATGTCTTCAATACATGATTTCAATCATTTTTTACTCAATTGTACGGACGTGTGTGCAAGTTGGTGTGTAATTAACTAATTAACACTATTCCAAAATATTATAAGGAACCTTGTGGTCTGTACCACAGGAAAGTGGCTTCCATACATCCCAATGAATCGAGTCAAAAACAGAACTAGAGGCATGCTAAAGATGAAAAGATAGCCTTTATTGTTTGGCTAAAGGACACACATCACACAACTGGTTTGTAGAATCTATGTTAGCTAGGTACTTTGTTATAGATAGCATTGAGTTTAGAATAAGATGGGTGACCTAATCTATAGTGCCACATATCAAAAGCAACATTGTGAGCACCATGAACAGTTTTATTATGCATATTTACATATGAAGATATACTAGAATCAGCAAGAGCACAGGAACTAGATGATGCTTCCAGTGGTTAAGCTCCTGGATGATGCAATATGTAGATTAAAAAATATAGCAACAATGCAAAGCTTTAGCCAAACAATAAAGGCCACCTTTTGGTAAAGGTACACAACACATTGTAAGTATCAAGAAGGCTAAAGGTCAAATTAGTGAAACCAGAGAATGGAGGCTAAAAGTCGAATTAGTGAAACCAGAGAATGGCTTGCTATCGAGCAATGGCGGAGTTAGGATTTCAGTTTAGAAGAGGCAAAATTAAGAACAAAATTGAAATAAAGAAATTCAATAGATTAATTAAATCTATAAATTTAAACATGTAATTTGATTACTTAAAATATGCACAGAACTTCTGCGCCAGAGGTATGAGACGCATGTGTGGGACCCATATATCAGCGAGACACGCGTCTCATACGTCTGCCACGTTAAAACCAGTTGTAGAGACGGGTTGTAGCAATAAAGTATAGGGTGGATAGACAACGAAGCAAGTGCAAAGAACTCATGGCTGTAGCTTACGGAAGAGAGTTTAGGTAGGGTGGGCTACGTAGGTTTGCCAGCCCATAAAGCCTTTTTTGTTTGTTTGTTTGTAATTCTTTTTATGTAATTTTTAGGCTATCTTGTGCATGAACTATGTACACGACATGTCCAACTGTAATAACCCAAATGAAGCCTCAAGTCTTAGCAACTTCAAACCCAATTCTACTCTCTTTGTGATAAGCCTCTAGTAAAAGAACACTCGAGGCAACTTCAACACTTATCCTTGTCAAGACTCTGCTTCATTAATTTTTTTAAATGGGTATTTTTTTTCCTTTTCATTTCGTTTCTTCGATCTTTCTTCAAAAGCCTATCCTTTCGTTTCTTCGTTCTTTCTTGCTCCATACTAGTTTGATTATTATGCTGAGCCACTATATACTAATGTCAGTTAGGGCCCGTTTGGATTAAGAGGAAAGGGAAGGGGAGTGGAGGAAAGTAGTGTAGAGTTGGCTGAAATCCTAAACTAAAATCCGACCCAGAAACCCGACGGCCCACAGCCCGACCCAGAAACCCGACAGCCCATCGGGCTAATAGGCGGCCCGGCCCGTTGTTATTGAGGCCCATGAGTAGCCCACTAGCCCAGTGGGTCAGGCTGTGGGCTAGTTTTTATGCCCATGGGTACCCGGTGGGCTAGCCCAGTAGCCCAACCCGTTGCCCAGCCCATTGGCCTAACCTATTGGCCCATCCCAATAACTCATAATTCATAACAAAAATATATAGGAAGTGTATGAAGGATTGATCTTGAGATATTATAGAGGAATTTCTTAAGAGAACTCCCTCAACTACTAAGATACTCAAAGTAATTGTGCTAAACTTAGTTTACTAAATATATATTTTTCTAGTAGTTTAGCAAATTTGAATTAACCATTTGACATTTTTTTTATTAAAGATAAAAATAAAAAACTATTTAAAGCCTTAATAAAAAAAATTAAATAGGTTTCCATCAACAAAACAAAAAATTAAATAGATTTGACTGTAAAAAAATTTGTAATTAAGTATTAAATTCTTTAATTTTTTCCTTTAAAAAAAATAGATTGATTATTCCTTTATAAAAAATTGATTCTTTCCTTATAAAAATAATAAAATAATATGTTAATACAAGCTCATGGGTAGCCCATTAGGCCCAACTCGATTGTCCACCTCGCTAAAGACAAAATGGGCATTGCCCATGGGCAGGGTCATGGGCTGAGGTTTTCTCTTTCGGCCCAGCCCGACCTGGCCCGTTAACTAGTTAATAGCCCATTGTGCCCATGGGCCAAGTAAAAATGGGCCGACCCGGCCCATTGATGACCCTTAGCTGAAAATAGGCTAATTTTGAATCAATTCTACTCTACTCCCCCTCATTCCCCCTCAATCCAAACAAACCATTAAAGTTTTGCCTCATTATTTTTTCAGTTTTAAATTCTTGGATCAAGTACTGCTATCTGACTCCTCTTACTTTATGCTTCTCAAAAAAAAAAAAAAAAAAAAAAAAGACTCCTCTTACTTTATCATTTGTTTTAAATTTGGGCATGTATAATAACTGATAAGTATTTACTAGATTATCTTCTGTTATTGTTACTTTATTTTCCAAAAATTACAAAATAGTCCAACCACTGATTTTGATACCCAATGTGCAAGCATTATAAGTATCAGAAAAAATCACTGATTTTGATATCAAATAAGTGTTTTCTAGTGTTTGGTAGCATAAAAAAAAAGAGTCAAATGAAAAGTATCTTTAAGATTGCTATCAAACATAGAAAAATGTAATAGTTTTATAGAAAATATTTTAAAAAAAATAAATCATTTTCTAGATAATATTATCGCCAAAATAAACAAAGCGTTATGTTTTAAATCACTATATTACACTTTTTTTTAGAGAGTTTCACATATAGTAGATAAAAATATGATATCACATAATTTTCTCCTTTTAAATGTTTTTAATCTTTGTTTAATATAATTTTATCTTTTTAGTACACTAGAGACAGTTTTTTACTTCTGAAAATTGGTGATTAGTATAATATCGCTTTTACTTATTCCCGCTACCATTATTATATATAAATCACATATTTTCACAAGATACCACCTGCAATATTGGAGAGGATATTTATTAATTTCAACCTTAGGTTTGAGGGTAATTTAATACCAACTTTCATCCACGTTTATTAATGGCATTCGGGATAAGCTGAGGTTACTATCAAATTATATGTTTTTAACAAAAACGTGAAACCTCATGAAGTTTTAAATTTGACATTTAACTATTATCATACTATTTTACAGGTAAACTATTAATTGTAAAATACTTAGTATTATTTAATATGAAAAAATATTTTTTTTTTAGAATACTAAGTATTTTAACACACACACAAGGGGAGAGGGGGAAGGTATGAAAATACATTTTTTGAATATACATATTTGTCATTTTCATGAACAGCTCACCATTTATGTTTTACATATATTAATGGTTTTATTTTACACATAAAATAATGGGATGAAGTATGGCATACCCCCATTTTCTAGCCCATTGACTAAAATCATCACTAGTATATTCAATTGGATTTTTCCTAGGGATGGCAATGGGGTGAGACGAGGCCGAAGGATGGGGTCTTCGTCCCCGTCCCACATGGTTTTGTCTTGCCCATCCCCGCCCCGCCCCGCATGACGGGGAAAACTTTCTCATCCCATCCCCATCCCTTGGGGCCCCGCGAAGCCCCGCTCCACCCTGTAAAACTCTATTTTTTGTTAATTTTCCCTACAACTAGTACAATTTTTTTAATGAAACCTATTTCATTGATAAAAATATACTTGAAATTACAACTAAATTTATCCCGTCAAATCAAATCAATTTTTAGAAAAAATTGAATAATATATCTAAGTGTTTAACAAGACAATCATAAAAAATAAAAAATAAAAACAAAAAAAAACTCATAGTATAACACATAACAAAATAAAGGCAGAGAACCACATTAGGTAGAATAAAATAAGCTAATATTGATATATTTGTTTAAATAGTAGGGTTTTAGAGTATAAAAAATTTACAATTATAACTCTTAGCAACGCGGAGCGGGGCGGGGTGGGTCTAAAAAGTCTAAACCCATCCCTGCCCCGCCTCGTGGTGCGGGGCTAAAATCTTGCCCTATCCCCGCTCCACCACCTTTGCAAGGCAGGTAAAACCCATGCGAAGCGAAGCGGGGAGGGGCGGGTTAAGCGGGACGGGAAAAAATTGTCATCCCTAATTTTTCCCATTAGAATTACCATTTATAGCTTTTTGACTTTTGCCAACAAATCAAATATAAATGTCTCTCTTATTCATCTTTACTTTAATTTTGGGTATAGAAGAGGTTTCCCCTATAGAATTACGAATTTGTTATCCCCAATTCACCCATTATATATAGGCATAAAGTAAAATTTTTCCTAGTAGTCACTGTGGGAGGCCAGAAAGCTTGATCCCATTGGGCTTGAGCCGAGGAACTTAAAAGGCCCAACCATCAACACATTAAACTAAAGTGGGCCTAGGTAAACCGAAAGAAAGAATTGACCGAAGAAGCAATTGGTCCCAGGAAGGTGCTCACAGCTAACTGGAACCCACATCACTACATTACACTAACATCCTATGAGCACTACAGTAAATCACTACATTACACTAACATGCCTTTCTCAATTCGTCTGCCAGTTTCTTGTATTTCAACTAGTTACCAATTTTTGTGCCTTAATGTTCAATTTATTAGGGTCATTAAAAAACAAAGAAATGAACAAAGTTTTCATTAATAACAAGTTGTTAAAAATTAAATATCTCCCCCAATATAAGTCCTCACCAATTCCAAAAATGTAAAAAATCACAAAGTTTCCTTGCTTGAAATTAAAAGTTACAATATAACTCCTCACCAATTCCAAAGATAACCTAAAATATGCAAAATCTAATGACTTCCAAGTCCAAAAGATGATCAAAATATAAAATAAAACCGCAATGGTATACACAAACTCATTTCATATAAGATTCTATGACAGCAGAATGAACAACGGGCATTAGTGTGTGTAGAAATTTGTTGTCTTTATAACCCCACATAACCATGCTCTGCAAAAGGTAAATTTGACAACAGCTAACAGCTCCAAAGCATGCACTTTTTAATTATCAAGCTGCAAAGAAAACATTAAAGAAGTTTACTTCATATTCGTAAGTTGTAGAAAATGAGTTAAGAACAAGCATCCAATAAATGTAGAGGTTGGAATCATATATGTATAGGAGGACTGACTTGACAACTTTAAATTCTGAAGCAATTTCTCCACCATCCCTCTCTGCTGTACCCCACTCTTAAATTCTGAGTTCATAATTCCATTAGCAACAACAATGACTGTAGATGGAGAGGTGGCGTTGACCTACAAGTCAATAAGATTTTTACAAGATAGTATCAGGAAGAAGTTTCTGAAAACAAGGTTGCAGCATACGATATTAAACATGAGAAGGTTAGGGTGGAATAAAAATTTAAAAGACACACACACATTGGAAACAGGGAACTGTCTAACCCAACTTCAATAAAGTAGTTTCTCAAGAAGTATACCCAAACACGACCATTTAAGCCAACCGCTATCTCAAATGAAAGCTTCTTCCCTAATGCATCAAGAACTGGACATGTTGGCGAGCTCAGGAGCCTAGAGACAAGAGATATATCATTACAACAGAAAGAAAATTTCAAGCTTTATAACCATGATATATGTGGGCTGCATAAGTTATGTTTTCCTATCAAATCAAGGAAAAAAAAGAAATAAATAAAAGGTAAATTGTACTTTAGGTATCTGAGACATAAAGTAAGTTTGATTTTGGTCCCTCAAATTTAAAAAGTTCAACATGGTCCCTCAATTTATATATATATAAAATTTAATTTATTGAAGGAAAGACTGCCACAAGATAGCCTAAAAATTACATATAAAAAATTTCAAACAAACAAAAGAGACGTTATGGGTTGAAAAACCTAGCCCACACCACCCGGATTCTCTTCCATAAGCTACATCCATGAGTTCTTTGCACTTGCTTTGTTGTCCAGCCGCCCCAATCCACCCCATACTTTATTGTAACGAGTGGGTCTCTTCCTTTCCAAAACCCCAAAGCCAACAGTGCCTAACTTGTGCACACCCATACCCCCATTGGAAATTGGGGAACACATTGTATTCCAATCCACTAAAGGAAATTTGAACTTATCTCCTGGACCACTCCATAAAATATTCCCCTGCAACCTTTCCAACCTATTTCCCACATAAGAAGGAATGGTAAACAAAAAAGCATGGTACATCCGTAAACTCAAGAGTTCAGGGGTGTCAACCTTCCTCCTTTCGAAATTTTTTTTTTCCAACCCAATAATTCCCACTCAATTTTTCTCTTAAGGTGACGATTAAGTCTCTCCTTTAATGGCTCTTAGGTTGATGTGATATTGTTCTTGTTTGCAGCTGCTTACTGCTTGTTCTTGTGATTGTACCTTCTCTGTTTGGTTTTCTTCTTGGCAATGAAATTGGCATTTTTCTTTTTAAATGAGCTACTATGATGATCCCTGCAATAAGCCACACACCATCGCATGTGTGCTTCCCTTGGTGAGGGTTTAGAGTGGTGGTGGTGAGCTTTGTCTTGCCAGTGGCAATTTTAGGTGAGGGGCTTTGGGAGTTCACGGTGGCTGGAGATGGCAGGAGAAGAAAAGAAGAAAGAGAAGAGACAAGACAGAAAAAATTGGGGGGGGGGGGGGGGTGGCTAGTGCCACATCAACAAAAAAAAAGTCTGCATCAGCAGTCTTTTCAGCATGCCATTAGTCGTGTGCAAAAAATTAGTAGGGATTTAAATTTCACCTTTCAAAATTTTGGGGGAGCAAAATCGAACATACCATATATTCCAGGATCACAAAGTAAAATTTACCCAAAAAAAGATGTGCTTCACAGCGACCATGTGTTCAGGCGCAAGAGTGTTTTAAGAGATCTATCAAGCATTAAATATGAATTAAGGGGGAGCTAAATTCTCACATTCTTGACAGACCGGTTGAAGATTCAAACATATAACCATCTTTAAGTTGGCCAAATTCTGCTGCTTTCCCACTGGCTGTAAAATGAAAAACAAGATAACAAAAAAATCAGGAGATTGCCAAAAATATCAAATCAACAAGAAATGAAACTAACAAAGGGTCAGAACCATGACATATTTATGGCGCACATCAATCACAATTTTTTTTTCAATAAAAACCAACCATCAGTGCATGAAAGCTCTGGATTCATGCCAGGGTTTGCCTTCACAACCCGAACATAGATCAAAGTACCTGCCTGCAACACAATACATTAACAAAAAGAAAATATTTCAGAAACATAATACACATCAAGCAAATAACTATATGAATCAACCATTACTTCCTACCTACATATAAAACAAAAGAAAGAAAATATTGGAATGAACAACCAGCGTTCAAGAATAGAAACTGTTGGTGATTTCAATACTATGATCAAATTTCTTCTAAATTATAAAATTTTGAAAGCCCATATCTTTTAAATCATAACAAAGAACTCACTATGGTCTACAACCGACACTCAGAGCATTCAAATAAGAAAAGAAAAGGTTCATACTATTTAACTCATAAACATCATCCAGAAAGTGTAGAATATTCCTTACTAGCTCCTAAGTTATTTAAAAGCTTTGATTTCTACATTAAGAAGAGTCACTGATGCAGGACAACCAGACATAAATAATATTAAATAATAATTTTCTTGCATCTCCCGCATCAGTCACTGCATTTAAGCCCACAACCCCACCCTGCATCTCATTCTTATGGAGGAAGAAGTACCATTTGAGCCAGAATTCATTGGCAGCAAAATCAAGACCAACTATTCAAATTGCCATTAGTGCTAAGTGAGAAATATTAGTTTTCTTGCTTTATTTTCCGATAGAAAGGCCTCTAGAAACTAGTAAGACCTTCCATCTTTCTCTCCCAATGTTACAACTAAGACGAAAAGAATAACAATAATGTTGAACAAACAAAGAACCTACTTCCCACACAACATGCATAGAGTACACACCTCAAACTTTGGTATGTTTCTCCTAGTTCCTCCTTCAAATGCAAGCACGGGCAAAAATGCCAATGCAGGTCCTTTTATGTCCACAAGAAAGTTCTGTAAATGAAAGAAAAAAGGATCATAGAAAGGTATTCATAAGTTCATTAAAGCAGAAAGAACTTTTTGACATTACATACTTCAAAGAAATTGACAGCAAAAGGCTGGTAAATTACATAAAAAGAGAGTATGTCACTTGGAAGGAGACCATGGCAGAACATCTGCAGGAGACATTAATCCCTAAGGGATAAAATCCCTAGCATCAATATCTCCACAACACATTAAACGCCTACAAAAAAATGGATAAATACAGGTATTATCACCTCCCAAGTGATAGTATCTCTTCCAAATTGGTCATTTCAAGTTGAAGATTGGGCAATTCTTCTTCTTCACATGGGTAACAATTAAGGGACAAAATGGCTGCTTGATTTTAAAAAGAAACTAATCTAAAACAGAAAGAAGTTACTACTAGCATTAGAGAATTAATGACACCAGATTCAATGATGTAATCAAGTGAAGTTTCTTACATCTGCTTTAGAGTCCACCACAATTCCAAGAACAGAATCCCCTGCATGAGGCTCATACTGTACAAAACAAAAAATTACAACATCAAAAGAAAAGGAAAAGGAAGAACAATTAAACAATTGGAATCCATGTGAAATAACTAAAAAATATGAACACTTTACTGATCAATTTCTCCCAATGTAGCTAAAAGAATAGAAAGACCGCTGAAGTATAAAACACAAATAGAAAGAGAGGTCCAATTCAATACATGGTCAAAATAATCACCAATTAGCACATAACGTAAAACAAATGCCTCAAAAGTAATCTAATCTACTTCTCTCCCCTCCCCCTTACCACCAAAAAAAAAAAAATAACTGCAACTATTTGGGGCAGTAACAACACCTTATAATAAAACATATTCCATAAGGCATCGTGGCATAAAATATATAAACCCCATCACTTGCTGCTTCAACACTGCTGCCTACTATAATACATTGCAATTCACTTTGCTATCATAAGCATTTTCAGATTGATGTGCACACTAGGTAAGGTATCTGACTTCTATGGCGTAGCATAGTAGTCATGAGTCATGACCATACACTTCGAAAAGCAAATTCAAAGATCACTATCAACCAAGAATGAAAAAGTGCATATATTATTTTATATCCAGCATACTTTATAGTGCCTTACTCACCCTTTTCTGCGAGCTCTCAACCCAATATTTGTTTGGCTTTGAGAATTTAAATGTCCCAGCCTTCATGACAGAAAGAACATCACCGTCCTGGAAATTTACCCAATATCAATTATGATGAACCACTAATCAACCAAAATGAATCAGAAAAAAAAAAAAAAAAAAATACTACAATGTTTTTTAACAATTGTTCACGCATATAGGAAGAACAAAAATAATAAAGCCCCATGCCCATTTCACTTTTCTATCACATTTCAGGGCTCTACAGCCACAGATAATCGACGGGAACAAAAACACAATTGGGTACTCACTCCAGCACATACCGTGGATAGTAATAGTACACCATTGATTCTGGTAGTAGAAGGACAAGACAACAATTAAAATGTTGGGTTGTGAACTTGTGATGGTGGCAGAGTTTCACTATTTCAGATACTTATATGCATTATAATCTTCAACCACAATCAAAAACCCAATTCTCAAAATCATCTAGATAGGCCTCATTATCAATATTTAACATAATTTCCCAAAACGCACTCTTTCTGTTTGTTAAAATGTCAATATAAGTACTCTTTATACTTTCGCAGTCAATTTGGTCCAATGGTGCTTTTTTTTTTTTTCATAGTATGCATAATAATCTTCAAACACAAAATGGGCAAAAACCCAGTTCCCAAAATCATCTAAATAAACCTCATTATCCATGTTTATCATAAATTTCCCAAAATGCACTCTACCTGTTTGTTAAAATGTCTATACAAGAACTCTTTGTATTTTCAGGGTCTATTTGAAAAAGAAGTAAGAAGTAAAAACCATAGGCTAAGCACAGACCTGACGGAGACTGCTGCCGAGCTTAATGGTCTGGTTAGACATGGTTGAGAGATCGAGACCCTCATCACCTGGTATCTAAACAATGACCCAAATGATAATTATAAGCTTGCTTAATAATCCAATACTAATTGTAAGCAATGCACATAATCGAACTAGAGACACAGAGAGTATATACTCACGACGAATTGGTCGACTAGGCTCGTCGGCGAACTAGACGGTTTGTTTTCCATTACGTGATTTTAGAGAAAGCTTGCGAGACTTTGATTTTCAAGAAGAGTCGGTGATTAGAAGCTTGCGGCGCTGTGCAGAGAGCATAAAGACGGGGGGAAATCGCGGGAAAGAAAAAATAAAAATAATTAAAATGGCAACATATATTTAAACCCTAATTATTATTATCTTTATTTTTTTGGATGATCTAAAAAATTTCAGTAGACAATGTCTAGCCTCTTAGGTGTCTAGCATGGTGAGCTCATAATAAAATGTACTGTGGCAAGTATTGAAGTGCAAAACACTGTTAGTAGCATTGTGCGGCAACAAGACTAGGAGTGCCATTATAGATAGGGATAATGATTGATTCTATGCATTGTTGTGAAATGGTCCAGTGTTCTTAATGTTTATTGTGCCTAAGCAGATTGTTTATTGGTTTTACAGGCAATGGATACGGCAAAGAAATTATATTCACATGCCCCGAAGGATGATGTAAAAAAATTGGAGAAGGAAGTGAGTTCTAAGCTAATTACAACTAAAACAGTGGATCAGTTTTACAATGTTTTGAGTGTTATCTGACCCTTCTTTTTCCCAGGTTGATGAGTTGACCAAAAAATTTGTCAAGTCTGCAGAGGATATGTGTAAGGCAAAGGAGAAGGAGATTACTGGAGGCTGAGATGCAGTGTCCCATCTGCACTCTGAGTTTATTTTGCAGGAGTACACAGCTTTTAAAAATCTCCATCTTGGTGACTACCCCTTAATATCAGAATACTTGGTGCTTGATTCCATGATAAAGTGAGCTTATGCCATGTTTCTTTTATAGTTAAATATATTTGAGGTCAGTGGAAATTGTCAATCGCATTTGCAGCTAGATGGCAGTTTCAGTAAAAAATCATGTAGAAACATTTTTGATGTGACAAATATTTTCATTTATATTTTTAAGAGCTTTGGAAAATTTTCTGGAGCCTGGAGGAATTGCCAATGATTTAAAAAGGACATGAACCTCAAATGTTGTAACCCATCTGGGGCATCTGACTGTCTAGCTTTGGCATATTAGGCAGTGCTTATAGCATTTTTTGTTCTGGTAGTTGGAGTTAACATGCAGTAAATTTGGCTGCATAAATAAGCCACCAAGAAAATCTAGGACTATAACACAACTTTGCCACAACTTTGATGTGGGAGACTGCAAGTGGTGAGTACATTTGAAAGTGATAAGCAACTAGTCACAGTTCACCACATAGAATAGTTGTGAAAAAATGATGTGATAAAGGATGTCCACTGATTCAATTCATGCTTCATGCTTGCAAACATTTGCCTTGAACAGTAACCATTTCAAGGTATGATTTGCTATTTGGTTCCAACGCATACTTAATGATCTCAATTGCAATTCAAATTGCGTCGGTCCCAATCTTGTTATGTATTTGTAGGAGCAGCTGTGGTCTTTTTTTTTTTGGTTGTTGTTGATAATGTCAAAGGAACAAAATTACAAAGCCTCTAACCAGTACAAAGTTTTCCTCCAATCAAGTTTGAAGAAATCTCCTTCAACTCACTCCATGAAGATTCATAATGCTATCAACGTGTATTACTAAACAAGTCATATAACTCAATAAATAGGTCATATGTGATATGACAAACTTTACATGGATAGTTTAATGAATTGTCATATAGTGTTAGAAAATTTTTTCTCCAAACCCATTGGGAGGCAACCTCCTACAAAACAAAAGGTGGGAGAGGGGGGAGAACACACTTGAAATGGCTTTTAAGAGAATGATTTTGAATATTTTGAAGGTCATTTATTGAAAATCATTCTCTTAAAGCCCATTTCTTCCACTTGGGTTCCTAGAATTTTATCATTCATTTTGAAATGAATGAATTAAATTTTATCACATCGTCAACAATTTAAATAGATATCGAATCGATAAGAGACAATTTGATGATGTGATAAAATCCAATTAATTCATTTCAAAATAAATAGATATGATTTTAAGAACTCTACAATGAAGTTACTTGAAAATTCTTGAGAATCTTAATCCATCTGAAGCTTGATGGCAAATGAAGTAAGGTTTGGCCAGCCTTATGGACATATCAAATCAAGGAAACTACAAAATGTGTCACCAGTAAGGTTACAAATCTAACACTTTCTTTTTTCTTCTTCTTTATTGATGTTGATTGAAGGGTTGGGTTGGCATGGGTTATAAATATTTTTTCTTAACTTGGATTGTACCCAGCTCGTGTAAGCAACATTTTAAATCTAAGTCCAATCCAACCCATGGTATTAATAGTTAAAAAAATGGATTTTTTAAATGTGTTAATTCGATTTATTATTGTATTATGATACTTAGTTTTCATTAAATTGAAATATGATGTCTAATTGTTAAATTATAATACTTTTTTTGAAATATTAGGTTTACAAAGTTGAATACTAATTCTTTTTTATTATTTGGCCTAAGAAAAGAGTCTCAACTTGCCAACCAAAATTAACACAACTCACCCTATGTATTTGTTCAAGAGTTACTATGACTTAGTATGGATTGGAAATTTCTCAATTTGAAGAGTTTGGGGTGGATTAAGAAAAATCATAATCCCATTGTAATCGAAGTCATGCATGCCCCCGGTCTCTAGGGTTAATATTTCCTCTTTTGGGTAAGTAAATTTTAAAGCATAGCTCCGTTTATTTCAATGTAAAGTATTTTTAGCTAAAGAGATGGGTAAGTAATTATTACGAGTATATTTTGTTATTTTTTTTACTAATTGTTTTGATTTTTTCAAAATTTATTGGTTCAAAATGTTTATGTTCATTATGCTTGTAAATAATAAGTATAATGTTTATTCTCACCAACTTCATAAAGATATGTCTTCAAAGAATAATAATAATATATGTAAATTACAGATTACACACCATTATGTTTGCCCAAATTTTCAATTCAGTTGTAACTTAAAATTTTTTATATATATTCATTTTAGTGCATTTGAAAACTAAACTTAAAAATTCAAATGCGTAAGTACAAATACTTGAAACGTCCAAAATGGCACTTAGATTTTTTTTTTTTGGTGTGTGTGTGACTTTTAAAAGATTGGAGGTGATTTTAGAAATTTTGAGACATATTGTGGCCATTTTGGAAATTTTAGAAGGTATTTTCAACATTTCAATGGTTTTAGGGGCAATTTTTTTTTTTTTTTTGGGGGTCATTTTAGTGGTTTAAAGGGGAATGTTTTAAAGATAAGAAAAATGACATTTTTTATAAAATGTTTTACGCCAAAACAAACAATCCCAAATATGAGAAACATGAACTAATTTAGAAGATGAAATGAGAAAATGAGATAAACATTTTCCAAAATATGTTTTATGCTGAAAAAAATGACCTATATTTCCCAAACACTTAGAAGATTGAAAAAATGAGGAAAACAACCTTGGCAAGTCTAGTTAGAGCAATAGGAGGAAGTTAGGGAATATTTTTAGATGCTCCCAGAGTTCCTCTTGCATTCATGGTTAATCTCACTAATAAAATCCACCATGAATGTGTGAGGGCGCATCACGTTACTGTACTTTGAAAGTACCTAATAATTACTCGAAAATTAGACTCATACTCAATTAATACTCGGGCTTAGGTTTGAGATTTGTCAAAAATTTCAAGTCCTCACTGAAGAGCTGGCTCAAAATGTAACAAATTTTCACTTGAGAAAGGTGAACTAATTTACAACTACTGGGTACCAAAACCTTTACAATTTAAAAACAGGATTTAACATACTTCAAGATGAAGTATTCCTCCAAACATCTATACATACTGCCTACTTCAAACTATGTTTCCTTCCGCTTACCAAAAATAACCTCTTTGGTCACAAGCTTTATACCCCTCACCCAAAGTTCAGCTGTTTCATACCCACCCTCGCACACAAAATGCACCTCCTTGTTCTTGGTAGTCACCACCCTAAAAATACCAGGTTCGTCAGCATCACCCTTACTCTTCCTATTCTTCCTAAAGGCATGACTAGGCCCAACCTCTGCATCCCGACAAATCACATTTCTCTGGCTTGACTTTCCCCATTGCAACACCCCTGCAGACCCCACCATTCTCATCTCCTTTTCATGTGGACTTCCTTTGCCTCCCTTAGTGTGCTTTTGTACTTGGGCACCACCCAAGACTAATTTGCGCGCAAGCTCGTCTAGTAACACACTCTCTGCATCATTTTTCCTGCCAACGATTTTCCTTGCAAGTGAGAGGGCAGTTTCACCTCTAGCATTCTTAATATCGCAATTGGCCCCATGTGAGATCAAGAGCTCACACATTGAACCATGGCCTTCCTTGGCAGCTAACATGAGTGGAGTGTAACCATCCCCATCAGGGACATTTACATCATAGCCTCTACTGGTAAGCAATCTAACCACATCCAAGTCACCACGTCGAGCAGCATAATGTAAAGCATAGAACCCTCCTGCATTGCGATTGCCCTTTTCTAGGGCAAATTCTAGCATTACCTTCTCAAACAAGTCACGATTCTGATTTAACTCAGATAAGGTGATTGCAGTTTCGCCAGATTTGTTGTGCAGCTTTACATCAGCCCCTGCATAGACCAGCAACCTGAATGCTTCAACATGACCCTTCAGAGCAGTAATCATGACTGCTGACAAACCATTTTCGTCCTGATAATCAAGATTAAATCCTCCCCAACTGATCAGAATTTCCAAAGCCTGAACATCACCAGCTTGGGCTGCAAATATTAGTGGACAGAAAACAGACATACTTCCAGATCTTGGTATCTTTCGAGTTTTGATTACATCTAATACTGCTTTTTGAAAACCAAGGGACCACCTGTTTGATCCAGCAATTAAACTTGCAGACTGACCAACAACATTGACCAAGCCAAAGTCAGCACCAGCCTTGGTCAACACTCTGAGACACTCTTGATGCTTATATTTTGCACAGATCATCAAGGCCGTGTCACCACAATCTGTTTTTGAGTTTAGATCACAACCAGAGTCAATTAGGCATTGAAGAATGGTGGATAATCCAAGACGAGCAGCCATGTGTATAGGGCGAAACTCAATTTTCTTGGTTGTCTTAACAAGGCATTCTACATTGGAACCACAACTTAAGAGCACCTTAACAGCCCCTTCATTGCCACATAGGATAGCGTGGTGAAGGAGGGTTCTTCCATAATGAGGAAAATCAGAAGAGTTTTGTTGTAGGAGCATGCGCAGAATTGCACCACTCACTTCAAAATACTCCACTGCACACCAGGTGATGGCGTAAGGCTCTGCCAACCCTGCACCTACTCGAAATTCTTCCCCTGTAGCCATGTCCCAAGACCATGCACCCAACTTCACTTTGATGTCCGTCCTAGCTCCAGCCTGTTTTTTACATTTTAGGAGACAGATCAAGGTGAGGAGAAGAAAACAAATATTAAAAGAAAAAACAGTGATGAGTCTGTCACTATCTTTATCCAATACAGAATCTGCAGTACAGATCCTATCACAAAGTATGAATATAGCCAAATTCTCATGCAGCTCTAGAAATGTGAAGCATTGGCTTGTCATTCGCAGGTACAGATCCAGCTGTAATGGGTACTTCATCAACATCACAGAGGGACCTACACCTTTAATGGTTCTAACAGATTTATGAATTTGAGACAAATGACCAAATTTTCATCTTATTCTCCTCTCCCCCCCAAGCATTACAGACATTCGCACTGGCTTGTCATCCAGCTGTAATGTCTACTATACCAACATCACAGAGGGACCTACCCATTTAATGAGCCAAACAGACTTTCGAGTAAGAGACTAATCAGGGTCATATGCAAATGCTTACACTACTATTTTGTTTGATATTAAAGGTCAATTTCACTTGATTGGTACATTTATGAGGTGTAAGCACAGTAAGAGTAAGCAATTAACTGCAAAAGAAGAGAGCCCACAAAACCATGTGCCTGATTGTTCTAATAATTAATAGCGACCCTTAAAAGACTCACCTGGAGTAGCAAACGAACGATGGGGGCCTGCCTACTAACCACAGCAGCAGCAAGTGCAGTACAGTCAACATTCATGTGAACAGAAGGCTTAGATGACCGAAGCAGGACCCGGTCAGCTGCACTGGCATCCACACCACACTGCCATTAAGCAAGGACAATCATGTCAACAAGATAAATCAAACAAGCTTTCAATAAAACATAGAGGAGGGAATCAATAACAATATTAATTGACCACGTGAAAGGACTCTTGTCACACATTGCAATAAAATGAGAGAAATGTATCCCCACGCAACATGAAAACGCAAAGGACATCTTTGTAGTGAGAGGCTCTCATTTTTATTAGCCTACCAACCATCTCTCTCAAATCCAAACCCTGCAAAAGTGAGAGTTTTGTATACTAGGTATGACATTTTTTGCAAGGGTTGAAAAGCTTGTCAGTGACACATCTAAGTTTCAAGAAGCCAAACTTACCAAGAAAGCTAAAAACACATTGGTGTGTTACAACTGCCAAGTAAGCACCATAGTATACACAGGTGAACTGTGTAGAGGGACAGTAACAGTATATATATTTAATAACTAATATATTTGTGTGTGTGTGAGGCATAGTTAATATAAAGTGACACCCTTAATGCGATGGTCACTCCGCAAGTATAAGTGCTTGTGGGGTGTACGGAGGCAAGGGCCGAAGTTCAAATCTCTAGGAGGGAGACTCACACATATATACACTTAGATTAGGCTAGAGTAGAATTTCTATCTTATATCTAAAAAAAATATTAAAAAAATGACATTAAAAAAGCACCATATAATGCTCATTTCTGTTTTTCTACAATGGTCTACAGTAATATCTAAAAAGTTGGCAATTAACAGCCCAATATGAATACAAAGTTTTACCTTCATGAGAGTGTCTACTACATCCACAAACCCACTGCAGCATGCTGTGACAAGAGCACGAACAGCAATATGGGGCCGGATCAGATCAGAGCCCATAAGCAGCTCCACAAGCCTTGCATGACCATGACAGCTAGCCTCCAGCACAGCCTCTTCACAAGCTGGCTGCGATGCCCCAGCTTTAAGTAAGATATCAAGAATCTCAAGGTAGCCCTCCCTCACTGCTGCTGTTGTCGCGAAGCCCCTGAAGAGTTTCTGATTCACATCAGCTCCAATGCTCTGTCATTTAGAAGTGCCAATCCTTAGTACATTATAAAGCCATTGACAAGACTCCACAAGAAGACAATACACTCATTTTTCTATTTTTATTTTCTCAAAATCTCTAAGAAAGTTAAGCATTTTGGGCTCGTCATTATTACAGAAAGTAATGCCACAAGCAGACAAAATGGGGAACAAATCTGAAGTGGTGAGCCAAGTATGGAACTTTCATTAGGCAGTACATAAAGCCTTTAATAAGAAAGGGGGATGTATCATATGTGTACCCTTATGTACTTATCCTGCTCTGGCCAAAGGTCAGAAACAACTAAATATGAGCACTAAGGACTGATTAATACTGATAAAACCAAAAAGGTAGATCTAAATATCTCTCCTTTCATCTCTTCCTTGGATACTCTTTTCTTTCTTTTTTTTTCTTTTTTTTTTTCAGTTACGGAGGGAAGGGAGGTGGGTGTAATTGGATCTGAAAATACATACCTACCTTTTTATGATAGGCTAGTTGATGCCTTTTTATTGTTTTATGATTAACTCTAATTATGAAATACAGTAGCTCAGTAAAAGGATAAACAATAGGAATGACTGGGCCACAACGTTGAATATTTACTCTATACCTCGAATTACACACATTTACTATATAAAACTAAAAGAAGACCAGAACATCCGATATTAAATAAATAATTGCACAAGCAATAGAGAAATATCAACACTCACAGTAACAGCCCTACTGTATGTTTTGTAACAAAATGCAACACATGACAAGGAAGTAAGGATCATGAGATCATCACATTTTTTTGTGCTTACGCATGAATAAAAGTTTTAACAGTAATTTGTACAAAGTTTTGTGGAGGATAGTTGGCATACTATTTTAGCAACCTAAGCAAAAGATCACTATGCTGTCAAAATAATTGAACTCTTCCAATTGGCACTTCCAATTTTTCCACCTGAGACATCCAGAGTTCAAATCCCCCCTCCCCCAAGTATCACATTATTCCAAACTTAAAAAAAAAAAAAAGAAAAAAAAAAAGAAAAAAAAGACTATTCCATTTATACATATTAAAGAAAAACAGCATTTTCCATTTCCCATAAGTAAAAACAAAAAACAAACTATAGATGAGTAGATCTAATAAAAACCCAACTGCCAATCAATGCTTAACAGAACATGAATACCAACAGTTCGGGTTTCTACAATCTACAACAGTTAAAAAATACAAAACAATTAAGGGTCAAAATCATCAACAAACTTCAGTAAATACAGACCATTCAGAAAAACATTCTAGAATATTGGCATGATATGTGTAACAGCTATGACAAAAGTCCATGACTCCGCTCTGATGGTTGAGAAAAATTGTTTTATTGCTTCTGTATTTTCGACCCAACCAAGAGAAAACGCTACATTAAAGTACTGACCGCTTAATCACAATGCTTCACCAACACATTTAATTACCTGAGCAGCTAAATTGATCACACAAACAGAGTCTTAAAGTTCACGTAAATAATCAGAGAGACAGGCCCCACGGTCCCACACAAACTAAAGATAAAGAGAAAATTATAAAAACAAAGGCAAGAGAGTTTTGTAGCTCAACTGCCCCGTGTTTACAACGAAAACAGAGTTCAAATCCCCGCACCCATGGTAACTATCCTATTATAAAAATGAAAAACCAGAAAATCAAGACTTGGATTCGAACCCAGCCCATATTTACATTAATGAGAGATAATGAGCCATTTATGTTGGGGACCTAATGAAGGGAAAATCATTAAAGACTATGAATCCTAAAAGAGTAGAGACAGACATAAACAACTTTAATGCCCAAAATCATAGTGTGGTGATTCAAATATCAAACCTTAGCTTTCCCAAAGCATTGCTTTAAGATTTAAAGCTTAATTAAAAAGAATCTTAATACTATACCTAAATCTTCACAGTAATTAAGGAGCAGATATAAAAAGTCAAATATGCTCAAATTTTTCCAAAAAAAAAAACTTAAAGCACTTTCGAATAGTAAATACTCTCACAAAATATGGTGATAGAAGCCTTAGATTTTCACGCATAATATGCTTCCAAATCAGTAAAAATGAAAACTTTGAATCACACGTAAAATTAAAAACACTTGGACTGTTCTAAAATAAGCATAAAAAACTTTGGAATCAGTGAAAACCAGCAATGAGAATACAAAAAACCATAAATCTCAATCTGAATCACCAAAATGCATATAGAAACACTGTCAATATTTTCAAAAACAAAACAGAACACTTTACAAAAGAGAAAAAAATTCAAAGTTAAAAACAGAAACGGATCTCAAATTTGATCACTAAAACAAAACACTTTCAATATTTTTCAAAACACAGAAAACAGTTTCACTTACTGAGAATCAACAATGCGAATGAAACAGTTTAAAAAAAAAAAACGAAAAACTCAAGCTTGAGTGAGAGAGAGAGTTACCAGCAGCTTCTTCACGAGGGAGACGTTGCCGGAGTGTACGGCAAGGAACAAAGCGGTGACGTCAGTCTTGAACTCGTTGTACTCGACTCGGACCTGACTCGCCGATTCATCGCACGGTATCACCTCGGTCTTCCTGCTCTTCAGGCACACGGCGCCGACGAAGTTAACGTCGACATACGGATCGGCGATGAGCTCCAACGCCGACTTCAGATCGCCGGAGAGAGAAGCTTCTAGAAGGCGTTGCGAAACTTCGGCCTCGTAGTCCACCGGAAACACCTGTTTCCCGGAGAACACAGTCATTGTATGGTGTTTTGGTACACGCGGCGGAGGTTGAGCTCAGGTAGTACGAAACTGTGGCTGCAACTTCAGGTGAAAGACTCGCATGCGGGTGTGTGAGAGAGAAATGGAAATGCGAAGCTCGAGAGAGAGAGAGAGAGAGAAAAAAACTTGAAAGAAGTGAGCGCCAGAGACAAGAGAGAGTGGGGTGCGAATTTATTGGGATGGTTTTACTGTGATTTACTAATATTTAACCACGGTTAAATAAAATACTATAAATAAAAGGTGGTTAAAAATCTTGGGTCAGTATCGATTGGTCAACAAAAAAAAAAGGCTGTAAATCTTGGCTCGGCTTCAGTCTTGGATAAAATATCGTATAATTTGAAATATAAGGTGTTAAAACTTAAAAGTGTTAAAACGTTTGAATTTTCTCAGCAAAAAAAAAAAAAAAAAAAAAAAGTTTGAATTTTCAAATATTGGAAACCATAATTAGACTTTATCCATTTGATTGGATTTGTTCAACTATTATCCAAAATGTTATGTTTTACTTACAGCAAGATCATTAACAAATCTTACATTTAAATCATGTTTATTTGTCAAGAATCATGTAACTCAATTAGTATATTTTTAAAAATATTATGGATTTAAACACTGCATTCTTTGACTATTGAATTATAAAAAAGAAAAAACTATGTTTCTTGAAAAATAAGCATAGAAAAAAGAAAATTAATAATAAATACTATGGTTAAAATTCACAATCCAAAAGTTTAAGCCGATAAGGAAAAAAAAAACTACAAGGGGGCAAAAGTATGAATTTTTTCAACTATAGATTGACAAATTTAATTTAATTTAATTTAAATCATACATGGATAAAGTGAAACTACACTAAAAAAAAATAAGGTGAAATTAATCTAAAATGTAGAGAGAGAAAATTCAAATTATATCATTTAAACTTATCTTCTCAAAAAAAAAAAAAAAATCATTTAAACATAAAGTACATTCAATTGTGCTATAATTTATTATATTCTCTATTTAATTCAATTAATTGTGCTATGAAGTATGATCTATTGATATCTTCGCATATATGTGTGAATTTCAAATAATTTAACTGATAAAATATCTTATCGTCGAATAAGAAATCAATTGTTGGCTTTAATTAGCTCGATAGAGTTGACTTATTGATCACTTGCTCTTGTTGTTCTTCTTATAGATACTAGTGGGACGAGGTCAATGGTGGTCTTGTGGCCATTGATGGCTGCAATGGGGTCGATGGAGTTGTGCTTCTTGGTTGGGTTATTCCTTGAAGACAACTTTATTGGCTAGGATAGTGCATGTAATTTGTAAAAATACAAATACAGAGAGAGAAAGATAAACATGGTTCAACATAATGACTTACATATATAGTAAAAGGCGCTTAAAAGCTACATGTTTACTTTTCTAAATTGTATGTTACCAAGAACCCAATGAAAAATATATACTAAGTGTAATATGGTACACTTAAAACTATGATAGCCTATGGTATTTTGCAAAACCTTGCAATATACATTTATGACAATATCTTAATATATTATATGAGCTACACATTTACGGTATTATGCTAATATATTCTCTTATCCCACTCAAACTTAAGGTGGAGGAGTAGCAAAAACTTGAGTTTGAAAAGAATGTATCCAATGCTTGTTGAAAGAATCAAGGCCCACAAAGAAACATGAAAAATATCACCGTCCAAGCAAGAGAAGTCTATGAAATGCATGATGCGGGAGTGGAAGTAGCTGCATCTCCAAAACATGTACTTAAACAATAGTTTTTAGTTTTTTTAAAAATATATATTTATGAAAAAGTGTGTAAAAATATGTGTAATATTGTTTAAAAACTGAAAACGGTTATTTAAGTTGTGATACCAAATAGACCCGTATTGTGTGGAGTAGAGAACTATAAAAGTCAAATCATAGGTCAAGTGTATTGCCAAAATGAAAACTGGCGCTAATTTTGAAGTGCATATGAGACATATGGATGACGTCTTCAAGGTAAGAAATAGAGTACGCAACCACAAGAAAGCACATGATTAGGACTGAAACAGTTTGTGAAGGTGTATGTAATGCTCAAATGGTGATAGGACGTGAATGTAGATCTAAGGAGTCTAGGTTAATTAACATGGTATAGTCACGAATATTGTGACTTAGATACCATGTTAAAATAGGAAGAAGAAATAAATGATATATTGAGAGAGTATGATAATTAACGTAATTTGACCGAATGACCTATGTTCACAATCTAAAACCTAAAATGACTACATTTTTATTACTATTGAATTCTATGTTACAAAGAACCTGTATTAATATGAATACATTATGTTATCTCCAAATATCACTATTGAACATTACTATTGAATTGTATGTTACAAAGAACCCGTATTAATACGAATACATTTTGTTATCTCCAAATATCAGCATACCAAGCAAGTCTAATTACCAAGGATCTAAAACTCATTCCCCTTCCATGAAGTTTTATATCTGAGTAATCTCTTCTTATTCATACAAAATAAATCCACTGAAACCGACACCGAATCTTCTTAGACATTTACCCTTGATTTCTTTTTTTTTTGCCAAATATTTACCCTTGATTTCAAAGGACACATTTGAGTACTTCCCATATAAAATTCCAAAGTTGTCTTATTTTTGCAGATAAATTATTATCTTCTTTGTTTGATCAGGAAAGAAAATAGCTAGAAAACAACAAACATACTATGCAGACATTCTGCATTGTGATAAGCATATTATCTTCAGAGGCCAGAGTGTGAGATTTCTTCGAGAATTGCAATAATGCTTTTACCTATATAATCGAACACGAGACATTATTAACTCAATCAACCCCCTACGTACATTGTATATGCATTGCCCACCATAGTAAAACAGTGTCATCAATGTTTCTCACACTGTCAAGGGGGTTCTGTTTCCTTTTTCACTTTTACTTCATATACTTACCCTTAAAGGGAAAAGAAGAAAAACAATCTGCGTAAAGAAAAAGTTAGACTCCGAGCCTTCTAATCTTTTATCCAAAAAATAAAAGAAAAAAGAGAGCTAGTCCGAGCGACCAAGTCCTGGATACTCCGTAGTCAATACGAGTACTAGAGAAGCAACAATTTCTGCTTACTTCAGTCAATCTTTTTTGACCAAAATTTCCACTCTGTCAACGTATGCTTTCGCTGTCTGACTGAGTCCTCGATCGGTCTAATGCATAAAATTATTCTACTCCATATGACAGTATTACTACAGCCACGTTCTTTTTAGTTTTCACAGCCTGTTTCTATTGAGAAAGTAAATTGTAATTGGTTTAATATTTATTTTTAGTGAGGCTTTTGGTTAAATATTATGCAAATTGGAGTTTATTTGTGATATGGACAAAGTTCAAAATTATTTAAGAAAATGAGAAAAGATGTGAATTTTGGTAATAGTATTGTCAAAATTGTGAGAAAAAGTATGAGAGAGGAGAGAGAAAAAGTGATTTCGGCAATAGTAATGCTGAAATATCGGCCCAATTTTACCAACTAACTTTGATCGAAACAATGAGAGAAAAAAAAATTTTGAATTGCCACAATTCAACTTTTTACTTTATTTTTTTTATTTATCTCTCCCCTCTCCTCCTATTTTGGCACTTTAATTACCACAATTCAACTTTTTTTTCCCTCCTCTCTCTCCTTTATTTCGGCAATGAGATTGTCATGATTAAAATTTTTTCTCTCTCCTCTCTCCTCCTATTTCAGCAATGACATTGCCACAATTAAATTTTTTTCTCTCTCCTTGTTTCAATTAGTTTAGTTGGGCAGCACAAAAATTGGGCAATTATTTCAGCAATACCATTGTCGAAATCACTTTTTCTCTTCTCTTTTCGTCACATCATTTCTCTTTTCTCTCTCTTACTTTTTCTCACAATTTTGGTAATATTATTGCTGAAATTTACATCTTTTCTCATTTCCTTAAATAGCTTTGAGTAATATCCATATTACAAATAAACTCCAATTTGCACAATATTTAGCCTAAAGACTCTATTTTTACATTAATCCATTTTCATACAGAACTATAAGTAATAAAGCAATTAAGGAAAAAGTTAACGGATGCTCTAAAGTATTGGTTTAGGAGATATTTTTAGAAAAATTTCATGGCAAAAGAATATTTAGCCTAAAGACTCTATTTTTACATTAATCCATTTTCATACAGAACTATAAGCAATAAAGCAATTAAGGAAAAAGTTAACAGATGCCCTAAAGTATTGGTTTAGAAGATATTTTTAGAAAAATTTTATGGCAAAAGAAAAAAGCAATTAATTGTTTTGATGGCTCTCTATATTTTTCATAAAAGTTGTATCAAAACTTTCTTAAAATGGTTTTGTGAAGACAAATTACCAAGAGTCACGCATCTTGGGCTGTGGGCCTAATTCGAGGAAGACTCATGGGCCGAACAGTGTGGCATTTATTAAACATTCTACTTTCAGAAGATTCGCACATAGGAAACGGCGATTCTGTCCGAGGAGGGTATAGTCCTCGGATTAGAAGAGTTCAGTTCAAGGATGAATCCCAGTGATTGAAGTAATCCTCCTGGAATCCCCAATGACAGAAATGACCTCTGTGAACTTACTGGAAAGGAAAAGATCCCCAAAATATCTGAAGAAAGGCTGCTACCACTACATTGAATACCCTGCAACTACTTTTCTGGCCGCATTTATGTGGAAAAGACCTCTGAACAGTGCTACCAAGACTATTACCTCTCACAGGGAAGCCAAAGAAAAAATCTGATGGGACAAGTATCAAGGGACGCCTTAGATGAATGACAAGTGTAAGGTTATGATGATTAGAAGATGATTATATAGTGTAACTCCCCCTCCATTGTAGGGGGGGAATTATTTTTTGGGCAAAAGGAAAAAGATCGAAAGAAAAGAAAAGAAGAAAAGAACTAGAACGTGAATTACATAACATGATGTCTCCTCGAACCTAAATAAAACTTATTTATACCAAATTATCTCGATATGCTTTGGCCCTTTGATCAGCTTTTTAGTTCGTTTTTAAGAATAGGTTGAACGTAGTTCTCGCCATTCGGACCTAATTCTTTAACCCACTCTCTACAAATTTATTGCAGCGGACTTATTGGGCCCAGGTCCTGCATGCTTTGGACTTGAGTGCACAATTTGTTGCCCTACAGGTTTATTAACAATTGTTTTAAGGGTACCCATTAACATGACTCATAAAGTAATGCTACATGCTCAAAACTTTTACATCGTTTTTTTGTAATAATTAAATTGACAAGTTTTTACTCATTTTTATTTGGCATTCACCACTAACACAACTTTTTGCTTACCATTAGTAATATGTCATCAAGAATTGTGAAATTTGTTGTGTCTCTAGAGTTATTATAAGCAATGACATATCAACACAACTTCTTTAAAATAGTTGTAATAGAACAAAAAATTGTATCACCGTAGAGTTTATTCTAGTTTGTAGCTAACGATTATAATTCTTACTTAAAAAAATTAAATATAATTACATATTTTGAGAGTATAACCATTTAATTTATATGTTCTTTATATTCTTGATATATATATATCAAATTTTGTACTAATAAAATATTATTTATTACCGATTTATAATTTTAATTTTTATACTAGAAAATTTAAATATTTAATTGACAATATAATTATTAATTTTTTATTTTTTAAAAATGTAGATATTGAATAGAGCTATAATTAGCCAAATTTTGTCCTATTCTGTATTGGCACAAAATTTTCACGTGCGAATCACAAATTAGCACTACGACAAGTGAAATGGTCGTTAATATATATATGTGTCGTGAATATATATATGTGGCCGGGTCAAAGTCTGGTGAGTTTTTAACCCAAAAAAAAAAAAAAGTCTGGTGAGTTGATCAGCTTATCGTGTAGAAGTGGATTTCCTCATATTAAATACCAATGTAGTGGTACTGTAATGACTCGTGTCACCTATTTACGACTCTATATGCTAGGGACCCTTTTGAAGAAGAGGAAGAATATCTGGCCAATCACCATTAATTGATGTATCCATCCTACAGATTGGGATCCATATATATTCAGCGGCAAAATATTAAGGGAGTGTTTGGATTGAAAGTATCTCAAAATTTAAAACTCTGAACTCAAAACACGTGACTCAGAAACATAACTCAATTCTCAAAACTCTATCTCACTCAAAACCCAAAACTGAAAAAAGTTGTTTGGCTCTAATATCTCAAATCCGTGCCCCACATCTTAATTCTCAATTTTTTCACTTTTGGTGGAGCCCACAGCCACAGCCTGCAATAGCTTTTGTCTTTTTTGGTTATAGGTGCTGTTAGTTGAACTTGTTATTGTGTTGGTTGTATCTATACACTGCCACTAGGTCCCACATAGATGAAATAATAACCAAAATACCATCAAACCCAGTTTTTGAAAACTGAAAACACCATGAAACCAGTTCTCAGTTTTCATTCCCATGTCTCAAATTTTTGAGAAACAAGTTTTAGAAACCATGACTGAAAACAACGCCAAACAAATTGCAACTCAGTGGGGCCCACGAAATTTGAGTTTTGAGTTATCAATTTTGAGTTATATAAATTAATGGGGCCAATCACCATTAATTTATGTATCCATCCTACAGATTGGGACCCATATATATCCAGCGGAAAAATATTAAGTGGTTCTGGGTGTATCACCCTCTACCAATCACAACTCGTCACATAGGTGAGTTGTGCACAAAATTATGTCACCAAAATTTTCCAAAAATATTTGATACACCATACATCGATCCGCTCTGGTTTCGTGTCTAAGAGAGGACGCTGCTGAGGCCAGAGATAATGGTACGTACATATATTATTGAACATCCCGGCCGGTTCAGCTGGATGCACCAAATTTACTCACCATCTAGGATCTCACAAGATCTTCCAGACACAGGACTACTTGTACATTATCCCATTGTCACACTGGATTCAAACCAACTGTACCTCGCTGCAAGTTCTCAATTGTGATATAGTGATATATGTCATTATCTAAATGGGTTTAATACACAAAAAAATATTGTAGCACTGAATTCAAGCCAAGTTATTGCCGCAAGTTCACAACGGCAATGGCTAGCGGTGGGATTGTATAAAAATAAAATCAGGTCCCACGATGATAATAAGTAATTTGGGATGAGGGGAATGCATTTTCCAATAAGGGACCATAGTCCATACTCACGCACGTGGATGATAATGCTAGTGTAGACTGTAGACTGTGTATTGTTACAGTAAACTCTGTTTAGAATCTTTTTTTATTTTATAATTAATATAATTTGATATAAATAGAATTTATACTATATATATATATATATATATATATAGGCTGAATTGGTCGATATAATACCTGCATGGAGTACTTAGCATCTAGGAAGTACAAACATGAACATAGGTGTGGACTATGAACACAAATACGACATAATAACACAAACAATTTCTTAAAAATTATAACATAAAATAGCCAGTATGACAGAAACATAACACCCTAAATAAAGTGTGACTACTTCCTAAGTTTACATGAAGTATGAAAGGCATGAAACACGGCATAAAGTGTGACTACTTCCTAAGTTTACATAAGGTCAATAAGAAGTATGAAAGGCATGAAACACAGCAGACACGTTATGTTTATTGTTTTATTGGAGACAGCAACACTGACGTGCCTGTCGATACTGGGAGGAGACATGTATGTTGTTTATCAGATCTCCAACCCTTTTAATTATATCTGTCTCAATAATATAGTCTAATAATTTTGAGTATGATATAATATTTGCTTTTAGATGCTTCTACTAATGAATCCAACTACTATATCCTAGAAATTGATGACAGTTACAAAACCTGGCAGTTAAGTTAAATTATAATAAAAAATGAAGATGATAACTTAACGCACATCTCTTTTTATAAACTCAGCAAAACCAAGTCCTCGCGTGGGCGGCGTGGCATGCATGCCCGGTATTGCCATGGAGTCATGGACTATGTCAGTGGTGAGTCTGGTGACACAAAAAAATACTGAATAGTTTTTATTTTGGTAACTTTTTCAGTGAGACTGCATGCCATTAGATATGCTTGTACTTAAATACTTAATTGTTGAAGTTGAACACAAATAAGTTTAATAGAACTTAAATAAGTAGGGTCGGGTTAATGTGTCTTTAGAGTATATTAATTATATATTTTAGAAAATTTTTTATAAAAAATTAAAAAAACTGTCAAAAAAGTCAATCACGTTTTTATTTTCCTATAAAAAGATTTACTAAAATATGTGTGCCCATATAAGTAAGTACATATATAATACTATAAAGTGGCAATTGGGAGATTTGGGAGTGGGTAAGTACATCATACTAGTAGTAAAAATTGGGCTTTTTTTTTGGAGTCAAATAGCATAATTTTAAGAAAAAATGTATGAGAAATGCATTCGGTCAAACTTATTTAGTTGTGTAGCACTTTTTTGGAGTTTAAGTTTGTCAAACTTGAGTTCCAAATGAAACTCGAGTTTCAAGCATTATGTTTGATCATATTGCTACACAAGCTCATAATGTTTGGAACTCGATTTTGACAAAATCGAGCTTCCCGTGAAACTTAAATTTGACAAACTTGAATTCTAAAAAAGTGTTATACAACTAAATAAGTTTGGTTAGATATGTTTTTTCTAAATTTTTTCTAAAATTATACTATTTGACCAAATTAGTCTAAAAATGTCTAAAAATGAATTTCAATATCAGTTTTTTTGGTTTGGACTTGAATTTTTCAGAGTTGTGTTTAATTCCCAAAGTTCCAGCAGTATATATTGGATCAAGATTTGAGCATTGATGGAGTGAGTGCAAAAATTGTCTGATCCTAGTAATGAGGTAGAATCTTTTATTATCAATTTCCAAAAACGTGAAGCTCTTATCAATTGTCTCATCTGATCATACTCTCACTCTCAGTCTTTCATGGACATGGGTTGTCGGTTGACTAGTGACTTAGGGGGAGGTATGACTCTGCACGTGATGCGAAGGAGGAGTTTCCACTGTCTTTCGTACGTGCCTTTTTGTTCATAATTAATAATTTAATTGATGATGAACACAGTGCACGAGGGGAATCAACATTTGCAATTTTGCATTGCACGTACACCCCATTCATGTGATCCTCTTTAATGCCATTGCAACTTCGTTTACTATACTCTCACTATACTCAACACTAGTCAACCACACAGACGAGAGAGAGAGAGACAGAAACAGCTAACTTTGAGTTGACTACTGCAAGCATATAATAAGAAAAATTCTTAGGTATTTTTGGAGTACGAAAAAATAGTGCTTATACCTCTCATATACATGGTAGACTCTACAATGAATTTAATGAGTAAACTCCACCATAAATGTGAGAGAATGAAGTACAATTTTCCATACTCTAAAAATACTTAAAAATTATTCGTATATTACTTAATTAATTCATTTATGGCGTTGCATATATCCATGGAGTAACACTTCTTGCTAAATCATGAAGCAATGTATTGATGAAGATCAAACTATACAAATTGGGTGTCTTAAGAGTTGGCATTTGTGATTTGTATACCTAGCTAACTAGGGTACTTCAAATGGGATGTTGATTTTTTTATTTATTATTCCTTTACTTACTAATAAAAATCGATTTTTTTTTGGGTGTGGTTGTTTTGTGCGTGTCAATGAAAATAATGCAAACAACTTCAATTTTAGGCTTTTAGCTTTAAGAAGAAATTACTTCGTTTTAACTTTTCCTTTCTTTTGGATGAATGAGTTTTTAAGTTGATCAGAAGGTGGAGTTGAGTCTTGTCATGAATTTTGATTTTCAATCGATACTAAATTTGTGTAGTTAAACTTAAAAGTGACCCCCTTTTATGTTGGTGACCTTTTGTTTTTCAGAAGAAGTTAGGTGAGCCTCTAACTCAAAGGTAGATGCTTTCTAATTCTAATTTACCGAGCTATATAAATATATTAATAAAAACAGTGATATATATGATCAATTTTATTCATTAATTGAAAAGCCAAAGGTCACTATAAAATTTTTACACTTTGATCGTTTTTTATTTTGAGATTTGTTTTATTATATACCGAAGGATTTTAAACATATATATGATATTTATTTTAAGATATATATATATATATATATTTTATCATTGGACAACACACCAATGAATTTATTTTTTGTGTAAATGTAATTGAGCTAATAGAAATTAGAAATCCACTTATTTGAAAATTATCACTATATGAATTTCATATTTTTATACTAATTTATTTTGTATAACTTATACTAGTTTTTTATTTGGTTGAAAAAAGTATAACTTACTAGTTTATACTGCCTATAAAGGACGCTTTTTCTTCCCCTTAATTGAGAAATATGCATTAGTTCACTAGATAGATTTATTCTTCTTTGTGTTTTTCTCTCAACTTCGGTTCTTAATTTACAAATACTAATATCATATATCTAGTTATATAATACTATATATCATAGTACTTAAAATGTCGATTAGTAAGATAGCTAGCACTAGGGATTGACAGGCTAGATTGCTAGAATATCCTAGCGATAGAATGACCAAAAGTTTATTATATTAGTTGATAATTAAGAGAACGACAAATGCCTGTGTCTCAACTTGATCAGTGATCACACTCAATCTTGTAAAACTAAAGCATATAAATATAAATAATGTTTCATACAATATTTGAAGTAAATAAACAGGATAATATACCATCTTCCAATTTTCTTTATTTTAAGGTGTGCACATTGGTGCAAGATATATTATTATTATTATTATTATTATTATTATTATTATTATTTAATGCATATTTTTATGAACTAGAAAATTCATTTTATTTATTACTTTATATTTGGTGGAACAAACTGACATGATGCAATAACTCCGAAGGTTAAAATGTGCATGGATGAAAATATAACATCGAGGGTAGGTTATGAGTCTATGACTCTTTATTAGGGCCCCTTTATTATTAGTTTACGACCAGAAAGAAAAATCAAATTTTGAACTGTGATATAGAACTATTCAAGATCCTGCAAAGTTGGCCCCAAAGACTTGACCCATTGTCCTTGATGTTGGTTCCAATTGTTTTCCAAAGTTGGGCAATGGAAGCCTTTATGATAATTACAAATCTTCCTTTTCTAACACTCTTGGCTCCTTCCCTCATAAATAACCTTAGAACAATTGGAAGTTGGAAGTGCCTAAGCTAATCATTCTCAAACATTCAATTCTACCAAATCAAAACCAATTATTATAATTTAAATGGAATTGGCGCCACCATGTACTTTTTTTCTTGATAGATTCTGATTCTTATAATCAAAATTTAATAAATTTTCTTTGTCAATATGACCTTCTAAAAGCTTTTTGTACCATTGCTGATCTCATTGGCTTAAATTAATCAGCAAGATTAAACTATGATTAATATCATAAGGGCGCCACACAATTCAAATAGTCAAATATATGATGGGGGCCACTTGGTTCACCGGTTGCTCAGCTAATTAGCCATGCAAAGTGAAAGTTGTTTTGGACATAGATAGATAGATTGATCTTTAAGACACCAACTAACACCAATATAAACAAGTTGCTTATGTTTCAAAGTTCTAAAACTTAAGCAAATATGATGATTTTGTCTTATTTGGGCTTAAATCTAATATGGGTGGACCGGTGGAGAGGGGGATATCTTTAATTTTTTCCTTTTTTTATAAAATGGTAACCAAACTTTTTTAAGCCATTGCCTCCTCTTTAAGTGAAAAAATAAAAAAGACAATGATCAAAGTCATTCAACAGATTTCTTGCCTCACGGTTTTATCAGGAAATGATTGAGGGAGCCTAAATTCTTTATTGTTCAAATGATGATACCCAAAAACAAGCTCTTGTGGGCAACTTAATGTATGAAAAGGCAAATCGTATGCATGTCTTTCAAGTTTCAATCATGTACAATGGAAATGAAATGGCCTTTTACTTTAAAGTATTAAATATTTCTAGAAGCAGCTCTCAGCTCTAAAACTCTCCTATTTGACATGTATTTTTTTTTTCTTTCATTTTTTTTTTTTTTTTTTTTTTGAAAAGACATGTATTTCTTTTCTTATTTAATTACGTTTTTCCTCACTCCCTTGAATTTTAAATTGAAACTAATGCATTTGGCTAATTAATAATTTATTTTTCATTCTTTAATAAATAAAATAAAAGTTTAATCAACCAATAATTTTTTTAGGAAACATATACTAATATATAAGGTGTTGTTTTTGACAAGTTATAGATATATTTTGCAATTAGAAAGATTTAAATATGTAGTATTTTGATTCTAAAAAAAAAAATGTAGTATTTTGATTTTTGATAATCTCACTTTAGAGTGGACCAAGTCAGGCCTTTGGAAAAAATTAGTTGTGTTACTCATTTTCATGATCCTTTTAAGTTATAATCAATTAATTATATCTCTAGTTAAAAGTTTGACCCACTTTGAAAAGTCGAAGATAATTTAACGATTCATTTCAATGTTAAGGTAGGTCATATGTAAATAGATATATAAAGGTTCTTTTATTCTATTTACCAACCAACAAAAATAGTTCTTTTATTGCCTTTTGTATGAGAGTGCCCTTTCACGCAACAAACTAGCATCAATGCTTTTGTTGTCACAACAACAAACTATTATATGAGTTTTCGCTGTCAAACACGCGTGTACCATTTTTTTTTTTGGTAAACAGGAGAATTCATTTAACTAAAAAACAGCAACATGAGAGCAGAAACGCTCATACCACTTTCAAATAGGGATGTCAATGTTCGACCCAACCCGCGAACCCGACACAGGTTTTTTCGGGTTAGGGTTGGACCTTAATGGGTTTGGGTCATAAACGGGTCGACCCGAAAACGACACGATAAGAAACGTGTCATAAGCGGGTCAACCCGCGTAACCCGCAATAGACACGTTTGACACACCAATTTATTTGTGTTAACCCGAAATGACCCAATGAACACAACCCGTTTAACTCGTATAACAAATAAATTTTTATTTTATTTTAGATTTGTCAAATAACTTTTATATCCAACATATATTTTAAATTTAAAAAGAAAAGTGAGTAAATCCAAAAATTTACAAGGGATATAATTGGAAATTGAAACTTTACAAACCCTAGATCTCTAAACCCTACAAACCCTAAACCTCTAAACCTTCTTATAAATATCTTTTTTTTTTCTTTTTTTTTTCTTTTTCTTTTTAATTTCAGCCATACTACACTTCTCATGCCAATTCTCAAACTCTAGATGAATGTTATATTTTTGTTGAACTATATTATTTTGAACGTGGGTTGAAGACTTGAAGTGTATGCACTGCTTTTTGGGATCGATGTAAAAAAAATTATTTCTAGATAGATGCTATATTTAATATTATGCAGGTTGAAATGGGTTGTGTTACATTCATGTCAACCCAACACGACTCGTTTATTAAGCGTGTTAAATGGGTTGGGTCAGGTCAACTCGCCTTATTAACAGGTCAGGTTAGGATTGAAGGATCATGACACGATTATTAAATGGGTCGGGTTAGGGTTGAGCCATTTAGTCGAATACCCCTACCTCGACACGACACAAACCGACACGCTAACCCGAATTGACACCCCTACTTTCAAATTCATCCTTTTTTAAAGAGTTTGAAAAGGCATTTAATTTTGGTGACAAGTAATTTATGTAGCGTTAATGAAAAGATTTCGTAAAATTATAATGGGTGTTGAGGGAGAAATTTGTGCCTCTGAATAAGATGTTGGGAAACCAAGTCGAAACTTGACTTTGGGCTCTTGAGATGACACCCAAAGGCTTTTGGTGTGATGACAAGCCTATCCAAGCAAGAAAAACAAAGGCTGCACTTAACAAAACAGCAACAAAAGCCCAATGAAAAATACTTTACAATACTTAGTTAATACATTAGTGGTTTTGTTTTGATAGTTCAAGGGAAATAAGTTCTCCAGCGATAAGGGTGAAGTTACACTTAAGTCCAAAAGATGAATTGTCCAATGATAAAGATGGAATTACACGGTCTAGCCATTAATAATGAGATAAATTTAAGCAAATTTTAGGTCCTTATGTGTCTCATTCAAGAGGGATTTATTGTGCTTTCAGCCGTCATTACATCAAAGTGAGGGAAGAGTTCAATTGTTACAAATACATCATATCCTTCAATGGTAAAGTAAAAAGTAAAAATTAAAGGTTCCCTTGGAAGAAAAAATGGAGGATTAATTGGCATGGTGTGAAAGGAGAGAGAGATCCCCAGCTCAGTGCAGCAAGTATCAAGCTAAGATTTTAATGGGCTAAGATTTTAGTGAGTGTAAATTTACAAGGCATGAATAAGATGAACGTGGGCTACTTCTGAGTGAGGGAGATGGGATTGATGCTGAGACCGAAGCCTTTTATGGGTAATGGGCTGTTTGTGGCTAGCTGGAGGACACTTATGAGCCGTGATAGTGTAAAGGGAGGAGAAGAAGGTCTGAGATTAGATGAGTCTGGGCTTTAAGATGATGGGTGGTGAGCTAAAAGAGAACTGAACCACCAGCAAAAAGAATGACCAATGAATTTCAAAGTCTCTGAGAAGGGTAGCCAGGTTGGTTTTTGGTTAGCATGCTTGTGCTTTTTATAATGGAGTTTTTTTAGAGAAGCATTTATTGACAAAAATCCAAAAAACGTATGACCACTCAGGGGTGATGAATCAGAATCAAGCTTCCCAGTGATTTTTGCTCAGAAGTAGGAAAATCCATTTCAGGGGCTGCCTTGCCTTTTTAGGTAATGATGGGATTTTAGAGCGTTTTGCTTTAAATGCTAGGATTTGGGGCTGAGCTTAATTATTGTGATTGGGGTGTGTATCAAGAGCGAATCCTAATGCTGCAACTGAGATTCGGACCCTTGAGAAGTAAAATTTAACACCCCAAGCCAGGTGTCAAGTTCTAGTCTACTTCTAGGGGTTCCGCTGGAGATCCTTTTATGCCTTCCAAACCACATGTTCCCAATTTTTCCCCTTTAGGATTCATGGGCTTGGTACATGAATTATGTTTAGAGCATTTTTAACATTTATAGCATCATTTTGTTGAAGTTTGGATAATTTTGTTTCAGCTTCCCTTCTGCTGGAGGTGCAGCTTTGAGGAAGATGATGGAGCCCCTTCATCTTTTTGACTTCAGTTGATATGACAAGCCTTGGGCACTGTTCACATCAGGCAGAGAGTGGCAGAAAACTGATGGACCAGCCCTTAGTCCATTCTCAAAGGCTTGGTTCCCTTGTATGAGTCCCTAGTTACTCTTTTTTTGGTTAGGAATGAACAAGGGCTGTTCTCCTTTGCCTCCTACTGGTGTTTTTTGCTTTGGCTTGCTCACATGGGCTGGGTTGTGTGCACATGTTGCCATGGGCTTTCATTCCTCATGGACTTTTATTAGTAAATATACTTCTTTTTTTTGTGTTTTTCATAGATACTTGCAATGGGCCTTTGAGCAATTAGTTGTAATATTTGAAACAATAGGACAAGTTTCAAAATACTTTTGTAAATAATATTACTTTGATGAATTCCATGTTTGCAATAATGTTCATGGTTTCTAATAATCGCATCATAACTTAAATGATGAGCTTGTGGGTTTGAATGTTTACCACGAGTGTCGAAGGCGTATATTATGGATGTCACAATGCAAATGATGTCCATGTATTTCATGGGTTTATAATATAAGAACATAATTTTCAAGATAACTCCCAATGAGTTTTTTTTTTTTTTGGTTTATAAGACAATTGCCATGGTGATATTTTACCATGATATTTTTTCTTTGCCAAGTATTGATAATTTTGGGCTCTTTTTTGATAAAATAGTGCCAATAAAAATTGGGCTTTGATATTGCCAATGAGAATTGGGTTTTGATGTTGCCAATGAGGATTGGGCTTTAAATATTGCCAATAAGAATTGGGCTTTGATGTTGCCAATGAGAATTGGGTTTTAAATATTTCCAGCGAGAACTGGGCTTCGATATTGCCAATGAGAATTGGACTTTGATGTTGCCAATGAGAATTGGGCTTTGATATTGCCAATAAGAATTGGGTTTTGATGTTGCCAATGAGAAATTGGGCTTTGAATAAATTGCCATGGGTTTAAATCATGGGCTTTGATCATGGATTTGAATTCCATAAAATTGTTTTGTCATGGATTTGAATCATGGGCTTTTCAAATATTGCTAAGCATAAGTATTCTTGGGCTTTAAATAGGATAGAATGTGTGTGTTTGAAATTAAATAAGTGGTACTTAACAATAGGTCATGCTAACGAATGTCCTTAGGGCATTCGTTAACAATCCATTTTAAGAAAGTTTTGACACCACTTTTATGGGAGATGAAAAAAACTGTCAAAATATTAATTGCTTTATTTCATTTTCCCATAAAAGTTTTCTTTAAATGGATTATTAACCAATGCCCTAAGGGTATTCGTTAGCATTTCCCAATTATAATTTAAGGGTGTAATAAATTAATATACTTTTTTTTTTTGAGAAATAATTACAACATGCTGTTAACCTCGTAACTTGAACCATTTTTCCCTATTGACTCCCGAGCACTTTGTGCATGGAAAGGTGCTAATTCAGTTACAAGGCATTTGACATAATAAATTAATATACATGGTTTCAAAGAAAGTAACAAAGAAAATCATAAAGTGAATGGTTGTTATTTGATTGACTAAATTTTTATTATTATTATTTTTTTCTGTTTGGCTACCAAGAAATTAGATTGTAAAGTAAAAGAAAAGAGTGGGGAAACAAATAAAAAAACAAAGAGAAAAGGCAACATATTATATGACATGTCAATTTCGTGCCCATATGTAACTGAAATAACCATTTTATACTAGTTATTTTTTATTCTAATAATGTGATTTAATCAATTAGAGATATTAGCATCTTCTCACCAAAAAAAAAAAAAAAAAAAAAAAAAAAAAAAAAAAAAGAAGAAGAAGAAGAAGAAGAAGAAGAGATATTAGCATTTTTGGTCAATGAAAGTTATGAAACGACAGTAAACTAAAAAGACAACTTTGTCAGTGTAAAAAAAAATCATGATGAAATTGATGCAATTGAATTCGTGAGTACCAAAATGAAATCACTTTCCATATTTGTAAGGACAACAAATGATTATTTTTATTTTATTTTTTATAATTCAATAGTTGGTGATGAAGGAATTTGAATCTAGGATGTTTCCATTAAAACTATCATGAGGTGTCAGCCAGTTGAGTTACAAGACTCTTTAACTTATTTATAGAATTCAAAAAAGCGTTTACTTTTGGTGATAAGTAATTTATGTAGCGTTCATGAAAGGATTTTTGGGAAACTATATTTTAAATCTTATAATATAGTTTAGGGATGTAGTAAAATATATAAGTTTCAAAGAAAGTGTCAAATAAAACTGTGTGGAGTTTGGGGACCGAAGAGGACTAAAACATGAAATGTTTCGCACAAACACGCTTGTAGAAGTGTATCAGTCTCGAGGACTTCACTGACCCAAGCATGGGAGGGGATACGGAGTAGCGCTTCATGTAAACCCGTGCGGAAGAGAAAGGACCATGAGGGGGGCAGTGACAGTGGGAGGAAGCTTCCTGGAGAAGTTTACCTTCCCCCTTCGCATTAAATGTTCTGGAACAACCTTAACAGCTGCATTTAATGAGGAAATGACTCCTGAACAAAATCTTCACAACTAGTAACCCTTTCCACCACCTTCATCAGAGTGTTGATGGGACAAGTGTCCTTAGAAACGCTTGGAGGCATATAGATGGAGGACTAGGATATGAAGAAGAGGGGTATAAAAGGAGAGGAGTCTCCTAGAAAGGGGGGGGGGGACCTTTTTCTTGTGGAGAAACTAGAAAAAAGAGAAAGTATACAGTGCATTATTGGGTGTAAAACTCAGACCTTATTTACAAGAGACTAATCCTTAGATCTGCTCAAGGAGAGTTATTTTTCTTATCATATACTTGTATTAATCCTTTCTGTCATTCCAGACTCTTCAGTCTTTGATTTGAATTCAGATTAGAGTTGCACTTGAATTGTTTGCCCACTCTCTAGAGAAATTCTATTGTTGGGCTCGAATTTGAGGAACTAGGCAATGTTGTTCTAAGTAGACTTGGGTCTTTATTTTTAGAGCGCTTACAAAAACCATAAAGTGAATGATTGTTATTATTATTATTATCATTATAGAATGAAGTGAATGATTGTTATTTGATGAAGCTTTTGTTTTTATTTTCTTCTTGGCTACCCAAAAAAAAAAAAAAAAAAACCCTTAGATTGTAAAGTAAAGAAAAGAGAGGAAAAAGGAAAAGAAAAGAATAGAAATGGCAACATATTATATGACATAAATTCCCTATGTAGCTGAAATGACCATCTTATACTAGTTATTTTTTATTATAATAATGTAACTTGTAGGGGGACGGTTTCATTTAAGGCCCGAATAGCCCTGGTCAACGTGGGCTTTATATGAAAACAAAGCCCAACACAAGCCCAAAGAGCAAGCCCCAATGATAAAGTTGAAGTCACAGCTTAGTTCTCAGTTCAACTGACATGTCACCCATAGTCTCATCTGAGATCACATCTGAGGGTAAGTTTCTACTGAGCAGGACAAGATGAAACATCGTCTGAGGAGTAAATAAGAAATTCTGGAACATGTAAAATTGTCCGAGGAAGCTTTCTGAAACTTCCTGGTGGTTCTACAGTCACCTTTACATTAATGAAGCTTACCTGCCTGATACAGTAGCATTTATTGCTGAATGACAGGCCTGAACAATGCAAAAAGCCCCAAAAGAGTCTCCTGCGTCATGAAAATAATGAAATGAGAGCCTGATGGGACATAAAGTAGTCCAGCTATATAGGGACAACACATACCGGAGAAGGAGGCAGAACAAATATAAGGGAGGAGGAGGGCAGAAAGTGAGGAGGATAGATTTTGGAGAGAGAAAAAGAGAGAAAGAAATAGAGATTATCTGGATAGGCATAATTTACAGTTTGTTCTAGAGAAAGACTTGTAATCTTTATTAAGAAATATAGAAAGATAGCCCTTTTACGTGGCTTTTTACATAAACTTTTGTTCTTGTTCAAATCTCCCCTTATAGATTGTTTTTAATCCATATTACAAATTAATTGTACCCTTAATCTTCTTGAAGGCTGAGTTTTAGCATGCGCATAACTTGTAAAATGTAAACAATCCGTTAGACATATTAGCATTTTTCGATAATGAAATGACAATAATTTATAGGCGTAAATGCACTTTTAGTCCCTACATTTTAGCTTTTTTCTATTTTAGTCTCTACATTTTAATTTTACTACTTTTAGTCCCTAAATCAATTAACACGTTCCATTTTGGTTCTTTCCGTTAGCCCACCAATGGAAATTGCTTAGGTGACAAACTGATGCTGACGTGGCCAATTAAAAAATAATAAAATTTTTTAATTAGCATTAAAAAAATGCCATGTCAGCTTTTAAATATAAAAAATTTTATTAATCAATTTCAATGAAATTAAAAATTAAAAAACAAAATTAAAAACAATAAAATACATCAATTCAGATCTAATTCATTTTGAACAAGAACACACAAGAACACAATCACATATTTAAACATCACCACAAAAACATAAAACACAAACCCAGAACCAAACACAAACTCAAATTTAAACGTTAACACATGATCACAAACACAAATAACACAATAACATACATAAATCTCCCAGCCAACCCATAGCAAATAAACCCAAATACTCCAATAGAACCCAAATCTAAAAACTCCAAAAAACTCAATAGAAAACCCACCACCTTATTGATTGAACCCAGATCTAATTCACCACGAAAGTAGCTTCTCGATCTCTCTACCTGTTATCACACTCTGAAACTGTGACCAAAGCCCAGCTCTCTTCTAAACCCGAGCCATGTCTCACCGAGTCTCTCTACTCTCAAACCACAGAAACCACTCTCCGATCAACAAGCTAAAAGCGCCTTGAACGGCGCATGAACCACAAAAGGTGGATGTAAAGGTGAAAGGTCTCACGGATCTGCCAAGAACTGAGACAATGGTGGCACGTGGACCTACACGTGGTGGCGTGTGAACAAGTGTGTGCATAACTGAGGGTAAGAGCTTGATTTATGTGTTTGTGTGCTCAGTGTTGTGAGGCTTTGTAAAACATGTAAGTATGTGTGTGTGAAGCAGAGAATCATAGAATGTATGTGTGTATGTGAGACAAAGAGATACTATCAGAGGAAAGAAACAAAGAAAAGGGAGAGGGTTTCGGGTTACAAGTTGAACCCAGATCTAAAGCCTTCGAACCTAGATTTGCCCAGATCTGCTTCAAGTTGGCTTCAATTCGAACTCAGATCTAATGATTTTGAACCTAGATTTGGTTTGTGTTGGCTTCGATTTGGTTCATAATGCTAAGATCTTTGTTTGTTTCAATTTTTGCAACTGGTTTTCTCTTTTTCCTATCAAAGATCGGAGCACCGACAAAAATTTTGACAAAAACGGCCACAGTATATGCTGGAAAACCGACTTTAGGTGCTCTTGATCAACACCGGTCAAAGCAAAACTGCCCACAATAGTTCGGTGATGAAAGTGCCCAAATATCTTCCCGATTTGTGTTTGTTATTGTGTTTTATTGAGTTTTTTGGAGTTTTGAGATTTGGGTTCTATTGGAGTATTTGGGTTTATTTGCTATGGGTTGGCTGGGAGATTTATGTATATTATTGTGTTCTTTGTATTTGTGATCATGTGTTAATGTTTAAATTTGAGTTTGTGTTTTTTGTGTTTGGTTCTGGGTTTGTGTTTTATGTTCTTGTGTTGATGCTTAAATATGTGATTGTGTTCTTGTTCAAAATGAATTAGATCTGAATTGATGTATTTTATTATTTTTAATTTTGTTTTTTCATTTTTAATTTCGTTAAAATTGATTAATAAATTTTTTTATATTTAGAAGCTGACATGACATTTTTTTAATGCTAATAATTTTTTTTTTTATTTTTTAATTGGCCACGTCAGCATCAGTTTGCCACCTAAGCAATTTCCGTTGGTTGGTTAACGGAAATGACAAAAATGAAACGCGTTAATTGATTTAGGGACTAAAAGTGATAAAATTAAAATGTAGGGACTAAAGTAGAAAAAAGTCAAAATGTAAAGACTAAAAGTGTATTTACGCCTAATTTATAAAGACAACATTGACAATGTAGAAAAAAAATCAAGATGAAAATTGACGCAATTGAATTTGTGAGTACCAAAATGAAATCACCCCCCAAATTTGTAAGGACAACAAATAATTATTATTAATATTTTTTTATAATTCAATAGTTGAAGATAGGAAGATTTGAATCATGATATCTTAGAAACATTGTCTTATTTATTTGGGTAAAATACTATTTTGGTCTCTAAATTTTAAATAATTTTTTTTTCATTCCTAAACTTTGTAAAGAGTTTTTCTAGAAACAAAAATGGGGATGAAAAAAGAAATTTTTTTCAATAGTTTAGGGATGAAAAATAAACTTTTAGTAAAGTTTAAGGACATAAATAAAACACTTTCAATTGTTTAAGGACAAAAGATGAACTTTTCAATAGTTTAAGGACTAAAAATGAACTTCTTAAAATTTAGGGATAAAAAACAAACTTTTGGTAAAATTGAGGGACTAAAATAATATTTTACCCTATTTATTTTTAAGTTTTGAAACCCATTACAGCATTACTTATTCCAACTTGGACAATTCCAGGATTTTTGGGCCTATTTAACAATGGCCCAAATAGAAATATCCATCCTCTAACCATTTATACAGCATAGTTGTATTATTAGGGTAGTACTATCCTTACTTCCTGTCCTCGACTTTTGAATTTTGCAGGAACATTGTCCTCCCACATAGAGCACCAGCCTCAGCTCCCAAAGAATATAAGGACACACTATAATAGTTACTCAGCAACAAAGTACAGTGAAAAAAATTTATAATTAATTCAAGATTTATATCATTGGCTTTAGTACCAGTAAAATGCCGGGTAATTTAGGAACCCGTTGACACTGTACTAGTAGGAACTTTTTTTAATTAAATTTTTTGAATTAGAATTTCTTATCCTTGCAATTGAATTAGAATTAGATTGCTCCATACTGTTATCATAATTAGTCTCCATTGCATTATGAGGAAATCATTATTTAGGACTACCAATATCTAACATGAAGTTTTAGATAAACCAAAAGAGCTTCTTCTCTTCTTTCATTAATACTATTATTATATTACTATAGATCACTTTTTCTCCTGAATTAACTTGTTAAGCAATTGATAATCCAGAAATGAATTGGACAGACAAGCTAAGAAAAAAACTCAGTGAACAACAAGCGGAACCATAACCTGGCAACTGGCAAGATTATCAATAAACCTCAATTAGTATTTACTTGGCCACAGCCAGCCAATTATAATTCAAAATGAAAACTGAAACAATCAAGAAAATATGTTGAAAGATTGCAAATGGACAGAGTAACAATAACATGGTAACCCTTTCCACTAAATTATAATCATCAAGAGAAAGAAATGTTTTTGGTTTAAAAACAGTGTGCTTGACTTACTACAAGATACATATAAATACTAACACAAAATGCGCTTACAATTCACTATGAATCTATCCTACTATGGAAAGCCAATCAAGTGACAAAATAATGTATAAGTGAGAAGCATGCCCCCAGTCTCTTCCATGCAATTCCGCTCCATGTTTCTTGCAGAACAGGTAAAAACTGCAAGTTGCTGGGAAGTATTATGAGTTCAGAAGTAAAGCTCGAACAAGCTGGTTAGAGTTAAAATATGCTTCTACCATCAGTAAAGAGGATATAAAATTCATCAGTAAAGTTCATTGGGGTGCCATCGTCAGCAAAATCACATCACTGGGACAACACCAATTTGCCTCAAGTAAGTGCACTATGTAGGCTAGACCAACCCAAGGCGAGACAACTTTCAATGATGGAAGCTGGCAAGAGTTATGCCATGAGTAACAAAGTTGCATGCATTTTTCATTTTCTTGTGATAGGATATATATGGAGACAGATACCCACCAACAAAAGCATCAGCTTTTGGCATTTAATTTCTCCAAAGGTATCTTGTTTAGAAGCCCAGGATTTGCTTTACCTTTTGACAATTTCATTACCTGCACATCCCCAAAAATGCAGAATAATCTTGGTATATAGGAAAAATATTAACAAATTAACCAGGATAAAAATAGATAACAAGTTTCATATTAAGACCAGCAAATTTTTTACCTGACCAGCAAAATAACCTTGTAACTTAGTTTTGCCCCCACGATATTGCTCCAGCTGCTTTGGGTTCTCTCAAAGCACTTTATCTACCATTTTCTCAATCTCCACTGGATCTGCTATCTGTTATTTTCAAAACAATGAGAGGATTCTTTGCACAATGTCTACTACACCATGTTACTATATCGTCATTATCATTCAAATAATTGCAACCATTTGATTGGCAGTGTAAACCATCTCTCTCATAGAACATCACTTAATGAAACTAGTCCCAAATTAGGGAAACACTTGCTCGGGCTTTTTCACCAACATGCGACTCACTTTCATATATCAGGTTGATTGCCTAACAAGACAAAACTTGACAGCTGTACGCTTTAACATCAGTTGATGATCCAATGAAGTTGCAATAACAACTCCTCAAGATCTTTTGCCCAGGAGTCAGTAAGAAATGATGAAAATTCATACAGTCAATCAACAATACTATAGGACACAATAGCTTCAAAAGCAAGTTTCTTTTTCTTTTTTGGTGCTTTTTTTTGGGGGAGGACGGAGGGGAGTTTACTAGAATTAATATTGAATTAACATAAAAGTGATGATCAAATAAGGCCACTAACCAACCTCAGTTAGACCCGTAAAGAAGTTCAAGTTTTAGCTCATATCACATTAACATAACCTGAATAGGCTGAAATCAGGTCAACTAGCATACTCAAAGTTCAATTATACACAAGCTTAAAAACCATTCAGCTTCTCTTGCTCATACCATATCTCCAAGACATTGAAATGCTTATTAAACTCTCAACAGTAAAACCAAATTCAAAAACAAAAATAATTTCAAATTCAAAAAAATAAAATCTTAAAGATTTTGGTGCTCCTTGCATCATAATATGAGCAATACCATAGACAAATCCTACTTCAAAAGGTTTTGTTTCATTAAAGTCCTCAGATACAAGGACATCCACTAAAACTAGTTGTTCTTGCTTCCTGCATACTCACTCTTACAGTAGTCCAAGACCATGTAACCCTTGAAATTGAGCAGCCAATCCTAGGTATTTCAAATTTAGACATCTTGTGTGAGCATTTCATGGCAAGGGTATGAGAAATAAAAGTTTTCTTTTTATCATTTGAGAAGGATTGTATCTATACTTTTTTTTTGAAGTAAAACAGCAGAAATATCTGTACAAGTTACTATAAGTAACTTACCTGAACCAATTCCTTTTCTTTTATTAGTCCCTTAATGGTTCCACCTTAGGCTAGTAGTTCAAACAATATCTGCAAATTATAAATTATATGGTAAGAATATATTTTTTTTTGATAAGTACTAATACTTATTCATAAAGAAAACAGAATGGTAAAACGTGTCCAAACAAGACTAGGATAGGATTATAGCAAAACTATAATAAGGTCTTGCTTCCTTTTTCATTCACTTAGACAGGCTAACACAGCCCCATGCCCCCACAAAGCACAACCACAAAATCTGTACCTGCAGAAACCTCAGTCCCCCAGACACCAATTGAGCTGTCTCATTGCTAAACTATCATAAGGTCCCAATGATATTATAGTTTTAAAACTTATCCCCCATATTTTGCAGCTACCATATCTTAAAACATTGCCAACAAGGAACTCTAGCTCAAATGACACCTCCTCCCCTTGTAAGAAAAAAGTAGGAGGATGAGGTCATGGTTCAATGCTTGTATAGCTTACCAATAAAAAAAATCTTAAAATCTTGCTCCTTTGTGATCCTTACAATTCCCTCAAGCCACGTGCTATTACAAGCCTAATCTAGGCTAGTGTTATTTGATATTTTACCTACTTATATGTTAGATTAGAGAGGCTCTTATGATCCAATAACATTATAAAAGGGAGGAAGGGGGAGTAGAAGAAGAAAAAAGAAGAAAATCTTTTATACTGATGAGATATTTACAAATAAAGTGAATTGACAAGACCCAAAAAACAAAAAACAAAAAAACTAGGACAAACATTTACAAGCGTGATCCAATGACAGATGCGCATATGATGATCAACTAGGACATCAGAGTTCAAATGAAATTTGAAATGTAGTATGTAGTAATCACTAGTACAGCGACAAACTCTTACCTCTTTCCCTATCTTTCCACTAATGATACCACCTTTTATTGAAGCAATCAACTTAGCTAGCTCCTGGGGGATTAACTTAATCTCATTTATGGTCAACTTTTCATTTTTCATGTAGGCAGCAATATCACTCTTTATCCAATTGGCAGCCAGCTTCACATCAGATCCCTTTGCACTAGTTGCATCAAAAAATTTTGCAACCTGAGACATTCATTCAGCAAAAGAGCCATATCTCAAATCATTCTAGCATGACATATGTCCAAAACAAATACTTTAAAGCAACAGATACATGGTCATAAAGGCATGCAAGAAATATCTTTCAGGCTTGCCTCTAAGACAGACTAAGGCAAATGCCTCAAGGTACAGCATTAGAGGCTTAAATGACCTTGGCCACCTTTCAAATCCTGAGACATTCAAGAGGCACATGGAATATGCTTGAAGCTTGTGATATATGACTGAAATACATGAATAAACAAATTTTGGAGTTCTATTACGGGATTAAGAGCTAACTCTCTCTCTCTCTACACTTTTTTACTTACATCTCATTTTGAATAAATGCATGTAGATTAAGGACCTTAGGCACAATTCTACATTGAGAATTACTGAATCATATATGATTTAGGACAAAGGGAACAAGCCAAATAAGATTTTAAATTCCTGGGTCAGGTGTGGCAGTTCTTGGACAGCTTGGTTTTTGGAAAAAAGGTGGAAAATATTAAGAACTACAGGGTTTCTGCTGAAAATGAATAATAGGATTTGGGAATGAAACAAAAGGAAAAAACCAAGGTCTGGGTTGCTGTTCCTGGACTGTGAACATAACCTGTGAACTAGGTTTTATCTTTTTATGGGGTATTTGGGGTTATTTGATGGATGGGTAGTTCCGTGTTTTGAAGTTTAGATTTTAAGATTTAATAGGTGAAAAAAGACTGTATTCGCAAGATTTTAAGTTGCTGAGAATCTATGAACAAAAAGGAAAAAAGAATAAACTTCTAGGCATTACACCTTGGCATCATACCTCAGAGAAGGTTGTATCGCAAAAAATCTCATACAAACTTCAAAGCTTCGGAAATATAGAAAACTTATTTATGTTCCCCATTGAATAGAAAGCATTACATCTGACTAATTCCTAAACCTACTCCTTGGAAGCTAAAAATTACAAATTATGCAACAATTAAAAATAAATAAAATAAAATCAAAATAATATTGTTTCTCACTGCCAGTGCCAATATCTCTCTAGACTAACCAAAATTTTAGCTTTTCTTATTTTTATTAGCCATTCCTTTAATTTTATGTAATGAATATGAATTGGGTTTTTCCTACTCTTCTCCTTTTCTTCTTCTTTCTTTTTTGATAAGTAATAAGAGACTGTTTTTAATCATAGAGGTTTTTTTCTATTTTATTTGGTTGGCCTTTACCTTCAAAATCCTGAATGTGTAAAGCAAAAGCTTGTAAATGCCAATTGAACAGTCCCCAGATAGTAAAAACATTCAAAGTAATGAAGAGGACTCACATTAATGTCATTTGTTAGGAAAAGAACATCCGCATGCTTAGGCCCATCTTCTCATACCTTCTACGCTTCACTTCTGGAAGTTCTGGGAAATATAGATAATCAGAAAGCCCTTCCTTTTTCCTCATTGTAACTGTTTTCTAAAAAGTATAACACAGGTTAATGGAGCATAAAGTAGACACAAAATGACCAAGTGAACCATAAATCTAGTACTTGTTTCCACTACATCACTAGAATAAAAGCAAGATGTAGCAACAACCTGAGCGCCTTCTTCCCAGAGACGAGTTTCCTGTGTAATTTGATCACTCTGGCCTTGGGCTATGAAGAAGCACCTGCCTTGAAATTTCAAAATCAATAGCCCTGCTAACTGACGAAAAAGAGTTCAGATTTTTTTATCTCAACCTGACAATACAAGAGGGGCTTAGTTAAGGCACCAGCGCACTGCCAATTACTATGCACATCAAATGCATTGAGCTCTAGCTCAAATAAGACTTTTTTCCTCCTATAACAGTAAGAAGCAAGAATTAAACTACCTTTGTCCCAAGCTGTGATTGCCCAATTGGTCGAACTGAGACATTCACATCACAACGAAGTGAACCTTCTTGCATATTGCCATTACTCACTCCCAAATAATGAGCTAACCTCTGTATTTCTGCTGCATATTCTGCAGCTTCAACACCAGTTCTCATATCAGGTTCTGAAACAATCTCTCTGCTCTATTTAAATCAACCTGCAACAAAATCAACCATATCAACAAGTCTATAACATACATAGTAATCAGCAATTTCGCCAAGAGCCTTGTAGCTCAACTGGTTGGCACTTCCTGGTGTTTCCAAAGGAGACATCGAGGGTTCAAATCTCCCCTCTCCCAATTATTGAATCATCAAAATAAGAATAATAATAATAACCAATTGCAGCTCTTCTAAATCTATATATAAGATACGTGTCACAAACAAATTTTTTTTTTGCAATGCATACCAACTCATTCATACTGCTAGATAATAAGGCAATAAATTGCAAAATTAGCATGCTTATAGAATCAACTTAAGTTACTTAACCCACAAATCACATGACTAACACTTGGAACCTGATTAAACATGAAAACAGTCAACAATAAATATTCTTGAAAATAAAAGGAGAATATAGTTTGTTATAATAATAATAATAATAATAATAATAATAATAAAGTGATTAAATTCATTATTTTCTAATTGCTTAAATATTTGGGAGAACCAATAATTTATCATAACATAGGGAGTTTTATATGTGTTTCTAGTTTACGTCCTATTTAAAAAATTAAAAATCTATGTATTGAGCCCCACCTATTAAAGGGGCACGCAAAAAGAGTGTTAGAATAATGAGAAAATAATTAAATTTATTATTTTTTTAATACTTTAGAAATAATTAAATCTATTATTTTTAGTACTTTTTTAGAGAATCGATAATTTCTCATGGTTAAAATATAAAATATAGTAAAAATTGGTACGGTACGTAGGCAAAGGGAAAGAAGTAATTACCTGTGAATAACTTCCATATTCTGAACGAAGCAGCTTGCCTGCATCTTCCTCCATGTGAACCCTTGTAATGCCAAACCTCCTATGCCCACCACCGAACTCCACAGGAATATCCAAATCAATGTAACCACCACTTGCAATTGGAACATCAAATTGAGATAGTTGGTACCCTTTTGGAAGGTCCGGGTAAAAGTACTGTTTCCTATCAAACTTTGAGTTTAGAGAAAACTTGCAATTCAGTGCAAGACCCAGTTTCACCGCTAATTCAATGACCTTTGAGTTCAAAACTGGCAAAGCACCAGGCAAACCCATGCAAATGGGGCAAACACTAGTATTTGGTGGAGACCCATAATTGTATGGACAACCACAAAAGGCTTTGGTGAGTGTTGAGCTGGACATGAGTTTCTATACCGATGATTGCTTCATAGTCTTTTAATATTTTATCAATCTGGGTACGAGGTAAAACTTTGATTCGAGGCTTTTGTTTTTCTTGAGCGGCTGTTTGGGCTTCTGTGGTTTTCATAGTGCAATATAGTAAAGCACCATTCTTTCTTCTAAACAATGCAGTCTGGTACAGCAACAAAGGGTAGTTTTGAATTCTTCTAAATATATTGGAAGCCATCATCAGGGTCTGAATCAATTAATATATCAAGCAATACATAGGCTGTCTGCAAAGCATTAAAATAAGGCATTGGTATGCTATAAATATATTGAAAAAAAACAGCATAAATCTATTATCTTTACAATTCAAGCATTCAAATTAAAGAGACAAGAAAGTAGTGAGACTTTTGTGAGTGTGGGTTAGCAATTGTAGAAGAATAAAAACATGGAAACCACTGTTTATTTATTCCAATATGGACAATTCCAGACCTGTTGGGCTTACTTAATAACGGCCCACGTTGAAAAATCTATACTTTTTTTTTTGGATAATTGAAATCTATCCTTAAATTCAAACCATTTACAAACAAACAAACACAATCATTACTCATAGGACACGTGTAGTCACTCTCATTCATCAACAGACACCTATTCTCAACGTTCCCAACCGCCAAAAATTTCCTCACAAAACAAGTGTTAGTGTTTCCAAAAGCCCTTCTCTGTTTGTGTTACCCAAAACCAGACCAAAACAGGGCAGGAAATGGAGAAGATGGCACTTTTTTGTTTTTCTGATTCATCATTAACCATTTGCTTTCATAGCTTCCATATGTAGAGCAGTTGCTTGTGAGTTCTTACTCTGATTAAACTGACTCATTCTTCTTCATAATTGAATTAATGTATTGTGAATGATTTGATATTTAGGTTTCTGTCTTTTTTGGGTTGGTTTGTATTAAACGTCTGGGTTGATGATTTGGATTGTTAAAATTGGGTGTATCAATGTATGTGAGAATTTTAATTTTTTGAGTCTGAATTAACTCCATTTTTCTAGATTTTATATGTGTTTTGTTCAAGTTCTGTTTTTTTTTTTTTTTTTTTTTTGCTGTTTTTTGAATAAGTGTGTTCTAGATTTTTATGTGTGATTTGTTTTTTGTTTTTGTTTATTATAATTATATTATCTTGGTTAATTTCCATTGTATCTGTAAATACAACCAGGGGCATGGTTCATGCGTGTGTATGTTGTACCAAAAACTTGTTTTCTTAAATGGTCCTTTTTTTGTATGCTAACATTACCTGCAGAATGATGATTTTGGTGTAGTGGTCATGTTTGGGACCTTTGGGATGAAATTATGTCCCATATAGATGACACACTTCCACTGTTTCATGTGATATTCAATTTACTTTATTTTGATTCTTTTTGCCTCTCCTCTATAGAGGTTGGAATTGGATTGTTTTACCAAACAATCAATTATATATGGTTCCAACTTCCAACTCCTAAACTAGGAAACACCTGTGCCTCCTTCCTTTAATGAAGTTTTATGGTTGTGGCTAAACTTGATTTCAATAACTTTTACAGATTTTCCAATGAGAAAAGATGGAACTTGAGAAAGTAGAATCTGATCTCCTTGCCTTAAGACAATTATATGGGCTCCTTCAAAATATTGGTCAAGGCCTGCAAAGCAAAAGTTCAGAAAATGTAAGCTCTCTTATCTCGAAACAATCTGTTTTCCTTTGACTTACCATGTCATGAAGTCTTGACTTTCAATTGTATTACTTCAGTACCACACTCATTATTTTGGCTATGGGAAAAATAAACAAGAAGCAATTAATAAACCTTTTCTTTTATTTGTTTCTTAATTTTAATTTTTCGCCCCAGGCATTGTGGTGGTAATATACTCTATCCTTTTGAAGAATCTTGAATTGTACCTCTTTGTTCATTGCATGATTTGATTATAGTCTTTATAGATACTTTGAAGAATCGAAAATGTGCGAAGAATATAGTTTCTGAGATAGAAGATAAATTCTAGAAAAACAACTACCTGGTGTTGTATTCACCGATATAATCGTTTAGTTTTACATCTCATGTCTTTTATTATTAGTACAACAGGTGAGGGGTTCTGTTTCTATAACAAACCATTCAAAAATCAAATAAAAGATCAGACAACATAATAAGTTATAAAGAATCTTTTGGTGGTGAGTAATATCTTCGGAACTCTTCTTGCCATTCACTGTTTTTGATTTCTTCTCTGCAGTCTGTGACTTATCCTTAATGAAGAAATCATTTGTTGAGTATAGTTGTTTTTTCTTTCTTGTTGATATTTTTTTTGAGTGGTGCTTTCAATACTACAAAATTTACTACATAAGCTCTACAAACCAATGTGTCAATTTTTAGACATGAGAAAAAAATTTAACCAAAAAAAATATTTATTATGTTATTGTGCTGACACAAATTACATTCATTGTCACTTCATTTTGCAAGTTTTTATTTTTATTTTTTTATTTTATAAGAAAATTGGTAGTAGTTTTAGCATTTTCTGTCTTTTTTTTCCCTACTTTTACTCCCAAGGAATGGACGTCTTATAGTATATAGCAACATAAAAAACATTTAGTGCTCTTTTGTTATGACTTAATCTTAACATGATCTTCTTCTTCTTAAACAGTTGGATGAGAAAGCACAACTCTTTTTGAAAACTTTGCTTGACAATGCAACAGAAAGAGTTTTTGAGACCCATTCAAAGGTACGTTTTGTCATTCAGTACTGTGAATGAAGTTCTTGTTGGTTTTGTTTCTAGAGCAGACTGTACTTAAGAAAACAAAGTATGATATTGGATCCTATTATCTTAATAGGCAAAGGATTATTGCCTAATTTATTTTCTCATGCTGGTATCACAGATTATAGCAGCACAATCTGGTGTCTCTAACACACCAAAGGCTATGCTAAAGTTAAACCCTCCTGTTCCAACATCTGTTCCCATCATTACTCAAGCCTCAAGTAAAGGGTCCAAATTCCAATCAATTACTTCACAGAAAGATGAGCTGCCACCCAGGAAACCAACACTAAAGAAAGCAACTTCCATGCTCTCTAAACCCAGCATTTCTTCAAACAAACCTGAGGGCAGAAGGCAACAATGTTGGATTTATGAGCAAAGCAGTATGAAGAGGCAGAACTCAGTTGAGGACACAAACAGCATAGCTAACGCTAGAGCCACAAGTTCAAACTTAAATAGTACTCGTCAACATCAACTGCACAACCAGTTAGGCCCTTCTAATGTGGTCAATGTGCAAGCAAAAGAAATACCACAAGTGAAAGAGAACCCAATACAGAAAAGAATGCATGAACTCCAACATAGTCCAAGCATTGCTAGTTCCTCGAGCTATTTGGCAACTGGGCTTATTGAACCAGGACTTGGGAATAAAAAACCGGACCAGGCCAGTGATTTTTCAAAGGATGTTGCTAGTACACTCAAACAAGTCGAATCCCACATTTCAGCTTTAAAACCTTGTTCTGGTATTGTGGATTTTAAAATGACTAGTGCAAGTTTGGCTGTGATGTCTAAGCCAGTTACTCCTTTGACACAAACAAGAGATGGGTTTGTTAAAAAAAGCGAGCTGGGCTATCTTGGTGAGCCTGTAGCTTTGGGTCTGGGTCAAAATGATCTGCCGAGTCAGCAGGTGAGTCAACTCAGCAGGAAACATGATAGTCGTTTGAGCCCAGCACGCAAGCCCATTTATTCTCTGAGTCAGCTAGCGAGTCAGATCGGTGGTGTTGGGGACAGTGAATCATTTTCAAGAGCACGTGGCTGGCCAAGTGTGAGGAGTAGAATTGGGTCACTGAGTCGAGCAGTGAGTCAGAATGACGATTTAACGAGTCAGAGCGGTGATTATGTTCACGGGTTGAGGTTTCCTATGAGTCAGCCTTCCAAAGAGAGTGAAAAACAAAAAGATCCTACGGTTGAGATAAAGACAACTAGGAAGGGGGTTAGATCTAGACCATCCATGCCACCTCAGTTAGTGGAATCCACTTCTTCTCTTGGTCCTAGTGAGAGAAAATTGCCACCTCAGATGGTAATCAAACCAACTCTACTAGGACTAGATCAAAGAAAAGGGACCCACAAAATCAGCCATATGGGCCCACACAACAAGATCTTGCCACGTCAGGTGCTTGATGAATTAGAGGGTCCTAGCTCTTCTTCAGATTCTTACTTCTCCACTATTAATAAACAAGGTAGTAGTGTGAGCAGCAGTGAAAGCTTTGATTACTCATCGCCAAGTCAGACTCGGACCCACCATCAAATTGGTCCCACAAGTGAAACTAGTTGGGCTAGTGAGAAAAATCAAGGTAGTGGGAGCAGTATTGAAAGCTATGGTTACTCATTGCCAAATCAAACTCGGGCCTATCGTAACATTGGTCCCACGAGTGAAAGTAGCTGGACTAGTAATGAAAGCTACGGTTATATTGGTCCCACATTGAGAAGGGTTGTAATTACAAGTGAAAGTAGCTCAGAAGAGACTAAAAACGGTCCATATGCGGGTCCTACTAGAAGATTCAAATTAGGCCGTAGGAGAAGCCCAAAAAAAGCAATTGGACGGTTGAGGAATTTCAAGAACAAATTAGGACTTATATTTCATCATCACCATCACCATCACCATCATCACCATGATGATGATGAGAATGGTCAGAAAATGTTACACCATAGGGATGTGCATGATAGTAGAGCGGTTCAGAAGGTGAAGAAATCAACGGTGAGTAGTGTGCCACGGAAGCATCAGGATGGACATTTTCATGGTTTGATGGAAGGGCTATTGAAGCATGTGCAACATTCAAAGAAATCAAAGGGTTCTAAAGGTGGGATCAACCGGCTGGGAAATGGGCCACGTGGTGGTAATAAGAAGTTGCATTTGTGGAAAATGTTACGACGTCGTGGTGGTGGGGTGAAGCTGCCCAAAAGCAAAAGGGGGCGTGTTAGAATAGGGTTTATGAGGAAAAATAAAAAACCACTTCTTAAAATGAATTGAGATTTTTGGTTCCTTTTGAAAAAATAGTGTATTTATGTTTTCTTTTCCTATTTTTTGTGGGACTCACTTATGAAAAGCATGTTTGGGTTTGTTTTTTTGTTCTCATTTTATTTTCATTTTCAATATCAAAAAAAAAAAAAAAAGTGAGAATAAAAATAGAATACGAAAACAACTCTTTAACATTTTTCAGTTTCAGCAAAATGAGTTTAGTGGTATTTTTGTAAAAAAATTGAAAATTGCGAGAAAAGATTGTGAGGATATTCAATGAAGAAAGTAGTTGTTTTTTCATAACTCATATGAGTTCTTGAAGGAAAGATGGAGGGAAATCCAATGCTGGGTGGGCCTTTGGCCCAAAGCTTATTTGGAAGGAAATCCAATTGTAGAATAATATAAAGATGGAAGGAAACCCATTGCTTATATGGACTATTCCAGGCCTGTTTTTATGGGCCTACTTAAAAACAGCCCACGTTGGAAAATCTATCCTCAAAGTCAAACCAACCATTTAAACAAAGCAAAAAAAAGCAAAGAGTTGCTGTACTCTGTCTATCAAATATCAATATCTCCTCTTCTCTCATGTCTTTTGAATTTAGCAGCAGCAACATTGCCTTTGTCTTCTAATCACACACACAACAGAAATGGGCTCAGCTACCAAAGAAAATAAGAAGAACAGTAAGTTTCTCTCTCTAAGTAACAAAGTACAAGAGAAAAAGTTTGTAATTCGTTTTTGAGTTAGAAGTTCTTATGTTTCCCAAGTACCCTTTTCAATTGTCTGATGCTGTTCGAAATTTGATGTTCAAAGTGTGGTTGGTTTTAAGGTAGGATTTTTCTTTGATTAATGATGTAATGATATAATGGGTTCTTGAAATTTTGCAGGTTCTGCTAAAAGAGTAGCTGTTATTGGTGCTGGTGTTAGGTACTCTCCTCATTCATTAATATTTATGTGTTAAGGCTTTTTATTGTTGTTGGTAAATTATTCACTGTGTTTTCTTAGAGAGAGGCTGAGTGGGTCTTTCATCAATGTGGTAATCAACTTCTTTGATTAGTATTGTGAACTATGTGAATGTATAATGTGGGGTTTAATTGTGAAATCATGAAAAGGCAGGACTAATGCTAGGATGGAATTAGCTATTAATGTTTTGATTATATATTGGAAATGTTTAGTTTGTTTAATTTGATTTGTGTGAAATGGTTGTAAATTGTGCCTGCACACAATGCTCAAGCTGACTGGTAAGTGGCCTCTTTTAGCCATTAGGATAAAAGGTAACCATACTCACTCTTACCTCAGCGATCTAGAACCAGGCAATAGAGCTTCTTCAGCTGTCTGCCTCTTTCTAGACAACTCGTAGTGTAAACTATTGACATTGCAAAATCAACTGGCACCTTCTGATGTTTCCAATGGAGACATCCAAGCTTCAAAAATATAATTATGGTCCCTTAAGAATGTCTGGAGTATTTAAACTCTGCTGAAGTAAGCCCATCAGTCCTCCCTCAATGATTGGATGGAATGTAAGGTTTTGGGTTCAAGACTCACCAGGTGCATCGCATGAGTAACTTAACCAATTATTTAAAAAAACTCTCTTGAAATAAGCCCATCAGTCCAGAACTTAATTTATGCTTCAGTGATGAGTTTATTATCCAATTTGACAAATTATATTATGATACTCACACATTTTGCAATATAATTTGTCTTTTGTTTTCCATAAGTTGACTTTTACTTTATCTTTTGATGGTCAAGTGGGCTTGCTGCAGCATACAAATTGAAATCACATGGTTTGAACGTCGCAGTATTTGAAGCTGAAGGAAGAGCTGGAGGAAAGTTAAGAAGTGTTTCACATGATGGTCTAATTTGGGATGAGGGAGCGAATACAATGGTAAAAATTTTTTGTTTGCAGATTGGGATGACAATGAGTTCTTACTTGAAACCAATAGTAATGGAGGTTTTGTTGCTGTGCAGACTGAGAGTGAACCGGAGGTCAGAAGTTTGCTTGATGACCTTGGACTTAGAGAAAAGCAACAATTTGTAAGGGTTTTCTTTGTTGTTTCAAACATTTAACTGAGTAACCTGTAACTTGTGCATTGTCATGCTATAGTGGGAATCTTTTTCTTTGATTTGTCTTCTATCACAAACTATGTTTAAGACTTTTGACTGCTAAACTTTGATTCTTGGAGTTTTGAAGAGATACCTCATTGCTTTGGAAATAAATTTTTTGAAGTTTGTGGTAGTTATTCTCTTCATTTGTTATGGAACTTTTATGACTAAATAAATTGTTGTCTTCTGTTACAGCCAATATCACAGAACAAGCGGTATATTGTAAGAAATGGGATGCCAGTACTGGTATGTCCCGCCTTTTACATTGTGCTAATTGAGTTTGCTACTTTTGATGGTATCACATTTTTTTTTTTTAATTATAAATTTTAATTTTGTTACTGTTGTTTATATGCAGCTGCATTAACTGTGATGACAACCTTTCATTTTTTAATGTCAGATACCCGCAAATCCCATTGCACTGATCAAGAGCAACTTTCTTTCTGCCAAATCAAAGGTTTGTTTCCAAAACATGTTCGGAAACCACTTCAACCTTAGAAAATTTCCATTATTTAAAAAAAAAAAATATATATATATATTAATTTGCAATGTTTTTGGGTCCATTGACAATAATCATTACATGTTTTGTTTGTGTGTTGACAAAGGTTGTTGCAAGAAATAATGTATTCATAACAAAGATCTAGGCTTCCTGATGTATCATATGTGCATTCATATGCATCTAATCAAATGAATTCCTTAGATTTTGAAACTGGCAAGTTTGGGTAGAATATGGCAACTGGCAACTATGCACATGAGATGTGAGATTCATGATCTAAGGGCACCAAGAGTTCACTACAGTTAAATGATAATAATGGCCCTACACAAAGTGTGCAAATAAGAAGCTACAAGTTCTCTGTGCTGTTTCATTGCACACTTAAGGTCATTAGGTTGTTATCTTCAATTTCTGGAATTGACTTTATTTTATTTTTTCAAGGGTATGCAGTGTGCTTTTTTGTATACTCTGTGTACTTGGGTTACACCCCCTTGGACACTTATATTAACTTAAAAAATAATAATAATAATAATAAAAAACTCATGAAATTCTATATATATAGCTCTTGACACTTGACATGCTAGAGCATAAGACTTCCCACAAAAGTATACTTGTGGAGAAATATTAAGGTTTTTTTTACCCACAATTTTTTTTATTAAAAAAAAAGGAAATATTAAGGTCACTTATATTAAATATTGTACATGGCCTGTAATTGTTGTAAGAATTTGGAAAATAGGAGGGCACACCTTGATAGTTTCTATTTTGCTAGTGTTTGCCTTGTATCATTACTCTCTACAACTCTTGACACATTTTATACAATTTAAAAGTACAAAACTCACTTTGGAAGGCTTAGTACAAAACTTGGCTTAGTTGATCTGTATCTTTTTGCTTGAAAATCTTTCAAGTGGACAGCCAATTCAAAACTAGAAGAATCGTATCTGACAAAGCATATATTTCTAAAGTTATTTACAATTGGGGAATTAATACACAAGTATACAAATTGCATCTGAATTGCCAAGGTAATTTTAAATTGCATAAAGTGGAACCCAATTAGATTTTTTTTTTTCTTTTACACTGCACATCTTTTCTGTGAGCATTCTTCAAGTTCAAGGAGCATAGTACAACTCTTTCTCTCTCTCCTTTTGAGTATAGCGAAATGTGCATTTCTGTGTGTGCAGTTTCAAATCATTCTTGAGCCATTTTTGTGGAAGAAAATTAACTCCTCAAAAGTTTCTGATGACTATACACAGGAAAGGTGATAACCCTAAAAATATGTAATTTTAAGTTTTCTGCTCATACTTTTTCTCTTCTTTGTTTGTTACTATTTACAGTAGTCCCTTTGTTTTCTTATTTGCTATTTGTTCTCTTGTAGTGTGGGTGGGTTCTTTGAGCGTCATTTTGGGAAAGAGGTATTCATTGTATTGTAACACCATTAATCCGTAATACATACATTTCTATACATGAAATGATGTTTATGTAGCACAAATCTTTTGTTCTTCCTGAAATTGATAGATGGAAATATTTAATGCATTTCTAATTAGTGCTTTTCACTTGTAAGGTTGTTGATTATCTCATTGACCCTTTTGTTGCGGGCACAAGTGCTGGAGATCCCGAATCTCTTTCTGTGAGTAATGTCTAAGATCTTTGGACTACCTACATACTTATCATTGCTAAGAAGCACAAGCATAGGATTTTTTTTTTTTTTTTCAATTGATCAATTATGTCACTAACTAAAGAAGATGCCTGTGCATAAGTGTGGTGTATTTATCCTGCATTAATCTTTGTTTTTTGGGCAATCAGAAACTTTTAGTTTTAGAGAGCTGCTTTTATGAGCCATGACTTCTTTATGTTATGACTTCAACTGTTGATGCTTATTCATTTTCATTTGTTCAATAACCTCTTTTTATTGCTTTCTTAATGTTTCAAATAGATCCGGCATTCTTTCCCAGATCTGTGGAATCTAGAACAAAGGTACTGTGTACTTTATGCGATTTCTACATTTTACAATTGATTATTGCCAAAGATTTTTTTTTGACTTAACTGTTTGTTTGAATCTGGATTCGCTGTCAGTTGTGTCATTCTGTACAAACCCTGCCTTTGCCTATCCTATTGTTAGAAGAGAATTTATACTTGAGTCATGGCTCATGATTCAGTTGACCTTAAGAGATTTGTCTCTTTATAGAAGAATTTGTGATACATCTGGCTACAAAGAGTATATTTTATTATTTAACAGTTACATGAGCACTTTAAAATTTGGTCTATTTCTCTTGGTACTTGATGTCTTCTTTATCTGCAAATAACATTGTACTTCTATAGCTTCATTCCTCACTGACTTCTTGCAACCATTCTTTAGGACCTAATTTGGTACAACTTTCTGTAATTGAATTGGCAGGATGAACTATTGTGATCTATAATTATTAATAACATATACATATTGATATTCTATTTATTGATGCTTGTTTCATGATCAATGTCTATAATTGGCCTATTTTCTACTCTGTCAGGTTTGGCTCCATTATAGCTGGGCTGCTTCAATCTAAGATATCTGCCAAAAGGGTAAAAAGTGGTGAAACAAAGGGTACTTTAGAAAAAAAGAAACCTCAGCGTGGTTCATTTTCCTTTCATGGTGGAATGCAGGTACTGATACCTCTTAAGAATTTATGTAGTTTTGCATGTTGTACCTGACATCACTCAGGTGTAGCATGCTTCTTGTAGATGTAGGAATGTAATGCTTAATGTGATCTTATTTTGCACATTGCTAGTTTTTAGAATAAATACTTGGTTCTTGTATTCTGATCTTGGTCTTTTGCAGACACTAACTGATATGTTGTGTAAAGAGCTTGGCAAAGATGATGTTAAACTGAACTCAAAGGTCTTGTCACTATCTTACAGCTGTGATGGGAAGTCTGCATTAGAAAATTGGTCAGTTTCTTATGCTTCTGACCATGACAAGCATTTACAACGTTTATCTGTTGATGCTGTAATCATGACGGTCAGTATACATATTTTCTCAGAAACATTTTTTTCTCATTTATTTGCAAGACCATGGAATATGTATTTTTAACATTCTCAAAAAAAATGTATGATTTATTTGTCTGATGTTGCTGCTGCTGAAGCTTATGCAGCTTGATGCGAGTTGATTTGAAAGAAATAAAACAAGAATAAATGAAATAGAGCAAGAAAGAAAATATATCCATTTCACATGGCAGTTGTTGGATTCCTGCCAACTGCCATGACAAAATTTGATTAAAGAAAGTTGTTTCTCAAGGAAGAACCCGTGCCACAGAGCACTTTAATGCTTCTAAATTATGTATACTTACACTTTAGCCACATGACTTGCATGGAAGATGCTTCTGTATTCTGGAATGTAGTTTCACCTGCTCACACTTGCTGCATTATATATATACACACACACACACACACACACATATATATATTGCCAAGAAAGAAACATTGTTGACTGACAAGGAGCTTAAATTATTATAGGCTCCATTAAGTAATGTCAAAGAAATGAAGATCACCAAAACAGGAACGCTCTTTCCACTTGACATTCTTCCTGAGGTATCTATTCCTTAAGTTTGACTTGAATTATGACGCATCAGGTAGTAGGTGCTTTCCTTTCAGGTTGAGTATCTAAACAGAGATAACATTCCTCTAAATTGACGTTCAATTAATCTTTATACCTGTAAATGGTATAACTAAACAAGTTATAGTCTTCAACAAATACTTTTGGTACCTGAAAAAAAGTTCTTTTCAATCTTAATGATATTGCAGGTGACTTACACTGTCTCTGCTGGTCATATTGCAGGTGACTTACATGCCAGTATCTGTCTTAATCACAACCTTTAAGAAGGAGAATGTCAAGAGACCACTTGAGGGATTTGGAGTTCTTGTTCCTTCTAAGGAGCAACAAAATGGTCTAAAAACCCTTGGTAATGCTTGGCTCTGGCTCACTATACGTGAACAATCTAAATTATTCTTCTAATGTTTCAACTGTATGTAATTTGCTGTACAGGAACACTCTTTTCTTCAATGATGTTTCCAGATCGTGCACCTAATGACCTATATCTTTATACAACCTTTGTTGGGGGAAGTCGAAACAGTGATCTAGCTAAAGCTTCTACGTATGGGAAGCTTCCATGCTTTTGATTTAGCAAATAAATTATGTATCATATCCTTTACTGTTATATCTTTTACATCAAGTTCTAGTCATTCTACTTATTTCTGTTCTAATTATATATTCCCGTCAACTAACATTTTTCTCCTGTTACCTATATTGCTAGGGATGAGTTGAAGAAGATTGTTTCTTCTGACATCAAGCAATTGTTGGGAGCAGAGGGAGAGCCCACATTTGTAAAGTATAAAAACCAATATTTCTTCTTTTTCATTTTTCCTTTTTCTTCAGGTGGTAAATTTTGGAAATGAATATGTTAAATCCTGTAAATTACCATATTTCTTTATTTAAGTTTGTTCTTATATTGTGAAGTGTACTTAATGGCAGTCATTTCTACTGGAGTAAAGCATTTCCCTTGTATGGTCGTAACTATGGTTCAGTTCTAGAAGCAATTGAAACGATAGAGAAAAATCTTCCTGGATTCTTCTATGCAGGTAATCACTTATCAACTTGAAGCTTGCATGTAATAACTTGTAATTTGGATAAGCAATCATTTTCAATCTCCAGCTGGATGAAGGGCTGGCTGATCCTGCCGTTTCCTAAAGTTATATTATTATTATTAAATAACTAGAAGTTCAAATTTAGACCAATGCAAAAATCAACTTATTATAAGTGAAGGAATTCAATGAAAAGTATATGAAAATACTTATCCAAAAAAAAAAAAGGTATATGAAAAATAATTACCTTATTGAATTGAACTTATATATGAATGTGAAAGTGGATAAATACGGCTTGTCTTATTCTCCTTAATACACATCAATGACTACACTGTTATTAGAACACTTGGTATATTTCCACACTTTAATAACTAGGGTGTAAGATAGATCCCTAGAGAGCAATCATCTGTGAAGGAGAGAGTGAACAGAATCATCCAACATGTACTTAACGTTGAACATTTATTGACAAAGAAAGAACGATTATTTTTCTAGGAATAGTGCCTAACTTCAAGGGCGGTCACTTTTATGGGAAATTGCAATCAAATTTAGATAATAAACTTTTAAGATCTTAATAAACTAGCAATCCCTGTGGACGCCCATGGATTGGGCCAAACCAACTGAAGTTTCTAGGGAGTCGATGGCCAACTTTTCAAATTTAATAAACTTGTAAGATCTTAATATGCCTTAGCTTCAAGAGTTGTTAAACATGATCAGGTTTCTATTAGGCTTTTTAAGACATTCATGTAAGAAAATAACAGCACATCATACCATTATATCACTATAAGTTGTGAATATCACCATTTATGCTGTCTTAGCATGCTAGTTAATGACATTGCAACAAAAACTGGAGGATCTGTATTGTTACCGTTCTTCTTACTCTTTTCCTTGAATTCCTTGTCCTAAGGTTTGTCCATGAAATGATAGGATTACATACAGCCCTGAAGTAGAACCGAACTTATCTCCTCGTGGCCTTATCCAACTGAATTAGATGGTGTTGGGTACAGAAATACTATTTTCAAAACATTGTAGATTTTGGGTAAATGCCTCTGAATATAATGAAGCTTCTTATCCTACATTTGTGAAAATGATAAAATTATGGAAAATAATGATTTTGACTGAGAAATGTTATGCTGCTGCTAAGGAATCCTCCGAGTGGATTTTTATCTTGAATTCTTGATATTTATTTGTGTACTACATATATGGACAGAGACAAACAAGAACTGCTTCTGTCCACCGTATTATGTTATGCTCAGCTAATGCCATCAATAATTTTAATTTTTCTTTTCTGGTATGGACTAGGTAACCATAAGGGTGGACTGTCTGTTGGCAAAGCAATAGCCTCTGGGTGCAAAGCAGCTGATCTTGTGATCTCCTATTTGGAGTCTTCTTCCGATGACAAATTGCTCAAGGAAGGACCAACGTTATAGAAATAGGAAGTGTATCCTTGGTACTTAAAATGTTTTCTAACCTTTCTTCTTTGAAGAATATAAGGATGGGTTATCTCTTGCAGAATGTATACCATTCCCCTCTTTTGAAGGGTAAGCAATGAACATTATCTCTTTGTGCATGATAGAGTTACCTTATTGTGACATTTTTGTTTATTAATAAGTCCCAAGATTTTCCCCCCCTTTTTCCATTTTGTGGGATAAATAGTTCTTCCAAGATTACAATTTGATGGTTCTAATTTTTTTTTTAAATTGCTTAAAGCCGGCCGATAGGCGAAAGAGGATCCACTAGTTCAGTTTTGATTAGAATAGGCTTATAATAGAGAATGCTCTAACCTTGGGAACCAGGCCAAGCCATCCTTTGTTTGTGGTCGACATTTCGGCAAATGAGAGTCAATAATTAGCTTAATCCAATAGCAACAAAAAGAACGAAAACTTAATTAGAGGGTGTTTGGTTTGAGCATAATTTTAACTCAAAACTCAGTTTTCAAACTCAGTGGCCCGCAAAAAAAAAAAAAAAAAGTGTGTTTGGCTGAGTTTTTGAAGTTAAAAAACAATAAAAACCAGTGAGGTTGATCGCATTTATCCACCCTAGGTACTTGCAATGTACACCCTAAAACTTCAAAACTTTGCAACAGCACTCGTTGAGAATAATCTGCGGTATTCATGATGATCCTTTCTATTCAAGCAGCATTATTGCAATGATGAAAACGGCAGAAAACAAGGGAACGCCCAGTATTAATAGACCCCGAATAAAGCTTCTTTTTTTCTTTACTCTTTTTTTTTTGGTCAAAAAATAATAATAATCATTCTGTGTAAGGGAAGTTCCACTTCCACCAAGCATAAGTATAGCGAGAATCATAATCAGTTTGGTTATGATCCTCATAATCCTTTTCTAAGTAAAGCAACATAGTGATTTAGGTTAGCATCACACTTCTTTCTCAAAAAAAAGGTTAGCATCACACTAGTACCACTCCAACTTTTCCCTTTGTTTGTACGTGTTTAATGGATTGCCTCACCATATGATTAATTGCATCAACATATATGAGTTTTTTTTTTTTTTTTTTTTTTTTGTGTGGAGAAACTATAGAAGTGAGTATCTACTAAGTTGTATTTAAATTTTAAAACTATGTCATACTAAAAAGATAATATAATTCATTGCGCTGTGACATTGCCTTTTAGAATGTACTAGTATAATTTATTACTTCCACACCCACCCTCCACACACACCCCCCCCCCCCCCCCCCCGTCAAAAAAAACAAAAAAACCTTATGGCTGGAATTAAACTTACACGAACCATTACGTAGGAAAATTTTTTTTTGGGCCAAGAGCTTTATAGTTCGACTTGCAATTTTTGATATTTTCAATAATAAATACGTTTAAGATTCAATTTTCCTTTACTTAACTATCAAATTATTATCATCTACTTTACGTGTGCGTTTGCGTACTATGGTTTCCGCGTTTGCGTTTGGCTAATCTCATGACATTGTTCATGGACCAACCAAGTTGCACAAAACGCTTGATTGTTTAAAAAATATTTTGTTACAGTGTTTTTAACAATAAATTTTCAGTTTTTAGCAAATAAACGGTATCCAAACAGGTTCTACATATCACACAATTTTATCATAAAATTATTTTACATTGTCAAAATAGGATCTCAAGAACTATAAAAATTATATAAGATAATAATATAAAAAAAAAAAATTTTCTTCTAAAGTGGATAATTTGAGGAAAGGTATGGGCTTTTAAGGATTTGACTTTCAAACTTACGAAGGCAACAAAATTTGCCCTTACAAATTGTCTTGACCATCACTCCTCTCTGCCATAGCTCGCTCGCAACAATGACTCAGTGTCAGTGAGTGAGCCAACAAATAGTTTTCCTCTCTCTAGGGTTTTTCTCTCAGGGCTTCAATCAACACCAATTCAGCCTCTCAAACCACAGGTAAGTTTCTTTTAATACAATTTACAAACCCGCAAATCTTTTCTCAGAAAGAAAAAAAAAATGTTTCATTTCATATGCAAAACGCTGATACAAAACAGAATTGTAAATTCAAAAACCAGTTATGTTTGTTATATCCATACCATGCCATTTCTCAGTTCTGTTTCAAACCCCACAGAGAAACAACCTTTGACAGTCTCTTACCTCATCAACTCATGTGGGTTGTCCTTAGAACAAGCTATTTCAGCTTCTAAAGTTGTCAACATTAAATGCACAGACCAGCCAGACTTACTTCTTAAGCTTTTGAGCACTCATGGCTTTAAAAAAGGTCACATTGCAAGCTTGATTTCTAAACACCCACCTCTGATTTTAGCTCATCCAGAGAAAACTATAAGACCCAAGATTGAGTATTTTGAGTCCTTGGGTATTACAGGAACTGACCTACCTATGATTCTCTCTTCAAACAAATACATTTTATTGTGTAGTCTAAAGGAACATATAATACCCTCCGTTAATTTTCTTAGGGGGGTTATTCATACCAATGAGAACCTTATTTTTGCATTGAAGCAATATTATGCGTTTCAAGCCAATATTAAGAATGTTATGGAGCCAAATGTATCCACTCTGAGGGCTCATGGAGTGCCAGAAAAACATGTTGCAAATCTCTTGATGATGCATCCTAGGTCACTTAAGTTGAGGGCTGATTTGTTCAAAGAGGTTGTTTGTGCAATTAGAGAAATGGGTTTTGACCCAATGAGAAACTCGTTTGTTTTGGCTGTCCGTTCAATGTCAGTAACAAGCAAAGTTACTTGGGAAAAGAAAAAGGAGGTTCTTAGGAGCTTTGGTTGGTCTGAAAATGACTTTCTTTTGGCATTTAGATTACAGCCAAGGCTAATGATTTGTTCAGAGAAGAAAATTCGGAATGTGCTGGTTTTCTTGACAACTAAGGCAGGTCTGATGCCATCGGATGTTACTAGATGCCCATATTTATTTCTGATGAGTGTGGAGAAGAGAATGAGTCCCAGATGTGCAGTTCTGCAAGTTTTGATGTCTAAAGGTCTGGTCAGCAAAGATATAGATTTAGTTCGGAATTTGAATTATGGGAAGGATTACTTTGAGAAGAAGTTTCTGACTCCATTTATGGAAGAAGTCCCTGCAGTGATTGAGGCATACCAGGGTAAGATGGGATTTCAGGGATTCAGTGATTGATTGTGAGGCTTGAATCTGAGGGAAGAAGCCCTGAACTATGTAAACATGCTGGCAACAGGTGTGGGCTCACAAATTCACAATATAGTGGTTAAGCAGGTTGGATTGGAACCACAGTCTCCTTGTGTTTTCTATTTTGGATTTCAACAATATGGTGAGACCAGATTGGTTTAGCTTGCCATGAAATAAGGCTTGTCACATGGTGACAGTGATGATGGTGATAAATTTTGAAGATAGCTAATGTTAGCGTATGGTTAGTGGCAGAGAAAGACAATACATGCTAGGCCTTTCATAGGTGAGGACTATAACTTTCTTGATTGCTTTTGAATGAGCTTATGATTTACCAGTTATATGGTATAGTTTCCTTTGTACTATTTTTCTTTGCATTAGCGTTTTTTTTATCAAGCTTCAGGATAGTGTTTAGAGTCTTTAGATGATGGTGTGGCTTTTTTATTCAACATTTGTTTAGGAATTGTGGACCATGCTACGGTATAATATGTATATAGTTTTTTCTTCAGAACAATCACTCCATTGGTTAAACATTTCTTCCTCGTATATCTTAATTTCAGCTTGTCTCAATTAACTGAGATTGCAAGGAACTTAATCTGCAAAGATTATATGCTGTCTCTGTCATCTTCGTGGGAAACCTTGCCCTGTTGTGTTTCTACTCTTGTACTTATAAACTAATACATTTACAAACATATATATATATATATATTTAAATTATTAAAACTAAAGCTTGAGCATCTGATGGTCCAAAGATCACCCCCCTTGGGGAAACGCCCACCCACCACCCCAAAAAAAGGACAGAAAAATAATTGGTTAATTACTTAATTTGATATAAGAGCTTACTTATCATTAAAAAAAAAAAAAAAAGATATAATAATAAGAGCTTACAGATACACTGTAGTGTTTAGATTATATCATAATTACTAGTTACAATGGTGTTTCCATTACTGACTTTGACTTGGAGAACCAAAATTTTTGTTCTTTACGGACATGATGCATAATCTATTGATCTTTATGCTAGATTTTGGAACTTACATGTGTTCAGCATATGATTTTTGGTTTAACTGGTACTATTGATAATTAGTTGCCTCATTTCTTGGATGGATTTCTTTTAACTCACTCTCTGTTCATGTAGCCTCTCATTTCTGATAATATTTTTTCCTTTTATTATGTAAGGAGCAAGTAAATACTAATAAAGTTTGAGATCTTTTTGTGCTGCCTTTATATCTTGGTTTTTCAGTTGTTTTCTTGGGAGTGAAACACAATTGTGTAGTACATAGACATTAATGAGCTCTAGCTCAATTGGCACCTTCTAGGCTTCTCCATTTATAGGAGATAGGCGGAGAGTGAGGTCATGGATTCAAAACCCATCAGCCATCGGGTGTGTGTGGAAGTGTGGAACTTACCAATAAAAAAAATGTGTCCTACATAGACGCGCATACACAAAAAAAGGGGTAATTTTTAAGTTGCAACAGCGTTATACTTTTATTATATATAGTTTCTGCTTGCCATCTTATCCAAAAAGAAAGCGGATATTAAGCGTGCATTTGGCATTACTGATTTCTCTAGCATATTCTGCGTTTAACTTATTTTTTAGCATCAAGTGGGTCCCTTTTCACCATGGGGCCCATTCACTGTGTAAAAAAAAGCCACCTTATTTTGCCCAATATGAACCGTTTAGCAACAGTAATATTTTAAATTTTTCCCTTTCTCTTCAGCCCAGCAATGCGTATCTTGCAAGATCTCAGCTCTTCAATTTCCACAGCCCGACTCTCTCCTCATCAATGCCACAACTTCTTCATCTTCAATGCTCTTCAATTTTACATCTATCCACCAACAATCCAAATATCTGCTTCACATCTGTCTGCCACTCTTTTCTTCCTTTATTTGGACAAACCCCTACTAGTGATATTAGAGGCTGTGAGAGATCGAGAAAGACAAAGAAATCGATGCTGCCACTGTGAGGGAGATCAGCCGATGTGTCAGTGAGTTGTATTTAAATTTTTTATATTTATTAATGTGTTTTCCCTTTTGTTGGGTGTGGCTGAATTTTTAGGGTTTGTTTGATGATTATGATGGGTATACTTTGATAATTATGATGAGCATACTTTGATGTTTAAAGATTAGAGATCAATTTTTTGGGTATTCTTTGATGATTATGATGGGTATACTTTGACAATTATGAATGTCAAATATTGTGATTTATTAGTTTGTTAAAGATTATGAATCTCAAATATTGACTTTATTTTCCTTTAGAATCTTTTGTTTTAAATAGATTCTTGCTTATTCTTGACAGAGAAGACCAACAATATTCTTTGATTTGTTAGTTGTTACACCTGCAAATGAAAAATTCAATGAAAATTTGTTCATTCTTTTTTCATTAATTTGTGTCCTCTAGATGCCTTCAGTTTTATACATGGTTTCTTGCTTCTATATATTTTGGCTCATTAATTTGAGAAGCCAAAGGCAGATATTGGCTTTGATGGGTGGTTGTGGGGTGCTAACATGATAGATGCTAGAAATATATCAAGCTCTGTTATTGTTTGGTTAGTTGATTCGCTCGAATTTGAGGCGGTTAGAGATGTTTCTCAATATGTCAATCAAATTCTTTTGCTACAATGCAGGACTCAATTGCATTTAGTTGGGTATGAGTACCATCTCTTTATGAAAGATCATATTATAAGCACATCTGCAACATAGCTATGTTCAAATGATTTGAGTTTTGGTTGCTGGTTAAAATGAAATCTATTCATGGCTTTGTCTAGCTTGAAGAATTTGAGTTTGGTATCTACATTTACTATAGGCTCTGCAAAAATTGCATTTGGATTGACAGATATTGATAATTTGGGGATTTGAAGATTCATTTTGCAGCGTGCAGCTAAAGGCTTAATCACCATTAGCAAAACAGAAAGATTGAAACTCAACATTAGTATACTCAGATCCATTATCAGTTCTTAGAATCTTAAGTTTAGAGTTGTGTTGAGTTTCAACCAGAGACTTGAAGTGTTTAAAGACAGATAAAACTTCAGATTTATGCTTAAGAAGAAACATCCAAGTGAAACGAGTGTAATCATCAACAAAAAGCACATAGTAATTAAAACCAAGTAAAGAAGTAATGGGTGTTGGAAAAACACATGTATTGCATACAAAACATACGCAGCGGAAAATTAACGGATTTACTTCATTCGCAATTGATAACATGTACTATGTAAATTTCAGAATATAAGAATAAGAGAGTGTACCTTGGTGTGGTGAAATTCAGAACCAAAGATTAGAAATACTTGGGAACACTTTTAATATTCATTCCAATTCCGCTTGTGCCCAAGAAGTGTGGTCTCTCAATCAATTTATATGTGTGTGTTCAAGGGAGAATAAGAGAGTGTCCTACACTCGCATACAAACCATTTCATTCTCCTTTCAAAATTATGTATGTTTCTCTCCTTATAACTAATTATCTAATTGGGCTAGCTTTTTGGGTCATTCCAATTGGGCTTTAGTATGTGGCTTGGAGTGGGACCAAAAGGGAACAAATAAGACACTAGCTCCAATGGGTTTTGGGCTTTTCTGTCAACTCTTGACAAGCCCAAAATTATCATTAATTATATTTAATACCACTATATAAATATAATTGCACTCTAGGCCTTATTAATAAATTATATCCCAATACTTTATTGTACATACAACCCCTTCATTAAAATATTCGTAATAATACAAAGTCATGTATGTTGACTATCACTTTGAAGATTACTACATCTTAATCCTTGAGTACCCGGTTTAATCTTTTAAGTTATTCATCATATATTTATGAAATCCAATTTCATAAATATATACTTTAGTAACTCCTTACTAAAGTGGTTAGACCTAACACTCTGAATAACCAAACTCATTAAACTTATCTCAAAGGAATATTTTATATCTCCAAGGAATATTTTACATCTCCGTTAAAAGATTATGAATTACATCTTAAGAATATATGTTCCTTCGACACTAAATGTGACTGCTCAACATACTGACGTTTTGATCGTGACTTTAGATCTCACTCCTGATATATCAAAGCAACCTACACCTCATGATCAGGTTCATTATTCTCTCAGAATTAAGAGTTAATGTAAATAGAAGTCGTGAGATTATTATTCATTTGACAGTCGTTAGTAGAATAATAAATCTCACAGCGGTCCAGTTCAATATGTCTTAACACTTAAAACATATCAACATATCAACTAGAAGTCTTCACTTCCATGATCAAGACAAATCATCTTAGTTGATATGTTATAGTCTTTGCAGATAAAATGCCCAATTTCATCACTGACTACGAACTAAAATTCTGAGTTTACAAAGAACTTGTGATTTATATCTTTTGTGACTAAATCACAGAAATCATATACTATGCATCTCATGGACTATATGATAATGCCCAAATATTCATGTTACCATTATTTTAGATAATAATAAAACAACTTTATTAATCACAACGTAATGTCATATATAATGTAATACATAATGTCATACATAGCATCATACAATACAATTTAAAGGGCACATATCCCAACAATGGGAGAAGGACCCCAAACATCACTATGCACAATTTCAAGAACAAAAGTGGATACAATTGGAGTTTTATTCAAATGATGTTTGTGCATCTTAGCGCTTATACAAGATTCACAAAAGGAACAAACCTCATCAATCATTGACAAAGAAAGTGAAGGAAATACATGCTTAAAAGCTAAAAATAAAAGCCTAGAACTTGGATGCCCAAGTCTGTGATGCCGAAGGAAGAGTTGTTGTGGTTTGACAGACACAAAGCCAGAACTCTTGAAAAGACTCAAGGATGGAAATGAAGATAGTTCAGAAAGTGATGGAATGGGATACACCCCATCTTTACTCAACCCTGCATAGAGGATCTTCCTCGAGGACAAATCTTGAATTAAGAACTTATTTGCATCAAAATAACAAAATGCATTATTTTGGAGACAAAGCTGATGAACAGACAAAAGATTAGAAGCAAGGTTAGGCACTCTTAGTACATTATCAAGCCTAGAGTTATGAGTTAAGGTTTGAAGCTCACCATTACCAATGTGAGTGACTGGCAGTTCTTGACCATTACCTACTGTAATAGTTTCATTGCCTTGAACTGGTTGCTAGTGAAGAGAAAGCTGTGACAAGTTAGGAGTAACATGGTCTGAGTAACTTGTGTCAGGGAGCCAAGAATTGGAGGCCTGAACCTAAGCAGCATTAGCCACCGTGAAAGCAAGCTTAGTAGGAGCATGCCTTCCTTGATATGCAAAATCCATACGATGGTAGCAATCAAGTGCCAAGTGTCCACCTTTGCCATAGATCTGACAAATTGGTCTACTTGATTGACCTTGACCTTGATTATTGGAAGACTTAGCTTGATTGAAATTCTGAAACTAAGGATTGAAATTCTGAAATTGAGAACCAGAATTAGGATAACTACCTCCACTGTAATTGGAATTCACTCCTCCAGAATTATTTCCATTTCCACGAGCACCTCTACCTCTTTGATTATGATTTCTACCTCCTCTTCCTCGAGGAAAACCCTGAGAATGGAAATTGGCAACCATAGCAATGGAATTGGGATCAATAGTATTAGTCTTTTCTTAATAACTCTCTCTTCAGCATTAAGCAAAGCATTCAACTCTTCCACTGATAACACATCACTCCTAGTCCTTATAGCAGAGCTAAAGGAGTCATACTCAGAAGGAAGACCATCAAAAACAATATGAAGAAGCTCTTCATCATCCACAAACACAGAAACAACAGCTAATCTGTCACGAGCTTGCTTAATATTCTGAAAATAACCATCAATAGAATCAACACCTTTCTTGATTGCATTCAATTCATTACGCAAACTCATAACATGAGACCTAAAACCTGATGCAAATCTCTTCTCTAACACTCTCCAGACTCCTCTAGTAGATTTTTGCCCAACTGTAAGAGCAAGAATAGCAGGAGAGAGTGTTGAATTCAGAAAGGTAAACATAGCCTGCTTACGATTCTTCCAAGCTATGAATGCTGGATTGATCTCAGTAGTAAAATTGCCAGATGAGTCTTTCAGAAACCGATCTGGAGCCATGATTGAATCATTAAGAACATCAATCATTGAATAGGTATCAAGAATTACCTCAATTTGATGCTTCCAAACAATGTAATTCCCATAGTCAAGTTTCACAGTCATCATAGATGACATATTTGACAACAAGAGTAGCGAAGCATTCACTGGTAAGCTAGAAGTAGCCATAGCAGGCAAAGCACTTGAAGTAGCTGATGAGGAAGATTAACCAGAGTTCGCAGAAGCCATTGATATGGATCAATGCTCTGATACCATGTAAGAACACACACAATCTCACCAAGGAAGTAAGAAAACAGAGAGAAAGAAAACAGAGAGAAACAAAGTTGAACAAACTCTAATATTTGCCAAAAAGAATTCAATACATTCAACACAATAATCAATCTCTGATACACAACTTATAGGTAACAGTGAAGAGAGAGAGAGAGAGAGCGAGAAATACGAAGGCAGATATAACTGCCATTGCACACACGTGCTATAACTGAAACACACTCGTGGGATAACTAACTATCATTGAACATATGATACAGAAACGACACCGTGTAGATTAATGAGAAACGACGACGTTTGGCTTGAGACGTGTTTTTTGTTTAACCACGCATACTGACGACACCATTTTGGGAGTGACCGTTGGAACAGTGCTCCCATCCTCTTCATTTGAATGTTTTGAGTTACTTGACTTACTCCCACTGCTTTCACTTTTGGTTCGGAAAAATTTCCCATCAATTTAAACCCAGGGAAACAAAAATCAATAAACCCCCACTCAAATTTATAGTTATCATTTTTTTCAAATCCAAAACAACACGAAACATTGAAATTTGAGATTCCATTTTAATCTATTTTCCCAATACATTCTAAGCAACCAAACAAAGGATACCAAAAGTATGAAATGCATGCCAGATTAATTAACCATAAACAAAATGACCAATCACCAAAACGATAAATACCCATCAAATCAAACCCCAAACAAAACACAAATCCTCACAAAAAATCAATAAAAATGTGAACTTTATCAAATTCTTCTAACAGAACGGAGGAAAAAAAAAAGTCAACTTGGAATGAACAAACCTCACAAATGCCATCATCAAGATATTTTGGTGAAAAAGTGAAGCACAAATTAAAAAAAAATTAGGGAAATTTCAAACCAACTCTACAACACCTAAAATGGGTTTTGATTGTCGCTGTGTAAAACCCCTTTCCCTGCACCGGAGAGGTCAATTAACGGTGAGGTCCTTTCAAAAAATGGAGCGAAGTTGAAGAGAGAGGAAAGAGAGCACGGTCGAGAGAGAAAGGGAACACAAGACAGCAAATAAACAATAGATTTTTATTGTTTGGTGAGAACAATTCACTCGCTAGAGTTGGCGAGGTACCGTTCATGGCTTAGGGATCTGTTTCTTCTTTTGTGGGTCTTGCTTAGGGTTTTGTTTAGTAATCGTCATTCTAGATAGGTTCTTGTGGATGGTTTGGATGAGAAGAATTTGAGAGAGACGAAACTGAAGAGAGAAGCGCAGACTATGGAAAAACTAAGAGAGAGGAGAAGAAATTCAGAAACTCAGCGAGAGCAGAGCCTAGAAGTTTTTTATTGTACAAAATTACAGACAATACTACACAATATCAAGATGGTGCCATTAAATGTGAGAAAAAATAAAGGAACCATGAAATGTGACAAAAGTGCAGTCACATGTGATGTTGGTACTGCACAATGTGAGGATGGTATCATAAAATGTGAGAAAAAATAAGGGAACCACGGAATGTGATAAAAGTACAGTCAATATGTGATGTTGGTACTGCGCAATGTGAGGATGGTACTATCAAATGTGAGAAAAAAAAGGAACCACCGAATGTGACAAATGTACAGTCACATGTGTTGTTGGTACTGCACAATGTGAGAATGATACCATCAAATGTGAGAAAAGATAAGGGAACCACCAAATGTGAGAAAAGTACGGTCACATGTGATATTGGTACTGCGCAATGTGAGGATGGTACCATCAAATGTGAGAAAAAAATGAGGGAACCACCAAATGTGACAAATGTATAATCACATGTGAAGTTAGTACTACGCAATGTGAGGATGATACCATAAAATTAGAGAAAAAATAAGAAAACCACCGAATATGACAAAAGTACATTCACATGTGATGTTAGTACTGCGCAATGTGAGGATGATATTATCAAATGTGAGAAAAAAATAAAAGAACCACCGAATGTGACAAAAATACAGTCACATGTGATGTTAGTACTACGCAATATGAGGATGGGACCATAAAATGTGAAATAAAATAAGGGAACCACTAAATGTGATAAAAGTACAGTCACATGTGATGTTGGTACTGCACAATATAAGAATAGTACTATCAAATGTGAGAAAAAAAATAAAGAAACCACCGAATGTGACAAAAGTACAGTCACATGTGATGTTGGGACTGCGTAATGTGAGGATGGTTCCATCAAATGTGAGAAAAATAAATAAATAAGGGAACCACTAAATGTAACAAAAGCACTGGTACTACACAATGTGAAGATGGTACCATCAAATGTGAGAAAAAATAAGGGAACCACCGTATGTGACAAAAATGCACTTACATGTGATATTAGTAGTATACAATATGAGGATGGTACTCTCAAATGTGATACTTTGGTAACCTAATATAGCATGTTGCCTACTAGTAGGAACCAACCCCCTAAAAAAGAGGGTACGGTATAATTATCCTCAGGGGCGGAGCCACATAGTGGCTTGGGGGGGCCGTGGCCCCTGCAAAAAAAAAAAAAAAAAAAAAATTTCCCATTAGATTATGAAGAAAAAATAAATGGGCCCTCCCAACATTAGACAGCCGGCCCCCCCTACCCATTTCTCACCCATTCTCCCAGCCCTCAATCAAAAATTAGGAACACCCTCAAATTAAAAAAAAAAAAATTTAAATTATCTGTTCTACTTTCAAGCAAAAAAAAAAAGCCCAAAAAAAATTTGAACTAAAATCTGAAAAAAAAAAAAAAAAAAAAAAAAATTTGTAACAGAGCCAAGCCCACGTCAAGCCAACCCCACGGCGAGCCCAATAGATTACAGAGGTAGCTCGCTCACTGCAAGCCCACGGATTCTCAACCAAAAAAAAAAAAAAAAAAATCAATACAGAGAATTAGAAATGAAAACTATCACGTCGCTGGCAGAGAAATCAAACCCATCACGTCGCTCAGTCGCTGGCAAAGATATTAAACCCCAATACTGTCTATACAAAGCAAAAGCAAAACAAACCAGCAAACCAAACACAGAGGTGTTTATCAAAAAAAAAAAAAATCCCCAATACACAAACCAAAACCAAACCCCAGCAAACCAAACCCAGTAACCCACGGTCTGTCGGTCACGTCGCCGTAGTTCGCTCGTCGTCGTCGTCGTCGCTCGCCCCTTATCGCCAATCGCAGATCTTAGATCGGAGATCGCAGATCGCTCTGCCTCTACTCCGGTGCTCGGTGCTCCTTCCGGCCCTCCCTCAAGGTATTTCTCTCTTTTTCTCTCTGACTCTCTCTCTTTATCTCAATAAAATGAAAAAATGAAATGAAATTTTCACAGATCGTAGATCGGTCATCGAAGATTGCAGATCGCTGCCTCTGCTCCGGTGCAGCGGTGCTCGTTGCTCCCTCCAGCAGTTCGACCCTCCCTCAAGGTTTTTCTCTCTGACTCTCTCTCTTTATCTCACTGAATGAAAATATGAAATGAAAGTTATGAACGACTCTCTCTCTTTATTCTTTAATAGCCTATCTGATCTCAGTAAGTCTCTCTCTCTTTTGACTGTGAGTCTCTTATTGACTAGCTTTTGCTTTTTTCTTGTTTTTGTCTTTTTAAATTTGGCTTTATCTTATCCCTTTTTGTTGGTCAGTGTGTTGGTGTTGGTGAAATATTGATTGTCATTTAGTGTAACTTGTGTTGTGATTTGTGATTGGCATTGCGAAATTTTCTGATTGCAGCTGGCTATTGTGATTGGGGCGCATGTTATGCTTGTCTGTTGTCTGTTGAGTGGGGTGGCCGGGTAGGGAGGGGGTAGATGGGCTCATGGGGCCGGGTAAACAATAATTAAAGCAATATAATGTGCAGCACATTACACTGCTTTAATTATTATGCTGCACATGGAATGTATAATGTTCGGCTCTTTTAATGTAATATGTACAAGGGGCTAAACAATATAACAAATTAAAACGGTATAATTAATGACAAATAAATTAAAGCAATATAGTTTATTGTTTCGCTAAACAACAATAATTAAAGCTATATAATTAAATTAACTAATACATTATAAAAGACAAATTAATTAAATTATTTTTGTTTTTGTTTGAGGGGTTATTATTAATTAAAGTTGTATTAAAAATGGGTTGACTGTTTAAATTATAGTGGAAATTTTGTTTTTTTCTTGAGTATGAATAACATTCATATAACTAAGTAAAAATTTCTGATTAAAATTTTATTTTTTAAAATTCTTTTCAGGTTAATTTTTGAGTCATATTCTTAAAACTAAAAGAATTATGAGCAAATGAAAAACAATTGATGCATTCTTTAAGAAAAAAGATGTAAGCAATTCAGAAATTAGGACACCTATGGCTGTAGAAACAAATGTTAATACTTCAATGCCTGATGAACACCCCTCCAAATGTCCAAAACTTCAATTTGAAGAGATAGATCGTGATCCAGGATCACGTAAACAAATATGTGAATTTCCTATCAACAAACAATATGAAATCCGACGAGCTTATCTCATAGAAGGTTCATATCAACCTAAAAATATAGACTATCCATACAATGATGATACTCATCGTCGTCGATTTCAACCTTCACGGTTTGATTCACATAAGGATTGGTTGGAATACTCACCTTCAATGGATGCGATATATTGTCTACCTTGCTACCTTTTAAGTAAGAAACCAATAGGTCGTCCCGGATCAGATGCATTCATTTCAACAGGTTTTAATAATTGGAAAAAGGTGAAAGATGGAATGAATTGTCCTTTAATTCATCATGTAGGGAAAGAACCAAACTCCCCACATAAAATTGCTGTGAAATGTTGCGAGGATTTAAAGAATTATTCATGACATATTGACAAGCTAATTGAGAAACAAACGTCAAAAGAATTAGAGAATAATCGGTTGCGGCTCAAAACCTCAATAGAGTGTGCTCGATGGCTAGCATTCCAAGCTTGTGCTTTTAGAGGTCATGATGAAAGCCTTGATTCAAAAAATTGAGGTAATTTTATTGAATTGATAAAATTCACATCAACTTTCAATGACAAAATGGCTAGTGTTGTCTTGGAAAATGCTCCAGGAAATGCCAAATATACATCACCCACAATTCAAAAGAAGATTTTGCATATTCTTGCTAGTAATGTGCGAAATGCTATTCGTGAAGAAATTGGGGATGCAAAATTTTGCATTCTTGTTGATGAAGCCCAGGATGAGTCAAAGAGAGAGCAAATGGCCATCATTTTGAGGTTTGTTGATAAAGAAGGTTTCATTAAAGAGCGTTTCTTTCATGTTGTGCATGTTAGAGACACTATTGCAGCATTGACTTTAAAGAATGAAATATGTGCTGTCCTTTCTCATTACAACCTCCACATTGAAAATATTCGAGGTCAAGGATATGATGGGGCTAGTAACATGCGTGGTGAATGTAATGGATTACAAGCTCTTTTTCTTAAAGATTGCCCATATGCTTATTATGTACATTGTATGGCTCATAGGTTGCAATTAGCTCTAGTTACAACATCTAGAGAAGTAAAAGATGTTCATCAATTCTTTGATCATTTGGTTAATATTATCAATATTGTTGTTGGTTCTAGTAAGCGTAATGATGAATTGCAACATGCTCAAGCAGAACAAGTTGAGAATATGATTGCTTCTAATGAAATTGAGACTAGAAGAGGTGCAAACCAGATTGGTACTTTGCAACGAGCTGGAGATATTAGGTGGGGATCTCATTTTCAATCTATTTGTAGTTTGATTAAAATGTTTGATGCTACTTGCAAAGTTATTAACACTATCTCTGAGGAAGGGGCTAACTATAAACAACGCGGTGATGCCGAGGGAGCTTATCAGGTATTAACATCATTTGAATTTATTTTAATCTTGCATTTGATGAAAGAGATAATGGGAATTACTAATGCTCTTTGTCAAGCTTTGCAACAACATTCTCAAGACCTTTTAAATGCCATGCATTTAGTTTCAACTACAAAATCACTTATTCAAAAATTGAGAGATGATGGATGGGAGCCTTTACTTGCTAGTGTTATATCATTTTGTGAGCAACATGAAATTGATATTCCTGATATGAATGCTCGTTACACTAAAGGTCGAGGTAGATATCGTCGTCAAGATGACGATTTAACAATGGAACATCATTTTAGAATTGGCATATTTACAGTTGCAATAGATTTTCAATTGCAAGAATTGAAAAGTAGATTTTGTGAGCTAACAACGAAACTTGCCATTCTTAGTTCAGCTTTAAATCCCAAGGACGCTTTTAGATTATTCAAAATTGTTCATATATGCAATTTGGTTAAGAAATATTATCCTCAAGATTTCACTGAACATGAACAAGAACTTTTGGAGTCTCAATTGCAACATTATGAGCTTGATGTGATAAAACATCCAGATTTTCAGAATATGAGTACAATTTCAGAGCTATGTAGGGGATTAAAAATTTCAGGAAAGTCTAAAATCTATTTTTTGATTGATAAACTTATTCGTCTTGTGTTGACCTTTCCAGTTTCTACAGCAACTACAGAACGAGCTTTCTCAACTATGAAGTTGTTAAAAACAAGATTTCGCAATAGAATGGAGGATGAGCTTTTGGCAGATAATATGATAGTTTATATAGAGAAGGAAATTACAGGGAATTTCACTATAGAGATGATAATGGATGAATTTTATTCCATGAAAAATCGTTGTTAGACATGATTTGATTCGATTGATGACCCGACCTGACCCGAATAATGGGAGATTTACTGAGGCTTAGTCCATGGAGCGGAGGCTTGGGCCGACAAAAATTTTTTGGCCTGTTTTGTAGCCCATTGTGAATCCTGTGCGCAGGATATAAAAGCCGTTTTTTTTTTGTGATTAGGGTTTTGTTTTGTTGTTGTTTTTGAGAAAGAAAAACACTATAGCCGCACATTGTAATTTTCTTTGATAATAGTGAAATCCCTGCAACTCTGTGGACGTAGGCAAATTGCCGAACCACGTAAATACTGTCTTGTGCGTGTGATTGTTTTTCTTTTGGCGTTTTGTTTTCTCTATATTTTTGTTTCTCACAGGTTTGGAATTTCGGTTGAATTCCCAACATGTTCAAGTATATAATGATATATGAAAGTTGATAATTTTGTATCCAATAGACTTAAGAATTATATTTAGTATATCTCTATTACAACCCGGCCCCCCCAAGTATTTATTCCTGGCTACGCCCTTGATTATCCTATAATTCAAAAGTTGGAAAGACTCTTATGATCTTGTCATTAAAAAAAAAAAAAATAGAGATACACGTGGAAGGCACGAGGTTTCGGGTTTTATTATTATTATTAAAAATATTTGAAACTAGCAAATGGGTATATAGCATTTTTCTTTTATTTTAATTTAAAAATAGAATAATAGAATAATTGTTAAAAAGTTATTTAACAAAATTTAATCTGTGAGTGTTCCAACATGACCACATCCAAGCCTTTTTAATTGATTTGACTTTGATAGATAAGCTAGGCAGTAGTTGGTTTTTTATATTTTTATATTACAACCTTGGGTCGTTGAGCAGTGAGCCGAAACCAATAGGTCCAAATTCTAATACGACTTCAATTAGTAATAGCCTAATAGGATACCCTAATTTCAATTTCAATGAAGTTAGGATTAAGAAACCCTAATATCAATCCCAATCCCAATCCTAATTCTAATTAAAGTAGGATTAGGAAATCTCAATTTAGCTTAGATTTAGAATATTTCTCAAAATTTCAATTAAATTCTAAATTAAACTCTCTTTTTTTTTAACTTAAATTAAGGAATTGATTGCCTGAAATATTGTTTCTTTCAAAAGGCAATGAAGCAATTTTACTTGATTAAAAATAGTGGGAAAACCAGGAATTCAGTTGGAGGCAAGGTTTAAAGACGATATTAAAAACAAACAACCTAAAAACATTATCAATATGATAACAAAATAAGCAAATAATTGTAAATAACTATAATTACCATAGAAAATTATAAACATGAACTATAATTTATTTTTTCATATTTGGTTTAATTTTCTAAAGAGCCCTTGTTTTTACTTTTTAATAACTGCAAGTTATCCGATCCTCCAAATTCTCATCTTTTCAAACACGAAATACGCACAAGAAAAGCAGAACAAAGGATTTAACTTTAGAAACGACTTGTTCTAATATTAGAGTGCACAAATTAAAAAGGGTCATTGAGCAAGCCTAGAATTGTTTTTTACGAGTTTGGAATACCAAAAAACAAAAAGAGGTAAAAAAAAAATTTTCTGAAATATATGATTTACCTTGTTGGAAGGCAGAGGCAGAACTTTCTTCTCCATGTATCCTAGAATTTGAATTATCCTCCCGAGTCACCGAAGATGAGTAATACAAGTAATTGAAATACAAGGGAGAGAGAAAAGAAAGAAAAGAAAGGGATAATTAATATGAGATTAAATTCAATAAAGACGGGGTGTAAACCTTTTGGTTTACACCAACCAATAAGGACATGCCACATCAGACTTTTACTTAAACTCATTGTAAAATCAATACATCCTAATACATCTAATAACATCCCTAAAAACAAAATAAAAAAACCAATTTCACATTTTTCGTAAAATCTCACTCCCTCATTAGCAGCCACAATCCTCGTCGAACCTCCGTTTGCCTTCGTACTACCTCGCCGGATCTCCGTCAAGATATCAAAATACAGCAATGGCCAAATCAAACGGAGGATATATTATAGACTTGTGTATAATAAGGCGAGAATTGTGCATCTCCAAGAAATTGCCCTTGATCCTTATCTGAGTCTACAAAAATTCATTGCTATGATTGAGATACTGCCTAATTATGCTCGTGTTATTGATGATGGGCTATATAGAGCGATTGATTTTTATTTGAAGGTAAACATTGCAATATCAATGGTTTGAAATTATAAGTAACCTCAGACCATTTCCATTACTGTTGCAACCAAAGATAGATCTTGCAATTCACAACCACCCACGCCATACACTACTTAGTTGCTACTATTATCAAACTTACTTTTGTGTCTTCTATTATGCTTGATTTCATTTTTGTGTTTTCGATAATTTTTCTCGTACACAATCAGGCGAGAATTGTGTCTTGGAGATGCAAGAGCTTATGAGATTTTAGGGAAAACATGAAATAGGGTTTTTTGTTTTGTTTTTTGAGATACTATTAGGTGTTTTAGGATGTATTGATTTTACAATGAGTTTAAGTAAAAGTCTGATGTGGCATGTCTTTATTGGCTAGTGTAAACGAAAGGGTTTACACCCCATCCTTATTAAATTTAATCTCAATTAATATTAGATGAGTTTGGTTAGTATAAATAAAGGGAAAACAACACCGACCTCTTAGGGGAAAGAATTTGTTTTCATTTTCCGAGTAGGAGTAGATTTTAATATATATATATATATATATATTAAAATACTAAATAATCTAATGATATCATATAAAAACTACTATCAATAGTTTACGCTAGATTTTTTTTCTCTAAAAAGAATTTAATTTGTTTTTTTTTTTTGATAAAATTTTAATTTGTTTTTGAGTAAAAATAGGTTACTCTCTATAAATTTTATTACTTAAATTTCAAGAATTTTAGAATTCTATTTCAACTAAAACAAAGAAAAAACCTTATAAAAAGTTTCAATTTTTATTATTTACTAGTATTATGCCGTGCGATGCATGGCTTAATCAAGAATCATGTTTATACTAAAGAAAATATTTTATTTATTTAATAAAAATTAAATTAAAATAGTTAATAAAACTAAAGTAAAGTTTTTGTATTAAAAATTAAAAAATCATATATAAGTTCAAAATTAATTTAATGGAAGATGGTAGATAATTATGTAACTAATATAAAATGAGATGCCAAATCGAAAGTAACTTCATTAGCATTTAGATATGAAGAAAATTAAGAAGTGATACCTTTTGGCAAGGTCCTACACGCCCATATATATAAATATATATATATATATATATATATATATATATGAATATAAATGGTTGAGTCTCCAACTTGCTAGGAAAAAGCTATAGAGTATAAACCATACATTAAGGCATCCGTACCCACCAATATGAATCAACATATATCATAGCTAACATATACTAAATTTGCAAGACATTAAAATTTAAGATTCAAAATATAATGGGAAAGTACTTATAGACACAAAAAATAATATTGGCAAAAAATAATATACACAAAAAAAGACCTAATCACTTGATGCATACTAAAAATTTTAAAAAGTAAAATTTTATCATACAATAGAAATAGAATGGTAGAACATATAATTTTTAATTAAAAGTGAGATGTACAGATATATTAGCAATAAATATGTAAATCATGAAGATTTTAATCCAAAAAATTCTTTAATTATTCATGTGGGTCGACAACAACAATCATTTAACAAAGTATCAAAATAATCATGTGATGTTGTAACAATCATTTAACAAAGTATTTAGGAATAATCAATAATCAAGAAATTCATTGTTAAGAATATACTCTAATAAATTAATTTGTTTCTATTGATAAGACATACCTGTAGCATTAATACAATATAATATTTCATCCAACTTGCAACTGCATATTTAGCAAGAACTTTGATCAGAATACAATATTTACAACAGCAAGCAACAAAATGCTTTTAAACAAACCACGAAGATAGGATGTAATTGTGCAAATCGTCCAAATCAAAACATAATGGTAAGGCAAAAAATAAAAAAATAAAACTTCAATCAACCATGTTTTCAAACGGTTTGAATTTTATAATTAAAAGCTGCAAGAAGCTTGAGTGAAGAGAAATACATAGCGTCTATGTCTCAGGGATTCAGGGATTTACATATTGGTGTGAGTTTCTCTTCTCCAAAAGAATAGATGATATATCAACTTAAAAGATGTCTAACTAATATAGAATTATAAATTATAATGGGATTAAGATTTTTAATTAAGTTAAAAATAATAAAATAAATAGAAGGTATGTAAACAAAAAATTTGGAAGTGAAGAGAAACCTAAGGTTAGTAAAATACTAATAGTGTAAAAACATAGGTGTGTACAATGTACTAATTAGAAAAAAAAAATATTGATAATAAATAAATGAAAAACCATGTATATAATAAACATAGGTGGATCCGTGGATAGATAAAGAAGTGGATTAATTGATAAGAAGAATTTATAAGAAGACTTAACTGTTACTGCATTATATCTAGCTTGCAGCATGTTGCTGCTAGTGTTCTTTCTTTTCCTTTTGGCATTAGAACTTCTGGCTCTTTCACACAATACAATATCTATCTTCTATCTCAAAAAAAGTAGTACATATGGCAAATTGATAAGTACTAAGATTTTTTTTTATCAATTAAGATTTTTTATCAACTTCTAAATTATAAGAATTTAGATTGTAATCAAATTATTAAGATTTTTATTAATTTAGAAATTATAGGAGAAGAAGATTAAAAAAAAAAATTCTGCAATTTAGTGAAGCCACTTAGTGTAACCACAGCTTCTAAGCTCAACTTTTATTATATAGTATATGATTTATTAAGACGGTTTAGGATTGCTTGAATTCTATTATCAATTTCTAGCTTTTTAATTGTTTCTCAAAAAAATATTTCTATCTTTTAATTAAAAAAAAAAGTTTTTATCAATAATTTACTCTACATAAAATTACGAACTTTTGAAAAAGTTCAAAATTTTATTATAATGTTTATTGGCAGGTTTTTTTAATTATAATTATAATTTTTTTTTTTTTTAAAGAAACCGGCTAGTGATTTTATTAGGAAGAAATATCATAAAATAAAACAGGAACAATGTACGATATATCATGAAATCAAACGGTCAAGTTCCCAGAGGCTGTTTGGTGCAAGTGAAAATGGGGTGTATTTTTTTTTTTTTTTTTTTTAAATGGGGTGTATTTTGGGCCAAAATGACCATATACCTTTGTTTGGAAAAATATTTAGCAATATAACATTATTTGTGAAATATTTAGGAATTTACCACCTTTGTGAAACTCGAGTTTGCCGTATAACTCGAGTTCCAAAAACTCGAGTTCTTTAAAAAAATAGTCTTCAAATTTGCCGTGCCATTTTTTATGGAACTCGAGTTCCATAAAATTTTTTTCATGAAACTTGAATTTTAAAAAAGTGATAAATTCCTAATTATTTCACAAACAATGGTAGATATATAAATATTTTGGCAACAGTGATAATTAACCATTTTGGCTGTGTATTTAGTATCAAAGAAAAGTACCATTTATTGGTAAATTGGATGGTACTTCTAGAAAATACTAGTTTGTAACTTTGAATTATCTTGGACGACATCATACTAAAAAAATTTGATTTAAAAACAAGTATGAGTAATTAACAATAAACTAAAATTTAAAAAGTCACATGGTTTCAAAAAAAAAATTAAAAATTAAAAAGTCACACACCATGTAAAATATGAAAAGATAT